>CM026386.1:76755674-76808482 GCA_014843695.1 Archivesica marissinica | reverse complement strand
ACCTACTTATGGAATATCCTACCTACCCATGGAATATCCTACCTACCCATGATACCTCTCACCTACCCATGGACTATACTACCTACCCATGCTACATCTCACCTACCCATGGACTATCCTACCTACCCATGCTACCTCTCACCTACCCATGACTATCCTACCTACCCATGCTACCTCTCACCTACCCATGCTATCCTACCTACCCATGCTACCTCTCACCTACCCATGGAATATCCTACCTACCCATGCTACCTCTCACCTACCCATGCTACCTCTCACCTACCCATGCTACCTCTCATCTACCCATGCTACCTCTCACCTACCCATGCTACCTCTCACCTACCCATGCTACCTCTCACCTACCCATGCTAGCTCTCACCTACCCATGCTACCTCTCACCTACCCATGCTACCTCTCACCTACCCATGCTACCTCTCATCTACCCATGCTACCTCTCACCTACCCATGCTACCTCTCACCTACCCATGCTACCTCTCACCTACCCATGCTACCTCTCACCTACCCTGCTACCTCTCACCTACCCATACTACCTCTCACCTACCCATGCTACCTCTCACCTACCCATGCTACCTCTCACCTACCCATACTACCTCTCACCTACCCATACTACCCTCACCAACCCATGCTACCTCTCACTACCCATGCTACCTCTCACCTACTCATACTACCTCTCACCTACCCATGCTACCTCTCACCAACCCATGCTACCTCTCATCTACCCATACTACCTCTCACCTACCCATGCTACCTCTCACCTACCCATACTACCTCTCACCAACCCATGCTACCTCTCATCTACCCATACTACCTCTCACCAACCCATGCTACCTCTCACCTACCCATGCTACCTCTCACCTACCCATGCTACCTCTCACCTACCCATGCTACCTCTCACCTACCCATGCTACCTCTCACCTACACATGCTACCTCTCACCTACCCATGCTACCTCTCATCTACCAATGCTACCTCTCACCTACCCATGCTACCTCTCACCTACCCATGGAACCTCACTATTGTGTTCCCATTACAAGTAAATTCATTCAAATAAGTCAAATAAGACATTGTATCAATAAATATGATTGGTTTATAAAATAACCATCTAAAAGCTGATACAATCACTTCTGATATATTGCATCGATACCACAATAGTCAAAGAACATATTCCCCACCCAAGCCCGCTTTTTCTGCAGTTATGTACACCATGAGCAAACTTTGCCAGCATAAACACATTATTTAGATGCAAGCGGTTACCATATACAGGTGATTCAAATACAGTCAAACCTGTCTTAAGCAGCCAGCCAAGGGAATCCTAGAAAGTTACTTTGGCTGCTTAGCACAGGTGGCTGCTTAATAGAGGTCAAATGTTTAATAAAACAACATATTGGGAATCTGGAAATTGGCTGCTTAATACAGGTTGGCTGCTTAATAGAGGTGACCACTAATGCAGGTTTGACTGTATATGAATATTTGATGTAAATAGATCACTAACCTGTACTACTAACACAGGAACCAGCTGTAGATGAGTATATGTAACCAGAGTTACATTGACAGGTGCCAGTGTTACAATTAGCATTGCTAGGACATGTTCTGGTAGGAGATGTACACGTTTCATAAATAGCAGCTGAAAATAGAAAGTTGTTTGTTTACTTTAAGGTTATAGCTACCAATCTTTGAGTGGTACAAAATAAACAATTTAAAAACTATTTTAAAGTATACAGGGTAATTATATCTTACTATATATAATGGTCTCCCACTCCTACACAAATGGGCCCATCTGACCCTAATAAAATTAACAGTCTTTCAGATGGGACGTTAAACAGAGGTCTCGTGTCGGTGTTTTACACCGTGCAGGTAAAAGAACCAGAGGAGACTCTGGAATGGGTCTCTGTCTGTATCATGCACTATCCTCCAAAATCTAAAATGATTAATATCTTCAGGAGGCGTCGCTCATATGGGCAACCGGTAGCGACGATAAATAAACGTTAAACACACACACATGGATATCACACTCGTGATTTCACACCAAACTTTATGAAACTCATTTTGGAACTATTTAGCTCGTACCTATGCGTACCAATCAATATAATTGATTAATAAAATAACCATCTAATAGCTCATTTTTTCGTGTCGTAAATAACTGAATAAAAAGCGGGTGGGGAATATACAATTATTTCTGAAATACTTCATCGAAGTCACGAAAATATTCCCCACCCGCTTTTTATGCAGTTATTTACGACACGAAAAAATATCTCAAAATTTGCCGGAAATATATTTTACCGTCATGTGTTTTGTCACATCGCAACATAAACACATTATTTAGATGTAAGTGGTTATCATATATAGATGTAAATAGATCACTAACCTGTACTACTAATGCAGGAACCAGCTGTAGAGGAGTATACATAACCAGAGTTACATTGACAGGTGCCAGTGTTACAATTAGCATTGCTAGGACATGTTCTGGTAGGAGATGTACACGATCCACCAATACTAGCTGAAAATAGAAATGTGGTCTTAATTAATATCTTAATTAAATTAATTAAAGTCAGAGTCGTTAAAATAACTGCCCTCCTTTCTAGAAGAATTGTTGTCATGAGGGGCGTAGCTTGGACTTGTATGTGTTGGAAGGATTAGGATAGTGGGGGGCTGAAGGTTAATATTGCCGTAACTGCATTCTGAGGCATTTTCACACATTTATTCACACACATTTATTCACACACATTTATTCACAACATTTATTCACACATATTTATTCACACATTTATTCACAACATTTATTCACACACATTTATTCACACATATTTATTCACACATTTATTCACAACATTTATTCACACATTTATTCACACACATTTATTCACACACATTTATTCACACATTTATTCACACACATTTATTCACACACATTTATTCACACATTTATTCACAACATTTATTCACACATATTTATTCACACACATTTATTCACACATTTATTCACACACATTTATTCACAACATTTATTCACAACATTTATTCACACACATTTATTCACACACATTTATTCTTATTCACACATTTATTCTTATTCACACATTTATTCTTATTCACACATTTATTCACACACATTTATTCACACATTTATTCACACACATTTATTCACACACATTTATTCACATACATTTATTCACAACATTTATTCACACACATTTATTCACACATTTATTCACACACATTTATTCACACACATTTATTCACACACATTTATTCACACACATTTATTCACACATTTATTCACACACATTTATTCACACACATTTATTCACACACATTTATTCACACACATTTATTCACACACATTTATTCACACACATTTATTCACAACATTTATTCACACATATTTATTCACACATTTATTCACACATTTATTCACAACATTTATTCACAACATTTATTCACACATTTATTCACACACTTATTCACACACATTTATTCACAACATTTATTCACAACATTTATTCACACATATTTATTCACACATTTATTCACACATTTATTCACACACATTTATTCACACACATTTATTCACAACATTTATTCACACATATTTATTCACACATTTATTCACACACATTTATTCACAACATTTATTCACACATTTATTCACAACATTTATTCACACATTTATTCACACACATTTATTCACAACATTTATTCACACACATTTATTCACACACATTTATTCACATACATTTATTCACAACATTTATTCACACACATTTATTCACACATTTATTCACACACATTTATTCACAACATTTATTCACACACATTTATTCACACACATTTATTGATGATATTCGATTGATTTGGTGCTCATCATACACCATAATACCCGTCATTTTTTATTTCATGCTTCGCATTTTCATATACAGTCAAACCTGTGCTAAAGGCCACCTCCGAATAAAGACCGCATATGAAAAACCCGTCTCTAAAGACCACATTTCTATCTCCTGTCGAGCCATTTCAATGCATTTTAACCCTCTATTGAGAGGCCACCTGCCCACAAAGGTCACTTTTTGACTTTCCCGAGGGTTGCTTTTATAGACAGGTTTGACTGTATATAGAAAGCTATGCCACTGACCATGCAGTTCATTTGCAAATGTTTCAGAAAAGATACCTTTAATGTACAATGTACTTGAAATATAGTCTGTTATCTCAAAATCGGTTATGTCAAATTCACCAGTTATGTCAAATTCTGGTTAAAGTCCCATTTCAATTACTATCAATTTGCATATAGCTGACTACGGTTATGTCAAATTTAGATAAATTAAATTTTCGATTAAATCAAAATTCATTTTCTGATCCAATCACTATAAATGTGTAGTATTTCACACTCGTTATGTCAAAATGCCAATTTGTCGCCGAAGATGCGAATTTCATTCGCCAAATTTACCGGATCAAAGACGTACGCCATGGCTGATCTGTATCTATGTTGTTTGCAAATGTGGTTTTATTTACTCAGCAGGCAAAGATTTTAAAGGTACTAGTTGCCAGATGTCAATTTAAATGAAAACCACATAACTTCTGATAAAATGAGCATTGAAACAACACAATGAGAGATATCGGTGAGTTACTGCCCCTGAATACTCTCTCCTCATGTATGTAGGTCCTCTTAAGTTGTTTCCTCTGTTTTTATCATTATTTCCTTTGCACAACATGCTATCAATGTTCTTCCACTTTCTCATACTATAATTATTATGTTACTATATCTCGACAGCTATCCTACAGTATATCCAATTGGTAAAACAAATGTAAATTATTGTTATCAATTAACTAACAGGATTTGGATAAATTCACATTTATCATAACGCAACATCTGCTTAGGGAACAACTGTAAAAACAAAGGATTCCAACTAAAAGGGACGCTATGCATTTAAGGATAAATCAGACTTTATCTTGCCAAGGGAGGTAATAGAAAAGCCAGCGAGGTCCCTCATTCAATGAATTGCAAAATTGTTCTATTCTCATTAATATTCATTAACCCATTTAATTCTGGATATATTTAAAGGCTTTTGCAAACAACATAGATCCAGATCAGCCGCAGCATGACGCTGCGTGCTGATCAGGATCTATGTTGTTTGCTACATAGCCAAGTGTCTTAGCAAGATCATCTGAATAGCAAACAGCATAGAGCCTGATCAGACGGCACATTCCGTGGTGGTTGATCTGGCTCTATGTTCTTTGCAAATACTGTTTGAACGGTATCCCGAATGAAATGGGTTAAAGGATTACTTTTTGTCTGGTGTGACAAATCAAAAAGACATGTTTTGCGATTTGTATACCAGTAATATTACTTGTAATTATAACAATTGAATGTTCTCTTCTGTGTTTCGTCAAAGTTTTTTATGCAAATAACCTAACATTTCATACCTCGATGAAACACATAAAAAGAACATTTAATTATTAATAAATGACCAAACTAATTAATAAATGACCAAACTAATTAATAAATGACCAAACTAATTTATTAGACCAAACTAATTAATAAATGACCAAACTAATTACAAACTAATTAATAAATGACCAAACTAATTAATAAATGACCAAACTAATTAATAAATGACCAAACTAATGTCATTGTCTATTCTATAAACACAATTTCCAATACAAATGTATGCCTTACAAAATGCTAACTATCTTGAGAAATCATGAGAAATCAAAACTGGATTGAAATAGCAGAATATTTATATCATGCCAGACATTCAGTTATTAGTGAAAATGAGTACAGATTAGTCCATGACCCGAAATAGCTCAAGTGGTAGTAAGTTGGTTTTGCAGGATATCTGGACTAACCCCCAGGCATGAGCGACTAACCCCCAGGCATGAGCGACTAACCCCCAAGCATGAGCGACTAACCCCCAGGCAAGAGCGACTAACCCCCAGGCATGAACGACTAACCCCCAGGCATGAGCGACTAACCCCCAGGCAAGAGCGACTAACCCCCAGGCATGAGCGACTAACCCCCAGGCATGAGAGTTTGATGCCTGAACATGGAGTTTCTTAACCTTAACCCATTCAACATCAAGTCACTCACATGGACTGGTGCAAGATATTTTTAGACCAATAAATTAATAAGGAAATTGACCTTTCTGCAAACGCTACTTAGGCACGCCCCCCATAGTTACAGGTGCTCGCTGTAACTACGCGAGACAAGCTATCTAACAAAATGGCGTCTAACGCAGACCTGCATCGAGTTAATCTAGATAAAATTCCGTGGAATTTCTCAGTTTTATTTTACCCAGATATTAATATCTTGTTGAAAGCAAGTCAACAAGTGTTTAGGTTCTTTAAATAGTGAAGGTTATTTCTCTAATATACAGATATATTTAACGGGTGAGGACGTGTTAAGTGTTCGTGGAAAATGTTTTCGCAGTCAACGGAGGAGGTTTCGTATAACTTCTTCTTCGTATACAAGGCAATATAGAGTGAAACATTGTGGTGGATTCGTCTAATAGTATATTATCACGCCTACGCCAATTATGAGATGGGCTGTTGACAAATTAATCAATTACTGGAGAATATATTATTTTTCACACCTTGATTGGTCGGCTCAAACATCTGTGATGCTGGCTTGTATGCCCGTGTTGTATCAGCTTTAGAGCTGAGCCGTGCCATATGTCCAAGCCCTTGCATCATGTATAAATATCATGCTCTTCACATCAATTTCATTACAACCATGGCGTCTATATTTCCATGCGTTTTTTGCTGATTATACAATACAAATACAATAAAAAATAGATAAACACTGTAAATTGCATTGTCATTGTATTAATCTATGTACCTTTTTTATGTCATTGTAAATAATTTAATGTTTTGATGTACAATAAATATATTATTTTAATGACGGTCTATGATTTATTTATTCTCCCCCGTTCACTTTAATTAATCTTGATTAGTGGCTTGAAACCTAGATAGATAATCACTCCTGGTATGGCAAACACACGGCTACATAGTCCCATTCATAATTGTGTCTAATTACCTAAATAGCTAATAATAGCATTATTATAATGAGCCTGTATAGTGCAGTACTATTAAATCAATTATACGAACCTGTGATTATACGAATGCACTAGTGTACGAAACTACCATTAGACGAACAAGAGATTATACGAAACCACCTGAATTCTGAATGAACAACCACATCGTGTCAACTTTGACATTAAAAGAAATGAAATATGCCACCGTCTTGAGAGACTCGACCCTATGCCTCCTAGAAGACTCGAACATTAGGCCCAAAAACTGAACACCAGTACGTTCACTGAGCTAATATGGGAATCCCACAGCTCTGCACATGCATGGGTACTATTACTTCTATCTGATCCCTAGTCCACCATCCACGACAATATGTATGACCCACATGTATAATTTTAATCACCATTATACTCACATATCTCTTGTGAACAGTAGATCTATAAATGCAGAATATATTTTTTCGAAATATTTTATTATGCATAAATAATTAATTTCAACTTACTTGTGTGCAAATATATCTGTTTGCATTAATTTTGGATGTATTCAGCTGCTCGTCCACACAACTTAATCCACCTTAGACATTTTTCAAGATTTGTCTTACGTTTTGGAAATGACACGAATTAAACGTCACCTATTAATCGATCTGGATATCTACTATCACTGTCACACAGCATAAATTAATAAAACAGCCCGTAACTACATCTTTTCACCATTGTCAATGACAGACAGCATTAATTAATTTGTAATTATTTTTCAAAAAATAATTTCAGATCACGATCACTCGTTATCAGATTTGATTAAAATTTACTAAATAATTCGTTTGTCTGACAGAACGATAAAACAATGACTCGGTGTAGTAATCAATACTATAATTGTGTGCACACATTTTATAATTGACCAATTATTAGCACAATCAGTGCTAAATTCCGATGTGCAACACTTTGATCTTGACAGTAGGCCCCTAACGGGATATTATGTTTTCGCGGTCTCTGTGATGTACCGGTAAGTTGTTGATTACTTCCAATAAACAGTGTGACACGCTTAAATTTGATTGCTGTGTTTGCGATAAAAGAATGACTATATGGGGTCAGTCGGTGTTTTTATAGATGCATTGTTTTTAAAGCAGTTGTCTGGTATTTTGTGGTTCATATACACACTTTTAGATTTGTCCAAGGATTTTGAAATGGGTTGAATTTAACGTCGATCACCAGGATATCGACTAATTTTGTACTATAACTAACCCACACACCAACGCTACACATTTTCAACATCATTAAAACAATTTAAACCCGTATTTTCGATCAAATTCACGCCTTTTCAAATTTGTCTACTCGTTACTAGTTTGTCTAATATGCATTGTTTGTCTAACAAGATGGCGGCGATAAACCGTTGCCGGGGGTGTGCGCGAATGGTGCGATGCGATTGGCTAACGCCAGCTGTCAATCAAAATCGGCAGAAAGGTCAATTACCTTTGGAACAGTTCATTTATCAAAATGGGTAATTTTATCTAAAAATAGAAATAATTATTACTGGCAAAAAGTGCAGATCCTGATGAGACGGCTCGTCATGAGCCGGCTCATCTGGATCTACACTTTTTGTAAGCCTATTTAGAGGCCTGTGGTGTTGAAAGGGTTAATGTTGTTCAGTTATGTTGTGTTTCCGTTGTTATTGAGATTGATTTGCGGGGTAATTCTCAAACAAAAAAATTCTAACAATAGGCTCAACATTTTGTTTTCCGTGTCTAACATTTTCGTGACATCATTTATGCACTGCACTATAAATCTGAAAAATAACAACTTTTTGGTGGTTTTTTATTATTTTATAGATATTTTGGTCATGTTAAAATAAAAAATATTTGTATTTACGTTATTTATAGTCAAATAAAACATGGGTTGTCATTTCTACGACCAGTGTGGTGAATTCCTATGCGTTAAAACTCAACAAAAAAATCTATGGTGTGTGAGTATTTGGTTTAACGGTGCATCAGCACAGTTCAGGCTATATCGCGCCCCCCCCCCCAAACCATGCTATTAAAAGAATATTCCATAAAAGTCTATTTTGCTGAACATTAATAATGGAACTATTTTATATGGATTTATACTTCTAAAACCTGTGTTCTTGCATTAAGACAGAGATTGGTTTAACAGAGGAGTACAGGGCTCAAACTCATACATCACTGGAGGTTAGTCCAGGTATGTTGGCTGCACGATTAGAGCAATGGTTAACACGCTTGTTTCTCATCAATGCAACTCGGGTTAGATCCTCGGACCGGGAAGTATGTGAGATGGTATGCTTGTAGCCAGAAAGGACAGGTGGGTTTTCTCCGGGTATTTCGGTTTCCTCCCACACGAATGACCACATTTACGCATTCATCCGCGTCATCAAGAGTGATTAATATAAGTTCGCAATCATTGTAAAATAAATAAAGTTTAAACTTAACAGGTATCATATGTAAAGTTCTCGAACACATTGAAGCATTGAGTTCCCGCTTATTGTCATAGACAATTCTATATATCAAAAATATAAAGCTTGTTTCGCAATTGTTGTATGAAGTATCATAGTATTCAATCAAGCTTAAAGTTAAATAGTTGGCCATCATTTATCAGATGAAATTTCTTATGTTGAGTCTAAATATGTGGATGGTGTATATATATATAATTTTTTTTCGATCTGTTATTTGAAAAATGCCTTGATAGTAAAATGTTACATTTTTCAAGTCTAAATATTTGGACTATGGGGGGTGGGTATGTTCCTGTAATATTGCAATTGGCTCATCAGACTTCAGGCGGGTAGCTGCCATTAGGCCAAAAGGCCCGGGCCTGCACATCATTTTGACCAAAAAAATAAATATATATCATGTTTATTTGTTATAAAAACATGTCCGAATTGTCTTTTTAATGCAGCAGAATGCTGGAAATTGCATCCTAAAGATTAGGGGGGTGCATGCCCCCGGACCCCCCTAGCAACCTCATTCACTACGCTCACTCAACATTCTTTACCCGGGCCTGCATATAATTTGCCTCCTGGTTACGCGCCTGGACTTGTGTCCATAACAATTATGAATTACTGAAATAACTGAATTTTTAAGCACATCACATTATTATGATCACAACTGGGGACCGGTTTCACAAAACTGTCAAACGAAGACACATGGGTGGTTCCAGGATTTCAAAATCATGATGCCTAGTAGAATGCTTATGTAAATGAAAACATCATCAGGCCTAGTAGAATGCTTATGTAAATGGAAAAATCATCATGGCTAGTAGAATGCTTATGTAAATGAAAACATCATCATGCCTAGTAGAATGCTTATGTAAATGAAAAAATTATCATGCTTATGTAAATGAAAAAATCATCATGGCTAGTAGAATGCTTATGCAAATGAAAACATCATCATGCCTAGTAGAATGCTTATGTAAATGAAAACATCATCATGTCTAGTAGAATGCTTATGTAAATGAAAATATCATCATGCTTATGTAAATGAAAAAATCATCATGGCTAGTAGAATGCTTATGTAAATGAAAAAATCATCATG
The DNA here is from genome assembly GCA_014843695.1 of Archivesica marissinica. Classification (NCBI taxonomy): domain Eukaryota; kingdom Metazoa; phylum Mollusca; class Bivalvia; order Venerida; family Vesicomyidae; genus Archivesica; species Archivesica marissinica. The sequence goes on along the minus strand of CM026386.1, from coordinate 76,797,907 downwards.
CTTATGTAAATGAATGGAGTTTGATGGTTGCTTTTTGGAACTTAAATTCAAGTAAAACTGTATGAAGGCAAATTCTAAGAAGGCACCCTTTGCATACTGGGTCAAATAAAGGCTACAATAGTTCAAATAATTGTAGCAGCCGACAATTCATGAATGTTTTCTGCTTATTTTTAAGTAAAATCTCTGCTTATTTTTAAGTAAAATCTCTGGAAATATGTCACGGAATTTCATTAGAATTGTGTCGTTACGACACTAATGAATTCGATGGCATATTAGACTTATTTTCAGCGTGCATAGAGTTACGTGTATGATTGTGATCTATACACAATACACACAGACGTTTATTATATTTTTGTAATAGAAATAAACTACACATGCATGCACATACCATCTAATACATCTATACATATCTAGAGCATACTTCACTATACACTACATGGAATTGACTAACTATATTCCCAGAATATATAATATGATTAGGGCATTAATTTGTTCCTCAAATTCAGTGTAATCTCCCATTGAATAAAGCTTTATTATTATTATGTAAAATATTGGGCTTGCGTGAGGGAACATGCGCGATTTATTATTGACTTTATTATTATTAGTCTGTGTGAAAGTGTAGAAATGTGAATGATAATATTGTATTGCAGCATTACATCGTATGAAATAAAAGATATTTGAAAAATTAAATGTTTACGTATTGGTAGCAATGCTGCTACAAATTCTAACATTATACTTTGTGTGTTTATGTTAATTTGGTAAACAGTGTTTTTTGCGATAAAACAAACTCGAAACCGAAAGTAGGACTTTCCGAGTCAATCGGTCACGCACTTGTTTACAACCGGAACTCATCGTCCACACTTGTTTATATTCGGAATGCATCGTCCCCATTTATCCCAGGTTGTCTGTTTTAATTAAATTACTTGATATGTTGATTCATACCTCTGTCTTTTTGGGACATTTCTACATCCCCGCGAGGGGTTCGACATTAGAGGAAGATAGATAGATAGTCTTTCATGTTCAACATATATACGTTGTTTTCTACATCCTCTGTTGTTTCACGCATGCGCGCTGTGCGTGTTTACATTTCGTGTATTGATAAACAAATTCGCGTATATGACGGTTTAAATTTATTGGAATTTTATCGTTTCTGAGCAACTATTTCGATTTTTGTAAACACACACACATTAGTATTTATATTTTACCCAAAACATCCTTATTACGATGTAATGCTGCTTTAATAGGTACCGGAGAACCAGCAGTTTATTTCATTGATGCCTATAACACTAAGATCCCTGGGCGCTCATGCTCGCTTCTGACAAATGAACCCCAGGTTCGATCCTCGGACCGGGAAGTATGTGAGATGGTACGATGGTCGCCAGATCGGACAGGTGGGTTTTCTCTGGGTACTCCGGTTTCCTCCCACAGGAAAGACTACATATATATGCTTTCATCTGCGCCAACGAGAGTGATTAATATATGTTGTTAGAACTTGCTTCTCAATCATTGTAAACTAAATAAAGTTTAAATTAAGATCCCTGGGCAACAGTGGGTATTGCATTTACAGACATGGGCTTTGAATGGACATACATGGTCTTTGTAAGGTTATACATGGGTTTTGATGGACATGCATAGGTGTCACACAGTTACAACAAGTTACATATGATATAGTTACATGGGAGGATAGAGGATAGAGTGACATGGTGAGGATAGTGATGTTGAGAGGATATTGATTGTTGAGAGGATAGAGAGACATGGGGAGAGGGTATATTAATGTGGGGGAGGATATTGGCACAGGGAGAGTGATGTGGGGAGGATAGTGGCATGGGGATGATAGAGTGATGTGAGGAGGATAAATATGTGGGGAGGATAGTGACGTGACAAGAGAAAGAGAGTGATGTGTGGAGGATATATTGACATGGTGAGGATAGAGTGATGTGCATGAAGAGGATAGAGTGACATGAGGATAGAGTGATGTGGAGAGGGCATTGTGATGTGGGAGGATAGTGATGTGGGGAGGATAGAGTGATGTAGGGAGGATATAGTGACATGTGAGAGAGTGATGTGGGGAGGAGAGAGTGATGTGTGGGGGATAGAATGTCATAGAGAGTGATGTGGGGAAGATAGAGTGATGTGTGGAGGATATAATATCATAGAGAGAGTGATGTGGGGAGGATATAATGATGTGGGGAGGAGAGAGTGATGCGGGGAGGATAGAATATCATAGAGAGAGTGATGTGCGGAGGATAGAATGATGTGGGGAGGATAGAGTGATGTGGGGAGGAGAGAGTGATGTGTGGGGGATAGAATGTCATAGAGAGAGTGATGTGGGGAGGATAGAATGGTGTGGGGAGGAGAAGTGATGTGCGGAGGATAGAGTGATGTGGGGAGGATAGAGTGATGTGTGGAGGATATTATCATAGAGAGTGATGTGGGGAGGATAGAATGATGGGGGGAGGAGAGAGTGATGTGGGGAGGAGAGAGTGATGTGGGGAGGATAGAGTGACATGGGAGAGAGTGAGTGGGGAGGATATAATGACATGGGAGAGAGTGATGTGGGGAGGAGAGAGTGATGTGTGGAGGATATAATGTCATATATAGAGTGATGTGGGGAGGATAGAGTGATGTGGGGAGGATATAGTGATGTGGGGGAGGATATAGTGATGTGGGGGAGGATATAGTGTCATATAGAGTGATGTGGGAGGATAGAGTGATGTGGGGAGGATATAGTGATGTGGAGGATAGAGTGGTGTGGGGAGGATAGAGTGGTGTGGGGAGGATAGAGTGTAATAGGGAGATAAAAGAGTTGTGAAGTGAGCAGTTATTGATCTAAGATCAACCAAGTTATGTTACAGAAGAGATGATAATATTATATCAATGTGTTCCTCAAGTTTTAGTATACAATTATAATGGCAAGTTATACAGAGAAAGGGGGTTCCCATAGAAGATTTGTTTACAAATTATATATTACAAATAATAAAGATATAGCTTACAGACGCAGTATAATATAAGACAGTTAAAGACACCATTAAAGATTTGTTTACCAGTTATATATTACAAATAATAAAGAATAGCTTACACATGCAGTATAATACAAGATAGTTAAAGACACCATTAAAGATTTGTTTGTTATAGAATTGTTTGTACAGTATGTATAATGCACGGATGAGTAAACATGCATAGAACATTCTATTTCTAGTATGCATAAAGATGCAAAGTAAAAGAACGTTCTATTTCTAGTATGCATAAAGATGCAAAGTAAAAGAATGTTCTATTTCTAGTATGCATAAAGATGCAAAGTAAAAGAACGTTCTATTTCTAGTATACATAAAGATGCAAACTAAAAGAACGTTCTATTTCTAGTATGCATAAAGATGCAAAGTAAAAGAACATTCTATTTCTAGTATGCATAAAGATGCATAGTAAAAGAACGTTCTATTTCTAGTATGCATAAAGATGTATAATAAAAGAACGTTCTATTTCTAGTATGCATAAATATGCAAAGTAAAAGAACGTTCTATTTCTAATATGCATACAGATGCATAGTAAAAGAACGTTCTATTTCTATCTAGTATGCATATACAATCACAGAGAGATGCACATGCATTCTTACCTGGGTTACTTAAACACATGGTGCCTGATCTATAGTAACCAGTGCTGCACACACACAGTGTGCCATTACAGTTCGAATTGTCAATATAACATGACCGTGAGGGATTCACGCACGATTCTCCCAGAGCCACTGTAACAATAATCGGGTTGAAATTTCATCAGGGCGTCACATAATCACAGGACGTCACATAATCACAGGATGTCACATAATCACAGGATATCACATAATCACAGGATGTCACATAATCACAGGATGTCACATAATCACAGGATGTCACATAAGATGTCACATAATCACAAGACATCACATAATCACAGGATGTCACATAATCACAGGATGTCACATAATCACAGGATGTCACATAATCACAGGATGTCACATAATCACAGGATGTCACATAATCACAGGACGTCACATAATCACAGGATGTCACATAATCACAGGATGTCACATAATCACAGGATGTCACATAATCACAGGACGTCACATAATCACATGATGTCACATAAGATGTCACATAATCACAAGACATCACATAATCACAGGATGTCACATAATCACAGATGTCACATAATCACAGGATGTCACATAATCACAGGATGTCACATAATCACAGATGTCACATAATCACAGGATGTCACATAATCACAGGACATCACATAATCACGATACGTATGCACAGGACATGTTGCTTGCTTAGCATCACATGCCAAAGACATGCCATTGACCTCACATAACCAGGACATATATTTAACCTCACATAACCAGGACACATTTTTGACCTCACACAACCAGGACACATTTTTTACTTCACATAACAAGGACACATTTTTTACTTCACATAACAAGGACACAGTTTTGACCTCACATAACCAGGACACATTTTTGACCTCACATAACCAGGACAAATTTTTGACCTCACATAACCAGGACACATTTTTGACCTCACATAACCAGGACACATTTTTGACTTCACATAACCAGGACACATTTTTGACCTCACATAACCAGTACACATTTTTGACTTCACATAACCAGGACACATTTTTGACCTCACATAACCAGGACACATTTTTGACCTCACATAACCAGGACACATTTTTGACTTCACATAACCAGGATATTTTTGAGCTCACATAACCAGGACACATTTTTTAACTCGCATAACCAGGACACATTTTTTAACTCACATAATCAGGACATACTTCAACTATGAACATAATAATATAATATATGATTGCACATACCCGATACTACAGTGGCAGGTGTAGGACAATGGTATGTGTCTATTTGTGGAAGTCGTGATAGCGCAGTGGATGCGTGTTCGCTTCAACATTGGAAGCGAGTTTGAGCCCCGCTGGAGCCGATTGCGAAACAAGTTCTTACAACTTATATTAATCACTATCGAGACCTCATTCCTGATGGAATCCATCACAATGAGGGATAGAGAAGAGGCAACGTGGAATTTAAATGCCTTGCCTAAGGGCACAATCGTAACGGCTCCAACGGGGCTCAAACTCCGGACCTTTCGCACCTGAAGCGAACGTGCATCCATTGCGCTATCACGACTTCCAAATGATGATGATAATATTATGTCTGATTAGCATATCGAGGGTTGAACGCAAGACTAAACTAAAGTTTTCACTAAAATTGATTTTTTTTCCCCAATGTATTTCTGTATTGTACATAACCTGTCAAAAAAATCATGAAATATTTTGGATATATTTGGAATTATTTCATAATGCAATATAGTCGTATCTGAGACTGGTTAACAATTGTCCTGCAAGACTGTATTAACTTGACTTACTACCGTCTTGCAGACAAAATGTCTGTCAGTGGTATTGAAATTGTACCGCAATACAGTAGTAACTCAATATATATTCTTAAAAATGAGGCATTAATATTATGTAAGACTAGTATAAGACAATTTCGACATCTGACCCGTGAATACACTTTTAACGGTCATGTATTTCATGGATAGGTACAACAGTATGGTAACTATGATCTATTTTATAGATCTCCTCAAGTTCATAGCGATTCATTTTTGTTCATGTTTTATCCACAGGGATTCGGCACGTATGGATACTAGTATATATATTTAAGTATACTTAAATATATATACTAGTACCCCCAAACGTGCCGAATCCCTTTACTTAAATATATATACTAGTACCCCCAAACGTGCCGAATCCCTTACTTAAATATATATACTAGTACCCCCAAACGTGCCGAATCCCTTTACTTAAATATATATACTAGTACCCCCAAACGTGCCGAATCCCTTTACTTAAATATATATACTAGTACCCCCAAACGTGCCGAATCCCTTTACTTAAATATATATACTAGTACCCCAAACGTGCCGAATCCCTTTACTTAAATATATATACTAGTACCCCAAACGTGCCGAATCCCTTTACTTAAATATATATACTAGTACCCCCAAACGTGCCGAATCCCTTTACTTAAATATATATACTAGTACCCCAAACGTGCCGAATCCCTTTACTTAAATATATATACTAGTACCCCCAAACGTGCCGAATCCCTTTACTTAAATATATATACTAGTACCCCCAAACGTGCCGAGTCCCTTTACTTAAATATATATACTAGTACCCCCAAACGTGCCGAATCCCTTTACTTAAATATATATACTAGTACCCCCAAACGTGCCGAATCCCTGTGGTTTTATCAAGACTAAGTAACCGCGACAGTAAAAACTTATCATTAAGTAGCTTGACTGGTTTATTGTCAATGGTTCGAGTCCGCTTTCAAGCAGTCTTAGTTTTACTTTATTTATTAATGTATTGATTGTTAAGTGACACCACAGTTGCAGTCATTTAAGGAGCTGCTGTTAACAATTTTGATTCAGAAACAGACGAGTCAGAAATAGACAATGCCACAGACAGATACTGCCACAGATAATGCTGCAGACAGATACTGCCACAGACAATGCCACAGACAGATACTGCCACAGACACTGCTGCAGACAGATACTGCCACAGACACTGCTGCAGACAGATACTGCCACAGACACTGCTGCAGACAGATACTGCCACAGACACTGCTGCAGACAGATACTGCCACATACACTGCTGCAGACAGATACTGCCACAGACACTGCTGCAGACAGATACTGCCACATACACTGCTGCAGACAGATACTGCCATAGACATTGCTACATACAGATACTGCCACAGACACTGCTGCAGACAGATACTGCCACATACACTGCTGCAGACAGATACTGCCACAGACACTGCTGCAGACAGATACTGCCACAGACACTGATGCAGACAGATACTGCCACAGACACTGATGCAGACAGACACTGCCACAGACACTGCTGCAGACAGACACTGCCACAGACACTGTTGCAGACAGACACTGCTGCAGACAGACACTGCCACAGACACTGCTGCAGACACTGTCACTGAAGACAAAAATTGAAATGCTTTAACATATTCTGTTAACATATTATCAAATAAAATAAAAAGTTGTTTGCTGAGGAAAAAATATATACCTCCACTAATATAAAACATACAGCATGAAAAGAATATCATGAACACACGGATCTGTAGTCCAGTGGTAACGCGCTGGACTGGTAATCCAGGGATCGCAGGTTCGATCCCCCGCCTGACCCTAATAAAATTAACAGTCTTTCAGTTGGGACTTTAAACCGAGGTCTTGTGTCGGTGCTTTACACCGTGCACGTAAAAGAACCAGAGGAGACTCTGGAATGGGTCGCTGTCTGTATCATTGCACTATCCTCCAACAATCTAAAATGACTAATCTCTTCAGGAGGTGTCGTTCATATGGGCAACCGGTAGCGACGATAAATAAACGTAAAAACACACACACGAATTTCATGAGAAATTATTTTTAAAATAAAGATAAGCATACTGTATGCTTCAATCCTGGAACATTCGCTATAGCATCCCTACGCTCACTCTACTGCCAAATTTACGACTGCTGATTTATGGCAATTTTATTCTAACTAGTCTTTAAAGTTTAATGTCATCACTTTTAATGCCAGTCCGCCTCTGATGACGAGTGGTTATGATCGCTGACTTGTATACCACTGTAACCTATCATCACTGATGGTCACAGGTTCAAGCCCCGGCCCACTCGAGCTGTGTCTCATTTATATGAAAAAGTTTGGCAGTTTCTTATGGAGGTTGGTGAACAAAGTACTGGTTAACCGCTGGAGCCTGCCCAGGAATGGCATTTTTAGTAATCGCCGGTCATTCAAATGAGCAATCGGTAGCGATGTTAAATAAACTTTAATAAAAAAACCTTTTCAAACCTTTATCGCAGGGTTCATTCTAGGTCAGAATTTTTGGGAGAAGTGAGAAAGCGCGTGATCGCTTCCTTAAATGGTGTTCTTTAATATACTTCTGCAAAATAGGGTTAAAATGCACAGTACAACCATTAAATACAACATTTGAATAGAAGGAGTGCTTTATAATGGGCCAGTGTATTTTACTAGACAAAATTTTGTTTGAAAATCGTAAAAACCAAAATATCATTTTTTAAATTATTTTTTAGGGAGACGTGGGGCCCCCAGAGGGCGAAGTCAGGGTCCCTAGGGCGACAATTTCGCCCACATCGCCCTCTAGAATGATCCCTGCGTTATTTGCGTTTACCACTATTAATCAACACACAGATAGACTGTTTTTTAGACGCAGCTCACCGGTCGAAATGGCACTACATGTATATATAAAATTTATTTATTTACATTTGGTGATTAAAGTCGCACGGACAGCTTAGGTCATATCACAACATTCCAGCTGTCAGGTTCCCTGTCTGAATTGTTTGTCTGCGCCCCTTCTGCCAATTGAAAAAAACTGCAGCCAATTTGAAAAACTTGGAACTAACTAGTTCACAGATAAATATTTGAAACAAGAATGCGCCAAATAGTTTCACAAATTCACAAAATTTAGCGCCAGTAGCCTATTTGTTTTTTGTCGGAATTGGCGCCATTGGTGACCGACAGAGGGAATGCTATTGGTAGAGGAAGAACCCCATGGGCCCCTCCGAGCAGTATTTCAGACACGGCCAGGTACCCGAGTAGATCCACCGACCTTCCTCAAGCCAGCAGCATAGCTTTCTCATATGAAAATAATTTGAGACCCACAGCAGGGGCAAGTGATTTAAAGCCAATGACCGTAACCACTCGGCAACTTAGGCTCGTTGGTATATATTTGTATGTACCTGAACTTAGAACACATATGCTGCCTGACTGCACATATCCCGTGTCACATTCGCACGTGAATGGTGAGGTTTGACTGCATCTGGAATATGTTGTACTGCATGCTGCATCAATGCCAGCTGGACATGTGGAACCCAATCCTAATGCTATAAACAGAACGATAAAATAATTTATGTGGAAACTTTATATATAGAATGAAGGCCAGCCAATAAGTTATATAAATATAAAGAGATTTATAGTTAGTTACTTCCCTTGAATCTGATATGTGGTACAGTTAAACCTGTTTTAAGCAGCCACCTAAGGGAATCACAGAAAGTGGCTGCTTAGCACAGATGGCTGCTTATTAGAGGGCACATGTATACTAAACAGAGATAGACAATGAAGAACTCTAGTGAGATACTTCCCTTGAATTAAAAAAATTACTTTTGGACCAGTTCATTTATCAAAATGGGTAATTTTTGTCTAAAAATAGTAATATTACTGGCAAATAGTGCAGATCCTGATGAGCCAGCTCATCTGGATCTACACTTCTGTTTGTAAGCCTATTGAGAGGCATGTGGTGTTGAAAGGGTTAAACACTGTCATGGCGTCATACCACTGTACTTACTGTATTATATTAAATCCTATGCGTAAATATATGAAATTAACAATTTTACTTTGTAAGATATTGTGTGTGTTTTATATAAGATATAGCCTCAAATAGATCCAACATGTAAAATATTAGCACTGTGTGAAGCACATAACGCCTCACACAGTCCAATATTTTACATATTGGATTGTTTTCGGCTTATATCCCATTCAAAGTGTGACACTGCATACTTTTTGTGAGATTTGAATATACATGTAGGTCTTGTGTGTGTATAAAATCGGACAACTGGTCGCTATATACTTGATTATCAAAACTATTGAACAGTGTGTGTGCTTGCAAATAACGTTTACATTAACTTGCACTATGGATTAGTTTGTGTTTGGTAATTTGAACAACTCTAAAACATACAACAATGATAATGTAAATAATTTGTATAAACCAACAAACATGAAACATAACACTTACACGGAGAACAGCTGCCACCAGCGACGTTACTGTTGGTGTCGTAGAACCCATCATTGCATGTACAAAACGACGAAACACACGCAGCGTTGGCGGGAGAACACGTAACTGTGCTTGAACAGGCTTGGTCCAGTTCAGCTGGAAAATAAATTAATATATAAAGTTCTATATGAGACTTCAGGATTCATTCTAGATCAGAATTTTTGGGAGCAGTGAGAAAGCTTGCGATCACGTCCTTAAATGGTGTTATATTATTACTATACTGATTAAAATGCACAGTACAACCATTAAATACAACATTTGAATAGAAGGAGTGCTTTATAATGGGCCAGTGTATCTTACTAGACACAATGTTGTATGAAAATAGTAGGGGGAAAAAGGAGAATTGGCGCCCACAGAGAGCAAATTCAGGGTCCCTAGGGCGACTATTTCGTCCATATCGCCCTATAGAATGATCCCTGACTTGAGCCACAATATAATATTCCTTATCTTAAACAGTAGGCCTATCTATTCCAATAAATGTACATGTAGAATACAAAAATGTTACAAATTACACAAATAATTTGGATTGAAAAACAAGTTTTCATAAAACTTATATTAACCCATAACCTGTCAATCACGACTAAAGTCGCTTTTGCAAACAGCATAGAGTCAGATCAGACGGCTCTATGATGTTTTCTATTCGGATAGTGGAGCTAAGACACTTGTCTGAATACCAAACAACATAGATTCTGATCAGACACGGCGTTGCGCACATTCAGTCCAATTTATGCGGTAGGTTACGGGTTAATTCCTCTCCAATGAAAATGTACACATAATAAACGTGCAATGGTTTCGGTCACAGGGATTCGGTACTTAAATATATATACTAGTACCCCCAAACGTGCCGAATCCCTGTGGTTTCGGTCACAGGCACAAAGACACAATTTGTTTTGGCCCTATGGTCATATAGTAAGTAATGTTTACTATGGTCATAAAGTAAGTAATATTTACTTACTATATGACCATAGGGCAAACAAATAATTATGTCTTGTACCTGTGGTTTCGGTAGGTGGTAAGACAAGTGTTAGATATTCTCATTATTCTGTATACATGTATACAAGAAATACTGTTCAAAAGAATGTACAGTTGAATACTTAATAATCAATCAAACCCTCAAATCACTCATCGATCAATAGATCAGTCATCGTGTCTTACGATGACTCGTAACGCTTTATGGATGATATGTAGCTATGGACACTCAGACACATACATGTATTTTGTTCTAATGGTAGGTACGTGTTAATCCCCATATAGTAAATTGGTGAGTGTTGGAACGCATGTAAGTTTTGTCACATACTATTCAAACAGTTTATTCAAAATTGCCAATGTATTCAATGTGTGTATTCACACATTCCACTGTATTCAAATTGTGTATTCACACATTCCAATGTGTTCAAATTGTGTATTCACACATTCCAATGTATTCAATGTGTGTATTCACACATTCCAATGTATTCAAATTGTGTATTAGTTTATACAAATTTATTTTAGCTCGATTGCGAAACAAGTTATTTCAACTTATATAAATCACTCTCGAGACCTCATTCCTGATGGAATCCATCGCCACGAGGGAGAGAGAAGAGGCAACGTGGAATTTAAATGCCTTGCCTAAGGGCACAATCGTAACGCTCCAGTGGGGCTCGAACTCCGGACCTTTCGCACCTGAAGCGAACGCGCATCCACTGCGCTATCACGACTTCCACAAATTGTGTATTCACACATTCCAATGTATTCAATGTGTGTATTCACACATTCCAATGTATTCAAATAGTGTATTCACACATTCAAATGTATTCAAATTGTGTATTCACACATTCCAATGTATTCAAAGTGTGTATTCACACATTCAAATGTATTCAAATTGTGTATTCACACATTCAAATGTATTCAAATTGTGTATTCACACATTCAAATGTATTCAAATTGTGTATTCACACATTCAAATGTATTCAAATAGTGTATTCACACATTCCAATGTATTCAAATTGTGTATTCACACATTCCAATGTATTCAATGTGTGTATTCACACATTCCACTGTGTGTATTCACACATTCCAATGTATTCAATGTGTGTATTCACACATTCCAATGTATTCAAATTGTATATTCACACATTCCAATGTATTCAAATTGTGTATTCACACATTCTAATGTATTCAATGTGTGTATTCACACATTCCAATGTATTCAAATTGTGTATTCACACATTCTAATGTATTCAATGTGTGTATTCACACATTCCAATGTATTTAAATTGTGTATTCACACATTCCAATGTATTTAAATTGTGTATTCACACATTCCAATGTATTCAAATTGTGTATTCACACAATAGGTTCTGCTATTACTTTTGATCAGTTGCATAGCAACTGCATTTTTAAACAAAGTGTATGAACATGAGGCTTTTTTCTAACAGATTTCGGGAGTTTTTATCTCGGCTGCTTCAGAAAGTCACATGCTCATCACCTGACAATTATATTTCAGTATGGTACAGGGTGTCTCAAAAATGTCATACCAAATATATTGTTTTTTTTATAAAATAAAAAAAACGTGTCAAGAATATTAATATATAATATATTACCTTCTTTGGACATTTATGGGTTATTATTACAGGCCACGAAACGCCATGTGTCCCTAAGTACAGTATGTACTCACTTACTGCCATGATATATGTCTACTAGGCAGTTAGGGAGCTCGGTGAAAATGCTGGTCTGTGGTCAGATGCAATGATGAATTCATAAGTCCCTATCATGATAACTACACTGAGAAATTTGAATACAGTTCCAGAATGACCCCATAGCTATGTTATCATGTTGCAGTTTTTTAATTACATGTGTTAGATTACATTTGGACAGTAACTATGCAAGGCTGCTTTTCATTTTAGAGGGTATCGATAATAGGTCATATTTTAAATGGCGACTGGCTGTTACCTATTGTGTTTAGTTGACTATAATTTGTTGTTTTTATTGTCATTATTTTTTATAATGATATGGATACATGGAAATTAATAAATTTAAAGGTAATGTATGTTTTGGATTACTTTCCATGCTTTTTTCCTTTAATAACAGAACAACATATACTATATTATCTCAATACAAATGGCAGCCATTTAGCTATCATGCAGTGAATAATTAGTCGCCATATCTATCCCACCTGCATAGATATTACTGGGACTACATGAGATTTAGGTTAATATACTACTATATCTCCATACAAACGACAGCCATTTAGCTATCATGCAGTGGATAAGTAATCACCAAACATGTACCTACCCCACCTACATAGCTATTACTGGGACTACATGAGATTCTGGCCGTAATTATGAACATTGGTTTGGCTACTACATTGTCAATGTATGTCGTGTTGGTAATGGCATCAAGAGGTGCTTCTATGAGGGAAAGTGTTTATGAAATTTCAAAATGATATGATAGAAACATTACCTGTACTGGTAGTGGTAGGGTATATAATGGTATAAATCTGTGCATTCGGAGACGTTGATGACCCTCCAACATCGATTGCCTCACAAAACAAGCGGTAATTGTTTAGATAGGAAACGAGCACGGTAAACGACACCATACTTTTCACTGCGCCGTCTGTCGAGTCTGCAGATCCATCTACAATCTGACTCGAGAGCTGTGAGTTACTAAGAATGATATCGGTCACAGTATCACCTTGAACATTTTGATAAGTATGTGTTATAGACCATTGTAGTGTTGGGTCTAACCCGTCACCGATGCTGGAGCAGTTGTATACGGCCGTCTGTCCAGCTACCACGGAATCTGCCAAGTGAAGTACTAAAGTTGATGCTGCAATAAAAACAGAATGCATCGTGAATATTACAATATGTACAGGATATATTTATTAACCCATTTCATTCTGAATACATTTAAAGGCTTTTGCAAACAACATAGATCTAGATCAGCCGCAGCTTGGATCTGCATGCTGATCAGGATCTATGTTGTTTGCTACATAGCCAAGTGTCTTAGCATGATCATCTGAATAGCAAACAGCATAGAGCCTGGTCAGACGGAACGTTCCATGGCAGCTCTATGTTCTTTGCAAATACTGTTTCAACGGTATCCAGAATGAAATGGGTTAATTATTAACAAGTTGGTTGTACGTCGATCAATCACTGAAACTAACAAATATCCTCTATGAGTGTCCCATGTGCGTGCGTGCGTTTCGTGTGTGCGTGCGTGGCGTGCGGGAACGGATTTGATGAAGAGTTGGGTTTAGTTTAAACTATGGTACACATTGTTTGTTTGAATAATGTTAGATTACAATGTTATGCTGCAGTAGATAATTCCTGCATCAGAAGAAGCTATAGGATCAATATAAATAAATAGTCCTCGATATAAAACAGATTCCCCTGTATAATAATTATTATACAAATGACACATGGATTGCGTGACATTTGAACAGAACTTGTCGAAACGAAATACAAGGCTTGTTTCTATGTCTTCAAAGATAATTTCTTTTCATAGCATCTGTATATTTGTTTTAATACAGATTGAACATGTTATAGCAATACTTACTTATAGCAATACTTACTTATAGCACTTATAGCAATACTTACTTATAGCAATACTTACTTATAGCACTTATAGCAATACTTACTTATAGCAATACTTACTTATAGCACTTATAGCAATACTTACTTATAGCACTTATAGCAATACTTACTTATAGCAATACTTACTTATAGCACTTATAGCAATACTTACTTATAGCACTCATAGCAATACTTACTTATAGCAAAGACGTGTGTGAAATACAGCACTAGAATAAACACAGACACATATAATGGCTTCATTGTTGCTGCTCCACACTTCTAACTACTAGACGTATGGTATTGTTGTCAGCCCCTGAAATAATTAACAAAATTATAGCTTCAAATACCCGACATGATTTAGCTTCAAATACCCAACATGATTTAGCTTCAAATACCCAACATGATTTAGCTTCAAATACCCAACATGATTTAGCTTCAAATACCCAACATGATTTAGCTTCAAATACCCAACATGAGTTAGCTTCAACTACCCAACATGATTTAGCTTCAAATACCCAACATGATTTAGCTTCAAATACCCAACATGATTTAGCTTCAAATACCCAACACGAGTTAGCTTCAACTACCCAACATGAGTTAGCTTCAAATACCCAACATGATTTAGCTTCAAATACCCAACATGAGTTAGCTTCAACTACCCAACATGAGTTAGCTTCAAATACCCAACATGATTTAGCTTCAAATACCCAACATGAGTTAGCTTCAACTACCCAACATGATTTAGCTTCAAATACCCAACATGATTTAGCTTCAAATACCCAACATGAGTTAGCTTCAACTACCCAACATGAGTTAGCTTCAAATACCCAACATGATTTAGCTTCAAATACCCAACATGATTTAGCTTCAAATACCCAACATGATTTAGCTTCAACTACCCAACATGATTTAGCTTCAAATACCCAACATGATTTAGCTTCAAATACCCAACATGATTTAGCTTCAACTACTCAACATGATTTAGCTTCAACTACGCAACATGATTAGCTTAAAATACCCAACATGATTAGCTTAAAATACCCAACATGATTTAGCTTCAAATACCCAACATGATCAGCTTAAAATACCCAACATGATCATCTTAAAATACCCAACACGATTTAGCTTCAAATACCCAACATGATCAGCTTAAAATACCCAACATGATCATCTTAAAATACCCAACACGATTTAGCTTCAAATACCCAACATGATCAGCTTAAAATACCCAACATGATCGGCTTAAAATCAGCTTACGGTGTGTTGTTTGCTACATAGCCAAGTGTCTTAGCAAGATCAGCTGAATAGCAAATAGCATAGAGCCTGATCAGACGGCACGTTCCGTGGGGGTTGATCTGGCTCTATGTTCTTTGCAAATACTGTTTGAATGGTATCCATAATCTGTAGAATAAAATTCTAATTAGCCTTAATCTACATTAACCCATTTCATTCTGGATACCGTTCAAACAGTATTTACAAAGAACATAGAGCCATATCAGCCGCCATGGAATGTTCCGTCTGATCAGGTTCTATGCTGCTTGCTATTCAGATGATCTTGCTAAGACACTTGGCTATGTAGCAAACAACATAGATGCTGATCAGCACGCAGCGTCACGCTGCAGCTGATCTGGATCTATGTTGTTTGCAAAAGCCTTTAAATGTATCCAGAATGAAATGGGTTAAAAAGTCGTAATTATGTTTGCACTTTATTTTCTTCAAATGGAAAAATAAAACTAATATTCATTTGCAAAATGAAGCATCATTTAAAACGTTATTGGTGAATGTCGCTTCTTTTTTTTTTAGGGAGAAATGGTGCCCCCAGAGGGCGAAGTCATGGTCTCTATGGCGACTATTCCCCCCCCCCCAGCACCCTCTAGAATGGTGATCCCGGCCTTATAGTAGCTATTTGCTTCTCATTAGAATATCATATCTCAGTATGCAGCACATACTAACCATTAACCTGCCGAATAAACTCAAATTCAGAGCATGTGCAAACAACATAGATCCAGATCAGCCGCGGCGTAACGCCGCGTCTGATCAGGATATATGTTGTTTGCTATTCGGACAGGTGCTTCAGCTCCACTGTCTGAAGAGCAATTAGCATATAGCCTGATCAGACGGCATGTTCTGTTCTGTCCGATCTGGTTCTCTACTTTTTTACAAAGTCGCTTTTATGCGACATTGGCGGTGAAAGAGTTAATTGCTATTCAGACACGTGTTTTAGCTTCATAACTGAATAGCAAACAGCATAGAGGCAGATCAGACGGAACAGAATGTTTGCAAAAGCTACTTTATTCAAGATTGGCAGGTTAAGAGCTAAGTAAACACAAAATTTGACTTCACGTAATGCGATTTAACAATACTTTTGTGTCTAATTTAAAGTACTGGAACAGTAGAGTGCATCTTATTACATAAACTCGTAATGGAATAGGTAATGCATGGGTGACAACATATTCAAACGAGATACCATGAAACACACATAAATCCTTTCCATTTATCCCATACACACACTTATATAGGAAAATAAATTATGAAAAAACACTTGTGCATACATGTATTTTAATCCTCTTTCAAAATATATTTTCAAATATTAAATCCAAATTATCCAATAGATTATTATACACGGGCGTGTCAATTAAGTCCACTATATTAATAATTTAATATTTGCTTTCAATATCACAATTTATACCACTACCACTAATTGCCAACTTTCTAAAATAGAAAACAGAAAACAGTGGTAACACGCTGGACTGGTAATCCAGGGATCGCATGTTCGATCCCCCGTCTGACCCTAATAAAATTAACAGTCTTTCAGATGGGACGTCAAACCGAGGTCTCGTGTCGGTGTTTTACACCGTGCACGTAAAAGAACCAGAGGAGACTCTGGAATGGGTCTCTGTCTGTATCACTGCACTATCCTCCAAAATCTAAAATGACTAATATCTTCAGGAGGCGTCGCTCATATGGGCAACCGGTAGCGACGATAAATAAACGTAAAACACACACAATTTATACCACTACCACTAATTGCCAACTTTCTAAAATAGAAAACAGAACACATTAGGGATTATGAACATATTAGAATAGAATGCAAGTTATGTGTTCTATACATTTCAATGTATTAAAACACATTTAAATGAAGTCCACAACAAATACTCCATTGTCTGAGTGTTTAATCTGGGCGTACTGGTACAGTAAACAAGTGATTACAAATGAATTAATGCAAGACTGCATAACACTATACACAGGGTAATAATCCCATGCTGACAATAGTGCGTAGTATCTGTAATCAACATGCTAAATTGGTTGTATAGTATAACTTCAACAATATACAGCAATATCTAACATCTATCTCGGTCAGGACCTACCCGTGGAACCTCGTACATGAAGCAACATGCTAAATTGGTTGTATAGTATAACTTCAACAATATACAGCAATATCTAACATCTATCTCGGTCAGGACCTACCCGTGGAACTTCGTACCTGAAGTCCATATTATAAATAAATTTATTTAGCATTATATAATCATAGCGGGAAGAAACAATTAATTTAATGGGGGGGGGGGGCTGTTTTTCTGTTTGCATTTTTTCCACATAAGCTCTAATGCAAAATAAAATACAATATATGTCAATACATAATGAATGTATTGTTGAAATGTAGTAGTGTTAAATCTGCCTGCAGTAATTTGATTTGATTAATACCTGCCATTAGAAACAGGGGTTAATGTTTTTGACTGCATCTGTGCGTTTTTGTGCATACAGGATGACTCAAAATACTGTTGATGGATTTCGCTGAAACTTTGTGGATTTGATTTTGGGATAAATCGGTACAATTAAGCATTAAATTGTGTTCTCGTGTCAAACAGGGCTTTGTATCTCTCCCTTCCTTCCTCCCTCCATCCACATCCCTCCCTCCCTCCACATCCCTCCCTCCCTCCCTCCATCCACATCCCTCCCCCACATCCCTCCATCCATACACATCCCTCCTTCCCTCCCTTCCTCCATCCACATCCCTCCCTCCATCCACATCCTCCCTCCATCCACATCCCTCCTTCCTCCACACCCTCCCTCCTTCCCTCCCTCCTTCCCTCCTTCCATCCACATCCCTCCCTCCCTCTATCTAGCCTCTAAGTTTGATATTTGTTTCACGTTTGTTTCACACCTTTCAACAATAAGTGTCGTGTCAGTTTCAATAATTGTCGTTTCAGTATAGTATTATTAATCTACGTCTGTTTTCTGGTCATCACCACAATTAAGCGATACAATTGTGTTTACATTGTGATCGGGATGTTCAATACGGGTAGGCAGGTTTCTCATACGTTATCTTTTATTTTTATTTGATCAATTTATTTGATGAATGTCATTTTGAATGCTTCATTCAAATCATTATTTATTTGAAACCTCCTTATATAAATGTGCTGAACAACGAGATATTGTCAGCAATGCACGCTTACTGTCATATATCTTTTTTTTTAAATACTAATATATTCAGATTTTAATTAAGACTTTTAAAGACTTGCCCTCCAGCCACCCTCTCCCCCAAGTGGTTTACGTGTAAACTGTCTGTATAGTGTACTGAAGACAGTGTACGCCTTGTAACCAATGTGTTGTGAGTTCAAGCCTCTGCGAGAACCACGGTGGTGGTGTTCTTAGGTAATTAGGCACGACACTTAAAGCAGCATTATATCGTAATAAAGGATATTTTTGGTACAATATAAACACTAATGTGTGTGTGTTTACAAAAATCGAAATAGTTGCGCAGAAACGATAAAATTCAAATAAATATAAACCGTCTTATACGCGAATTTGTTTATCAACAAACGAAATTTAAACACGTACAGCGCGCATGCGTGAAACAACAGCGGATATGCCATGTTTGTTTTCATCATTGCCGAAGGAGGACGATGCACTCCGAATGTAAATCAGGTTCCGATTGTAAACAAGTGCGCGTGACCGACCGACTTGGAAAGTGCTACTTTCGGTTTCGAGTTTGTTTTATCGCAAAAAAACACTGGTTACTAATTGAATATAATTATACACATTATAATTTAAGAAAATAATTAAAATTTGAATTTTTCAAATATCTTTTGTTTCATACGATATACCGGAAGGCCTGCTTTAAAAATGCACATTGCTTCTATACTCCACTATATGAACTATATTATATCTCTATATATCACCTTTGTAAACGTTGACTTATGGAAGTCAACATTAGAATACATTAACCTACGATTTATAGTTTGTTTTCATGAAGAAGTCAAATGCCGAAGACGGATTATGATATGCGGCTCTATATCATTTATTATAGAAGTATTGACATACACATAGGCCATGTTTAACGTAATATACATGTATGTGCACGGCAGGGTTAGTGAGCAAGTTTTTTTTTACGTTTATTTATCGTCGCTACCGGTTACCCATATGAGCGACGCCTCCTGAAGATATTAGTCATTTTAGATTTTGGAGGATAGTGCATGATACAGACAGAGAGACCCTATCCAGCGTCTCCTCTTGTTCTTTTACGTGCACGGTGTAAAGCACCGAGACGAGATCTCGGTTTAACGTCCCATCTGAAAAAACTGTTAATTTTATTAGGGTCAGACGGGGGATCGAACCTGCACGTTTGTATAAGGTCTTATATGTCCCGGTTTCTAGGTGATTTTGCTAATCCAATTATCCAAACATCCACCTTTTAATAATAACGTTTAATTGGTTCATACAGTCATATAATGAACAGCAAGAACATTATAATGTGTAACACATTAACGGACAGGACCCTGGATCGTTACCTACGTGTCCTTGGCAATTTGAAGACAATTAAATGCAGAGAATATACAACTATAACCTGCCAACACAACAAAAGTCGCTTTTACAAACAGCATAGAGCCAGATCAGATAGTACATTCTGTGTCGTCTGATCAAGCTCTATGCTGAATGTGATCAGGCTCTATAATGTGTGCTATTCGGATAATGGAGCGAAAACACTTGTCTGAATATCAAACAGCATAGATCCTGATCAGCTGCGGCGTTAAGATGCGGCTGATCTGGATCTATTTTGTTTGCGCATTCCGTCGAATTTATTCGGCAGGTTAAGGATTAGTACCTTAAATATGTCCTATCTCATTGTAGGATTATTTTAAACAGTGGTATACAACCGCTTGAACCAGACTGGAATCATAGCTAAAGCTAACCAGTGGGATTGTACATGTAACGTTATGGCACTACTAAATACACAAGATAGAGAACAGGCACATCCATTCACCAAACAGAATGTTACAGCACACCTAAATGAATTAAATAACATTACAGTATGTAAGCCAATAACTACAATATTACAGTCTATCCGCCTTAGCAACCATCTGTTTGTAACAACTCCTGGCCTTATGCTATCATAAAATTCCTCTTGTGTATTAAGACTCCCTCAGGCTAGGAGACCATGAAATCTAACAACCAAATCCAACTTTTAGTTAGTTTCTCCATTTACCGGAAGGCACAGTCACGCCATTTTGAGCTATGGCCCATGGAAAAAATAAAAATAATTTCAACAAAAAAAATATTATAAATTGAAAAAAATGAAAATATTTAGATTTCTATACTTTTATTATGTTCATGGTATCATCTACATTGAATATATGAACTTCATAATCTAAACCAATTGGATAGATGTAGCTGCTCTACAAACTCCCTTTGATTATTTTGTGCATCTTAACCCTTAAAATTGGAATGAACTTGCAAACAACAGAGATCCAAATCAGCCACGGCGTAATGCTGCATCTGACCAAGATCTATGTTGTTTGCTATTCAGCAAGTGTTTTTACCGTCACAATCCGAATAGCAAACAGTATAGAGCCTGATCAGACAGCACGTTCTGTTTCGCCTGATCGAGCTCTATGTTGTTTACAAAAACGATTTAAGTTGTGATTGGCAGGTTAAGGATACATTAGCCAGATGAGGCTAGCTTTAACAGTGAGCTAACATCTCCAACAACTGAAGTCATCACCAGTGCTCTAGATGAGGCTAGTTTAACAGTGAGCTAACACCTCCAACACCTGAAGTCACCAGTGCTCTAGACGAGGCTAGCTTTAACAGTGAGCTAAGACCTACAACAACTGAAATCATCACCAGTGCTCTAGACGAGGCTAGCTTTAACAGCGAGCTAAGACCTACAACAACTGAAGTCATCACCAGTGCTCTAGACGAGGCTAGCTTTAACAGCGAGCTAAGACCTACAACAACTGAAGTCATCACCAGTGCTCTAGACGAGGCTAGCTTTAACAGCGAGCTAACACCTCCAACAACTGATGTCATCACCAGTGCTCTAGATGAGGCTAGCTTTAACAGCGAGCTAACACCTCCAACAACTGATGTCATCACCAGTGCTCTAGACGAGGCTAGCTTTAACAGTGAGCTAACACCTCCAACACCTGAAGTCACCAGTGCTCTAGACGAGGCTAGCTTTAACAGCGAGCTAAGACCTACAACAACTGCTCTAGACGAGGCTAGCTTTAACAGCGAGCTAAGACCTACAACAACTGAAGTCATCACCAGTGCTCTAGACGAGGCTAGCTTTAACAGCGAGCTAACACCTCCAACAACTGATGTCATCACCAGTGCTCTAGATGAGGCTAGCTTTAACAGCGAGCTAACACCTCCAACAACTGAAGACGTCACCAGTGCTCTAGATGAGGCTAGCTTTAACAGCGAGCTAACACCTCCAACAACTGAAGTCATTACCAGTGCTCTAGACGAGGCCAGCTTTAACAGTGAACTAACACCTGCAACAACTGAAGACATCACCAGTGCTCTAGACGAGGCTAGCTTTAACAGTGAACTAACACCTGCAACAACTGAAGTCATTACCAGTGCTCTAGACGAGGCTAGCTTTAACAGTGAACTAACACCTGCAACAACTGAAGACATCACCAGTGCTCTAGATGAGGCTAGCTTTAACAGCGAGCTAACACCTCCAACAACTGAAGTCATTACCAGTGCTCTAGACGAGGCTAGCTTTAACAGTGAACTAACACATCTAACAACTGAAGACATCACCAGTGCTCTAGACGAGGCTAGCTTTAACAGCGAGCTAACACCTCCAACAACTGAAGTCATTACCAGTGCTCTAGACGAGGCTAGCTTTAACAGTGAACTAACACCTCCAACAACTGAAGTCATCACCATAGCTCTGAGGTAATTGTATTTTTACTAATGCCAAGTTTATTTAATATCAATCTGGGCATTGTGAAATCACTGAGTGGAACACATTTCCGTTATTTTACATGTAGCACATTGTCATGTGGTAAGGATCACTGTGCCAATTCCAATAGCCGGCCTTCCATAAAAAGTTATTGAATATTCACAGCTATTCTATTTTTAGCAACAGTGACTTTGAGGCCATGTATATTGAGCATGCCACGCATCAAGCTGATATGGCAATCACATCTATTAAGTTATTTCAATATGCACCTATGTTCCATTTATGTCAAACTCCTTGATCTAGATATTTTTTTCTGGATCGCTCAGTGCCATTACATGCATGCCGTGACCCGAGTATCGAACCCGGAATTCTCAAATGCTCTACCACTGGATGCCACATGCATGCCTTGACCCAAGTATCGAACCCGGACTTCTCAAATGCTCTACCATTGGACGCCACATGCATGCCGTGACCCAAGTATCGAACCCGGACTTCTCAAATGCTCTACCACTGGACGCCACATGCATGCCGTGACCCAAGTATCGAACCAGGAATTCTCAAATGCTCTACCACTGGACGCCACACGTATGCCAAATTATTCAAAGGATTAATTAATACAGAAACCCTTTTGGTATTTCAGATCTGAGATTTGCCAATGACAGGTCATAGTGTAATATTGTCACTTAGTTTATACACATTTATTTCAGCTTGATTGCGAAACAAGTTCTTATAACTTATATTAATCACTCTCGAGACCTCATTCCTGATGGAATCCATCGCCACGCGGGAGAGAGAAGAGGCATGTGGAATTTAAATGCCCTGCCTAAGGACACAATCGTAACGGCTCCAGCGGGGCTCGAACGATTGTCACTTCAGTTACGCATTACATTCAATTACATGAACATGTGCAATTTACTTCAATTACACCCTTACATTTCACACTACCTAAGCCATCAATGTACAGATGTCCCCACTTGTGTGTGTTTTACGTTTATTTATCGTCGCTACCGGTTGCACATATGAGCAACGCCTCCTGAAGAGATTAGTCAATTTAGATTTTTGGAGGATAGTGCAATGATACAGACAGACCCATTCCAGAGTCTCCTCTGGTTCTTTTACATGCACGGTGTAAAGCACCAACACGAGACCTTGGTCTAAAGTCCCATCTGAAAGACTGTTAATTTGTTTAGGGTCAGACGGGGGGATAGAGCCTGTGATCCCTGGATTAGCAGTCCAACGTGTTAACCACAGGACAACAGATCCATCTGTTCAATGTACAGTAGTGGAGACAGGGGTATAAATAATTTGGATTTAAGTGCCATGATAGTAGAATGGATAAATGCCAAAAGTGTGCAACTTCTAGTTTATACAAATTTATTTTAGCTCGATTGCGAAACAGGTTATTTCAACATATATTAATCACTCTCGAGACCTCATTCCTGATGGAATCCATCGCCACGAGGGAGAGAGAAGAGGCAACGTGGAATTTAAATGCTTTGCCTAAGGGAACAATTGTAACAGCTCCAGCGGGGCTCGAACTCCGGACCTGTCGCACCTGAAGTGAACGCGCATCCACTGCGCTATCATGACTTCCGATGTGTCATATACTCAATGTTCATTCTAGGTCAGAATATTTGGGAGAAGTGAGAAAATGCTTGATCGCTTCCTTAAATGGTGTTCTTTAATATACTTCTGCAAAATAGGGTTAAAATGCACAGTACAACCATTAAATACAACATTTGAATAGAAGGAGTGATTTATAATGGGCCAGTGTATATTACTAGACACAATTTTGTTTGAAAATCATTTATTTTTTTTAGGGAGAAGTGGGGCCCCGAAGTCAGGGTCCCTAGGGCGACAATTTCGCCCACATCGCCCTCTAAACTGATCCCTGTATACTGCACAGGGAGCCCTAGCTTGTATTGGACTACCTATTGACAGTAGTGAACATAAACTGAACAACTAGCTAGCTTGCCAGATCAATATTAAACTTATAGATTGAATTTTAAATTAAGGAACTACGCAAGATTTATTTCGATAATGGACACAACAATGACAGGATCACCCATAGCAACTAGATCTACATATTTTATGTGGTACAGTGTGGGAACAATCAGGTGCAGGATATATCCAATTATAATTACTTAACACGTAACCCCATTCAACACCAAGTAACGGACATAGACTGGTGCATCATATTTAACCCATTCAACAGCAAGTAACTGCCATGGACTGGTGCATCATATTTAACCCATTCAACACCAAGTAAATGACATGGTCTGGTGCATCCATCATATTTAACCCATTCAACACCAAGTAACTGACATGGACTGGTGCATCATATTTAACCCATTCAACACCAAGTAACTGACATGGACTGGTGCATGATATTTATCCCATTCAACACCAAGTAACTGACATGGACTGGTGCATCAATCATATTCAACGCATTCAACACCAAGTAACTGACATGGACTGGTGCATCATATTAATCCATTCAACAGCAAGTAACTGACATGGACTGGTGCATCATATTAATCCATTCAACACCAAGTAACTGACATGGACTGGTGCATCATATTTAACCCATTCAACAGCAAGTAACTGACATGGACTGGTGCATCATATTAATCCATTCAACACCAAGTAACTGACATGGACTGGTGCATCATATTTAACCCATTCAACACCAAGTAACTGACATGGACTGGTGCATGATATTTAACCCATTCAACAGCAAGTAACTGACATGGACTGGTGCATGATATTTAACCCATTCAACAGCAAGTAACTGACATGGACTGGTGCATGATATTTAACCCATTCAACACCAAGTAACTGACATGGACTGGTGCATATATTTAACCCATTCAACAGCAAGTAACTGACATGGACTGGTGCATGATATTTAACCCATTCAACAGCAAGTAACTGACATGGACTGGTGCATGATATTTAACCCATTCAACAGCAAGTAACTGACATGGACTGGTGCATGATATTTAACCCATTCAACAGCAAGTAACTGACATGGACTGGTGCATGATATTTAACCCATTCAACAGCAAGTAACTGACATGGACTGGTGCATGATATTTAACCCATTCAACACCAAGTAACTGACATGGACTGGTGCATGATATTTAACCCATTCAACACCAAGTAACTGACATGGACTGGTGCATGATATTTAACCCATTCAACACCAAGTAACTGACATGGACTGGTGCATGATATTTAACCCATTCAACACCAAGTAACTGACATGGACTGGTGCATGATATTTAACCCATTCAACACCAAGTAACTGACATGGACTGGTGCATCATATTTAACCCATTCAACAGCAAGTAACTGACATGGACTGGTGCATGATATTTAACCCATTCAACAGCAAGTAACTGACATGGACTGGTGCATCATATTTAACCCATTCAACACCAAGTAACTGACATGGACTGGTGCATCATATTAACCCATTCAACACCAAGTAACTGACATGGACTGGTGTCATCATATTTAACCCATTCAACACCAAGTAACTGACATGGACTGGTGCATGATATTAACCCATTCAACACCAAGTAACTGACATGGACTGGTGCATGATATTAACCCATTCAACACCAAGTAACTGACATGGACTGGTGCATCATATTAACCCATTCAACACCAAGTAACTGACATGGACTGGTGCATCTATTCAACGCATTCAACACCAAGTAACTGACATGGACTGGTGCATCCATCATATTTAACCCATTCAACACCAAGTAACTGACATGGACTGGTGCATCATATTTAACCCATTCAACACCAAGTAACTGACATGGACTGGTGCATCATATTCAACGCATTCAACACCAAGTAACTGACATGGACTGGTGCATCCATCATATTTAACCCATTCAACAGCAAGTAACTGACATGGACTGGTGCATCCATCATATTTAACCCATTCAACAGCAAGTAACTGACATGGACTGGTGCATCCATCATATTTAACGCATTCAACACCAAGTAACTGACATGGACTGGTGCATCATATTTAACCCATTCAACAGCAAGTAACTGACATGGACTGGTGCATCCATCATATTTAACCCATTCAACACCAAGTAACTGACATGGACTGGTGCATCATATTTAACCCATTCAACACCAAGTAACTGACATGGACTGGTGCATCATATTCAACGCATTCAACACCAAGTAACTGACATGGACTGGTGCATCCATCATATTTAACCCATTCAACAGCAAGTAACTGACATGGACTGGTGCATCCATCATATTTAACCCATTCAACAGCAAGTAACTGACATGGACTGGTGCATCCATCATATTTAACGCATTCAACACCAAGTAACTGACATGGACTGGTGCATCATATTTAACCCATTCAACAGCAAGTAACTGACATGGACTGGTGCATCCATCATATTTAACCCATTCAACACCAAGTAACTGACATGGACTGGTGCATCATATTCAACGCATTCAACACCAAGTAACTGACATGGACTGGTGCATCATATTTAATTCATTCAACACCAAGTAACTGACATGGACTGGTGCATGATATTTTTAGACCAATAAATTAATAAGAAAATTACAATTGGACCAGTTCATTTATCAAAATGGGTAATTTTGCCTAAAAATAGTAATATTACTTCTAAGTGCCTCTCTGGCACCTCATAGCTTGACACACGAAATGACCAAATGCCAAACTCATAGCAGTGTAATGTATATGTATAGATAGTGAAATCGATGTTCTTAGATTGGGTATATAGCGCGGGTAGCGTGTGTCAATATGGTCAATTACCGTCATTGTACAATGATTGATCTGCCCCGGCAACTGGGACCCTGTCATCAAACAGAGATGTCAATCACAATATTGATCTGATAACATCAGAGATAATAAAACGCATCAACACTATATATATATATAGCTGTTAGCATGCAACACGGATCACCAGACAATAGCATCAATAGAAGCCGTTTTATGTGACATGGATCACCTGGCGATTGTATTTTCAAGGTTTTGTAATTGGATGCAATATGATCGGATAGTCAGAATCGTTTTGCATATATTAGGTTATAATTTATACAAATTTATTTTAGCTCGATTGCGAAACAAGTTCTTACTTATATTAATCAATCACTCTCGAGACCTCATTCCTGATGGAATCCATCGCCATGGGGGAGAAGGAGGGGGAACGTGGACCTTAAATGCGTTGCCTAAGGGCACAATCGTAACGGCTCCTGGTTATAAGTGAGGATTATACTATATCGGGATCACAATAAATCACAAGTCATATATTTCTATGGCTTTGTTATCGTATATATACGATATTGACACATGCTATAGTCTATACATTGTTACAAGCAGCGGTATGATATAGTCTACCCATTGTTACACGCAACGGTATGATATAGTCTACACATTGTTACAAGCAGCGGTATGATATAGTCTACACATTGTTACAAGCAACGGTATGATATAGTCTACACATTGTTACAAGCAGCAACATGATATAGTCTACACATTGTTACACGCAACGGTATGATATAGTCTACACATTGTTACAAGCAGCGGTATGATATAGTCTACACATTGTTACAAGCAACGGTATGATATAGTCTACCCATTGTTACACGCAACGGTATGATATAGTCTACACATTGTTACACGCAACGGTATGATATAGTCTACACATTGTTACACGCAACGGTATGATATAGTCTACACATTGTTACAAGCAACAACATGATATAGTCTACACATTGTTACACGCAACGGTATGATATAGTCTACACATTGTTACACGCAACGGTATGATATAGTCTACACATTGTTACACGCAACGGTATGATATAGTCTACACATTGTTACAACGCAACGGTATGATATAGTCTACACATTGTTACAAGCAACAACATGATATAGCTACACATTGTTACACGCAACGGTATGATATAGTCTACACATTGTTACAAGCAACAACATGATATAGTCTACACATTGTTACAAGCAGCAACATGATATAGTCTACACATTGTTACAAGCAGCAACATGATATAGTCTACACATTGTTACAAGCAACAACATGATATAGTCTACACATTGTTACAAGCAGCAACATGATATAGTCTACACATTGTTACAAGCAACGGTATGATATAGTCTACACATGGTTACAAGCAGCAACATGATATAGTCTACCCATTGTTACAAGCAACGGTATGATATAGTCTACACATTGTTACAAGCAACGGTATGATATAGTCTACACATTGTTACAAGCAGCAACATGATATAGTCTACACATTGTTACAAGCAACGGTATGATATAGTCTACCCATTGTTACAAGCAACGGTATGATATAGTCTACACATTGTTACAAGCAGCAACATGATATAGTCTACACATTGTTACAAGCAACGGTATGATATAGTCTACACATGGTTACAAGCAACAACATGATATAGTCTACCCATTGTTACAAGCAACGGTATGATATAGTCTACACATTGTTACAAGCAACGGTATGATATAGTCTACACATGGTTACAAGCAACAACATGATATAGTCTACACATTGTTACACGCAACGGTATGATATAGTCTACCCATTGCTACAAGCAACGGTATGATATAGTCTACACATTGTTACAAGCAACGGCATGATATAGTCTACACATTGTTACAAGCAACAACATGATATAGTCTACACATTGTTACAAGCAGCAACATGATATAGTCTACACATTGTTACAAGCAACAACATGATATAGTCTACACATTGTTACACGCAACGGTATGATATAGTCTACACATTGTTACAAGCAGCAACATGATATAGTCTACACATTGTTACAAGCAACGGCATGATATAGTCTACACATGGTTACCAGCAACGGCATGATATAGTCTACACATGGTTACAAGCAACAACATGATATAGTCTACACATTGTTACAAGCAACAACATGATATAGTCTACACATTGTTACAAGCAGCAACATGATATAGTCTACCCATTGTTACAAGCAACAACATGATATAGTCTACACAATGTTACAAGCAACGGCATGATATAGTCTATACATTGATACAAGCAACAACATGATATAGTCTACTCATTGCTACAAGCAACAACATGACATAGTCTACACATTGTTACAAGCAACAACATACAGACGGATCTGTAGTCCAGTGGTAACACACTGGACTGGTAATCCAGGGATCGCAGGTTCGATCCCCCTCTGACCCTAATGAAATTAACAGTCTTTCAGATGGACGTTAAACCGAGGTCTTTTGTCGGTGCTTTACACTGTGCACGTAAAAGAACCAGAGGAGAATCTGGAATGGGTCTCTGTCTGTATCATTGCACTATCCTCCAAATATCTAAAATGACTAGTCTCTTCAGGAGGCGTCGCTCATATGGGCAACCGGTAGCGACGATAAATAAACGTAAAACACACATCATTATATATATATAACTTTCTAGTGTCTACCGATTAAAAAGTTGTTGTATCCATAATTTACATTTTGTCTTGAACATATTTAAAGATCTGGACGTTCTATGTTCATAATTGAAATATTGTTCGATCATTGACTTAAGTGTTTTATGATAGAAAAATGCTGCTACTGTGCGCTAAATTGCGCTAGAACGTAGTGTTGAGATAGAACGTAGTGTTGAGATAGAACGTAGTGTTGAGATAGAACGTAGTGTTGCGCTAGAACGTAGTGTTGAGATAGAACGTAGTGTTGTGATAGAACATAGTGTTG
This sequence comes from Archivesica marissinica, assembly GCA_014843695.1. Taxonomy (NCBI): domain Eukaryota; kingdom Metazoa; phylum Mollusca; class Bivalvia; order Venerida; family Vesicomyidae; genus Archivesica; species Archivesica marissinica. Next base: position 76,767,442 of record CM026386.1, on the reverse strand, counting down.
CGCTAGAACATAGTGTTGCGCTAGAACGTAGTGTTGAGATAGAACGTAGTGTTGAGATAGAACGTAGTGTTGAGATAGAACGTAGTGTTGAGATAGAACGTAGTGTTGAGATAGAACGTAGTGTTGAGATAGAACGTAGTGTTGAGATATAGAACGTAGTGTTGAGATATAGAACGTAGTGTTGAGATAGAACGTAGTGTTGAGATAGAACGTAGTGTTGAGATAGAACGTAGTGTTGAGATATAGAACGTAGTGTTGAGATAGAACGTAGTGTTGAGATAGAACGTAGTGTTGCGCTAGAACGTAGTGTTGAGACAATCATAAAATTAATGACGTCACTGAAAATGCTATGCTGGCAACATTTCAACATGCAGTGACTCAGGGTTCATTCTAGGTCAGAATTTTTGGGAGAAGTGAGAAAGCGTGTGATCGCTTCCTTAAATGGTGTTCTTTAATATACTTCTGCAAAATAGGGTTACAATGCACAGTACAACCATTAAATACAACATTTGAATAGAAGGAGTGCTCTATAATGGGCCAGTGTATCTTACTAGACACCATTTTGTTTGAAAAACATAAAAACCAAACAATATATTTTTTTATTTTAGGGAGAAGTGGAGCCCCAGAGGGCGAAGTCAGGCCCTAGGGCGACAATTTCGCCCACATCGCCCTCTAGAATGATCCGACTAGATGCGACACGTGCAGAGCAGTGAGAATCCAGTGGAATAACACATTAATTGTTTTATTTCACTGATAAATTTCTATGTTTCATTGGAAAGCATAAAATAAAATATATTTCAAAATTAAATGCATAAAAAAAGAAATAAAATAACAATTCAATATATTTATAAATTAATACACACGTCAAACCTGTGTTAGTGGTTACCTCTATTAAGCAGCCAACCTGTATTAACCAGTCAGTTTCCAAATTCCCAATATAGTGTTCTATTATACATTTGACCTCTATTAAGCAGCCAACCTGTATTAACCAGCCAGTTTCCCAATATGCCTAATATATTATATAGTTGACCTCTATTAAGCAGCCACCTGTGCTAAGCAGCCACTTTCTGTTATTCCCTTGGCCGACTGCTTAAGACAGGTTTGACTGTACATAACATGTTCTTGAAACTATATGGACTTCAAGCACTATCCGAGATTTAAGAACATATTCGAGGGTTTATCTTATCTACTCTTTTATAATAAATAGATTGTGTCAGCAGTTAAAGACGCAGCTTGAGGAGAAGAATTATATAAAACTATGTCTTCCATTCTAATCCTGTTTCTGTATTCTGATTATGTGTGATTGTTCAATATGTATTATATTGGGAAATACAATATGTTTAACCCTTTCAACACCACATACCTCTAAATAGGCTTACAAAAAGTGTAGATCCAGATGAGCCGGCTCGTGACGAGCCGTCTCATCAGGATCTGCACTTTTTGCCAGTGATATGACTATTTTTAGACATAATTACCCATTTTGATTAATGAACTTGTCCAAATGTGATTTTCTGATTCATTTATTGGTTAATGAATATCATGGACCAGTCCATGTGAGTTACTTGGTGTTGAATGGGTTAAACTAAAGACGATTTGGGCATGTACTCCCATACAAGACGACCCTCCGACTACGGTCCAGAAATCTGTGGATTTGGGCATGCACTCCCATACAAGACGACCCTCCTACTACGGTCCAGAAATATGTGGATTTGGGCATGCACTCCCATACAAGACGACCCTCCGACTACGGTCCAGAAATCTGTGGATTTGGGCATGCACTCCCATACAAGACGACCCTCCTACTACGGTCCATACATCTTTGGATTTGGGCATGCACTCCCATACAAGACGACCCTCCGACTACGGTCCAGAAATCTGTGGATTTGGGCATGCACTCCCATACAAGACGACCCTCCTACTACGGTCCAGAAATCTGTGGATTTGGGCATGCACTCCCATACAAGACGAGCCTCCTACTACGGTCCATAAATCTGTGGATTTTGGCATACACTCGCATATATAAGACGGTTTGATAAAATGGACACCAGACACAAGTATAAATTGCATGTTTGGCAAGTGCAAGTTGAAGACATTTTCAGTGTTAGAGAATTCTCTACAATTTAACACATTAAAAAAAATTGTAATTTTTTATATTATTTTTTTAATTACTCGTCTTATAGGCGAGTATGGATATGGCAGTCATTTTAAGAAATTAACCCTTTCAACACCACATACCTCTAAATAGGCTTATAAAAAGTGTAGATCCAGATGAGCCGGCTCGTGACGAGCCGTCTCATCAGGATCTGCACTTTTTGCCAGTAATAATTATTACTATTTTTAGATAAAATTACCCATTTTGATAAATGAACTGGTCCAAAGGTAATTTTCTTATTCATTTATTGGTCTAATAATATCATGCACCAGTCCATGTCAGTTACTTGGGGTTGAATGGGTTAATATGATGCACCAGTCCATGTCAGTTACTTGGGGTTGAATGGGTTAATATGATGCACCAGTCCATGTCAGTTACTTGGGGTTGAATGGGTTAATATCATGCACCAGTCCATGTCAGTTACTTGGGGTTGAATGGGTTAATATCATGCACCAGTCCATGTCAGCTACTTGGGGTTGAATGGGTTAATATCATGCACCAGTCCATGTCAGTTACTTGGGGTTGAATGGGTTAATATGATGCACCAGTCCATGTCAGTTACTTGGGGTTGAATGGGTTAATATCATGCACCAGTCCATGTCAGTTACTTGGGGTTGAATGGGTTAATATCATGCACCAGTCCATGTCAGTTACTTGGTGTTGAATGGGTTAATATCATGCACCAGTCCATGTCAGTTACTTGGGGTTGAATGGGTTAATATCATGCACCAGTCCATGTCAGTTACTTGGGGTTGAATGGGTTAATATCATGCACCATCCATGTCAGTTACTTGGGGTTGAATGGGTTAATATCATGACCAGTCCATGTCAGTTACTTGGGGTTGAATGGGTTAATATGATGCACCAGTCCATGTCAGTTACTTGGGGTTGAATGGGTTAATATCATGCACCAGTCCATGTCAGTTACTTGCTGTTGAATGGGTTAAATATCATGCACCAGCCCATGTCAGTTACTTGGTGTTGAATGGGTTAAATATGATGCACCAGTCCATGTCAGTTACTTGGTGTTGAATGGGTTAATAGATATTTTTGCTGATTGAGTTTTATTAACATCTTTTCATTGTCGTGTTAACATATTTAAGTGTGGAATACGCTGATCGTGGTGTAGAATGTCATACAAATTAAGCTTAGCTCAAGCAGTATTCATAATTTCCAATGGCATGTAATTTTCTTAAATATAATAATGCTTACTCATTCAATTCAATATTTACAAAGAACCAAATTATTGAAATATAAATACTATTATCATATTCTATAGGAATATATTAAGGAAAATACCAAACTTTGGGCCACATTTGTTTTTATTTTATTTGAAAATGGGGATTTTAATTTTCCATCCAAAAAATAAATTATGTATGAAGTTGAACAATGCTTAAAGCAGCATTACATCGTATGAAATAAAAGATATTTGAAAAATTTAAATTTTACGTATGGGTAGCAATGCTGCTACACATTCTAACATTATACTTTGTATGCTTATATTCATTTGGTAAACAGTGTTTTTTTGCGATAAAATAAACTCGAAACCGAAAGTAGGATTTTCCGAGTTGATCGGTCACGCACTTGTTTACAACCGAAACGCATCGTCCGCACATTCGGAATGCATCGTCCCCATTTGTTCCACGTTGTCTTTTTAATTAAATTACTTGATATGTTGATTCATACCTCTGTTAGCTAAGTCTTTAGGGACATTTCTACATCCCCGCGAGGGGTTCGACATTAGAGGAAGATAGATAGATAGTATTTCATGTTCAAAATATATACGTTGTTTTCTACACCCTCTGTTGTTTCACGCATGCGCACTGTGTGTGTTTACATTGTGTGTGTTGATAAACAAATTCGCGTATACGACGGTTTAAATTTATTGGACTTTTATCGTTTCTGAGCGACTATTTCGATTTTTGTAAACACACACATATTAGTATTTATATTTTACCCAAAACATCCTTTATTACGATGTAATGCTGCTTTAACGTTGATGGTAAGACAATATACGATTTAAAAGAAGTTTAAAGCATAAATATTGAAGTCGTGATAGTGCAGTGAATGCGCGTTCGCTTCAGGTGCGAAAGGTCCAGAGTTTGAGCCCCACTGGAGCCGTTTACGATTGTGTCCTTAGGTAGGGCTTTTAAATTCCGTGTTGCCTCCTCTCTCCCTCGTGGCGATGGATTTCATCAGGAATGAGGTCTGGAGAGTGATTAATATAAGTTGTAAGAACTTGTTTCGCAATCGAGCTGAAATAAATTTGTATAAACTTTGCGTAGTGACGTCATGACAATTTAATGATGTCATGACAATTTAATGATGTCATGACAATTTAATGACATCATGACAATTTAATGATGTCATGACAATTTAATGACGTCATGACAATTTAGTGATGTCATGACAATTTAATGACATCATGACAATTTAATGACGTCATGACAATTTAATGACATCATGACAATTTAATGACATCATGACAATTTAATGACATCATGACAATTTAATGACGTCATGACAATTTAATGACGTCATGACAATTTAGTGATGTCATGACAATTTTAATGACGTCATGACAATGTGCGCTGACACGTGGCGCCAAAATGAAAGTAGCAACGTTATTTATTTAAACCTGCGTGCTATGGTAATGTGATGGAAAAGGATCTTACTCGTCATGATTTCATACCATATATTGTTACACTCGTCATGATTTCATACCATATATTGTTACACTCATCATGATTTCATCCCATATATTGTTACACTTGTCATGATTTCATACCATATATTGTTACACTCGTCATGATTTCATACCATATATTGTTACACTTGTCATGATTTCATCCCATATATTGTTACACTTGTCATGATTTCATACCATATATTGTTACACTCGTCATGATTTCATACCATATATTGTTACACTCGTCATGATTTCATATCATATATTGTTACACTCGTCATGATTTCATACCATATATTGTTACACTCGTCATGATTTCATACCATATATTGTTACACTCGTCATGATTTCATACCATATATTGTTACATTCGTCATGATTTCATACCATATATTGTTACACTCGTCATGATTTCATACCATATATTGTTACACTCGTCATGATTTCATCCCATATATTGTTACACTCGTCATGATTTCATCCCATATATTGTTACACTCGTCATGATTTCATACCAATATAGATCCTGATCAGACGTGGCGCTATACTGCCTGAATCTATATTGTTCGCAAATTCCTTCAAATTTATTCAGGATTTTAAGCGTTAAAATGTATTCATGCATAAACTAACCAGTACCCATTCCATTTTATCACCCTATAATTCCACATTAGCCATTCCACAGTTAACTCTATAATAAACGTCAACAGAACATTTACACATACATGTAGCCGAGATCAAATTAATTAAACCACTCACCCTGGTAACGTACGTAAGAGTCATATATCCATGGTAATATTAACACTAACTCGCGATACTGTCAATTACATGTACTTTACATCGAAATCATGACTGACAACAGCGAAACTATCTATCCCCGTTTTATATAAACCAGTAATTCCTTTTTCAACCTTACCCATATAATGTCAATAAATGCTTTAGAATTTGAGTATTGGGCAAACTCTATATACAATGACATCTCTGGGTTTACGTATTAATGGATTGAAAAGCTGGTGAAATCCATCGTCACATTCCTTGCCTTTGACAGTTGAAATCATTTATTGATGTATTGACTTTTTATTTGTTGTGAAAAAAGTCGTTTTGACAACCGTTTAATTTGGTCCCAATTAGCGACTTATTGTACACAGACACAATCATATCTGTGCTAACATTCACTTAGTACGTTTGATTGAATTCTGACCTGTTGACAAGATATGGTTTAATAGTTTAAACTTTATTTATGTTACACCGATTGCGAAGCAAGTTGTAAAAACTTATATTAATCACTCTCGTTGGCGCCGATGAAAGCGTTATTGTGGTCATTTGTGTGAGAGGAAACCGGAGTACCCAGAGAAAACCCACCTGTCCGAGCTGGCGACCACCCTACCATCTCGCATACTTCCCAGTCCGAGGATCGAACCCGGGTTGCATTGGTGAGAAGCGAGAAGATATGGTTTAAAATGTTTTTCTTTACCATGAAATAGCGAGCTAGTTTTTTTCACGGATTTACCTAATTTTAACAGATTTGATAGAGTTCCTCACGACGATGCTTGATTAACCCGTAACCTGCTGAATAAATTGTACGGAATGTGCAAACAACATAGATCCAGATCAGTCATGGCGTAACGCTGTGTCTGATCAGAATCTATGTTGTTTGCTATTCAGACAAACGTTTTTGCTCCACCATCCAAATAGCAAACAACATAATGCCTGATCAGACACATTCTGTGCCATCTGATCAGGATCTACTGATTTGGATCTATGTTGTTGCACAGGAACTTGAAATTTTATCCATAAGCCACCAACGGTCTCGTAACTCTATTCTAGGACACCCCCCCTCTATTAAATCTTTTTGGAAGTCGTGATAGCGCAGTGGATGTGCGTTCGCTTCAGGTCCGGAGTTCGAACCCCGCTGGAGCTGTTACGATTCGCAATCGTTGTAAAATAAATAAAGTATAAAGGTATGAGAAATCTGCACATTCAACATCAATATTAACCCTTTCAACACCACAGACCTCTAAATAGGCTTACAAAAAGTGTAGATCCAGATGAGCCGGCTCGTGACGAGCCGTCTCATCAGGATCTGCACTTTTTGTCTCATCAGGATCTGCACTTTTTGCCAGTGATATGACTATTTTTAGACATAATTACCCATTTTGATAAATGAACTTGTCCAAATGTGATTTTCTGATTCATTTATTGGTTTATGAATATCATGGACCAGTCCAAACTATATAAGGGACAATACATGAGACAGCTTCACTAGTACATACATTTAATTTCATGCAGTTTCAAACAAGAATGTTCAACATATAAATTATGCATGTTTGTTCATTGCTTGGTTGGAAGTTCCTGTGAGTGTGTGTTTATGCTTATCTACCCATGACAGGGTGATTGTTGCATGCGACAGGTAGCCACGGTAACAATCTACCAGTGACTAATGCCGCTGGTTACATTACGTGCAGTGCTATGTTTAATACTAGCAAAAAGTACAAGTTAACTAGAGACAAATATGTGTGTGTTTAGTAGAATATATAATGTAGTGTCAAGTTTACTGGTATAATATATAATGTAGTGTCAAATTTACTGGTAAATCATGCATCCAGTGTAATGTTTACTGACAAATCATACATTCAGTGCCATGTTTACTGGTAAATCATGCATCCAGTGCCAAGTTTACGGGTAAATCATGCATCCTGTGCCAAGTTTACGGGTAAATCATACATTCAGTGCCAAGTTTATGGGTAAATCATACATCCAGTGTCAGGTTTACTGGTAAATCATGCATCCAGTGCCAAGTTTACTGGTAAATCATACATACAGTGCCATGTTTACTGGTAAATCATGCATCTAATGCCAAGTTTACTGGTAATTCATGCATCTAGTGCCAAGTTTACTGGTAAATCATGCATCCAGTGCCATGTTTACTGGTAAATCATGCATCCAGTGCCATGTTTACTGGTAAATCATACATCCAGTGCCAAGTTTACTGGTAAATCATGCATCCAGTGCCATGTTTACTGGTAAATCATGCATCCAGTGCCATGTTTACTGGTAAATCATGCATCCAGTGCCATGTTTACTGGTAAATCATGCATCCCGTGCCAAGTTTACTGGTAAATCATGCATCCAGTGCCAAGTTTACTGGTAAATCATGCATCCAGTGTCAGGTTTACTGGTAAATCATGCACCCAGTGCCAAGTTTACTGGTAAATCATACATACAGTGCCAAGTTTACTGGTAAATCATGCATCTAATGCCAAGTTTACTGGTAAATCATGCATCCAGTGCCAAGTTTACTGGTAAATCATACATACAGTGCCAAGTTTACTGGTAAATCATGCATCTAATGCCAAGTTTACTGGTAAATCATGCATCCAGTGCCAAGTTTACTGGTAAATCATACATACAGTGCCATGTTTACTGGTAAATCATGCATCCAGTGTCAAGTTTACTGGTAAATCATGCATCCAGTGCCATGTTTACTGGTAAATCATACATTCAGACAGTCAAGTGGGTGCGCATTATACATGATAACGCGTTATACATGGATTAATACGGTAAGGCTCTAAAACTGAATGGACAAAATATATTAATCCACTCCGGAGATTGCAGTATTAAAAAGGAGCTCAAATTTAACGCTCAAAATATTTCAATCCACTCCATGGAGAGTGTAAAGGTAAACAGAATGGTAGATAATGTCGGACAATTGAAATATGTTAATACTTAATGACAACCTTACTTATTCAGAAGTCAGCTAATGGATTAGTTGTATAATTTAGACATGGTATTTAACCCTTTGCATGCTATCGGCAGATAAAATTAATTTTGCAAACAGTGTAGAGCCAGATCAGTAAATGAGGATAAACTCAATATTCAGGTCAACAAATAAAATCGAACAAGAAAATTTAATCATACATTAAATATTGAACATTCTGAACCGTTAAAGCAAATAGTTTTACATGGTAGCTGGTTGTCATGAACTACTATAGTGTAAACTAACACCCACGGTCTACCACAATATCAACAATTCTATACCCAATTAAACATCTAACATTCCGCTGCATGTCATGTCAAGTAAAAATCTAATTTCTCACTTTAACTTTCCTTTAACCCATTCAACACCAAGTAACTGACATGGACTGGTCCATGATATTTTTAGACCAATAAATTAATAACAAAATACATTTGGATCAGTTCATTTATCAAAATGGGTAAAAAAGTTTCTAAAAATAGTTATATTACTTGAAAAAAGTGCAGATCCTGATGAGACGGCTTGTCACGAGCCGGCTCATCTGGATCTACACTTTTTTGTAAGCCAATTTAGAGGTCTGTGGCGTTAATACGGGCGAAAATTAAAAAAAATTAAAATTCTGCATACAATCTTAATAACATTTTGACGCCATGTCATCCAATTTACATGTCAGTGAAATTGTAGTTTTATTTTAAAAGATAGATAGATAGATAAATAGATATCTTTATCACCTCCACAATGGGAGAGCATCATAATTATGTTGAACATATACTAGTAAAGCATATAACAAAAATATAAATACAATGGTATGTACATATGTGTATGAAATTAAACAGTGTTAATGTCATTTTCAACATTTCGCTGACAGAATAAAATTAGATGAATCCAATAATAAATATGGTCGAAACGAAACACAAGGTATCTAAAAAAAAATTAAAATTCTGCCAACAATCTTAATAACATGCACGTAAATGTTAAAAAAAATTTACATTTGATATCTAAAGTCAGTGTGATGTAATTTGATATCTAGTCAGTGTGATGTAATTTTATATCTAAAGTCAGTGTGATGTAATTTTATATCTAAAGTCAGTGTGATGTAATTTTACATCTAAAGTCAGTGTGATGTAATTTTATATCTAGTCAGTGTGATGTAATTTTATATCTAAAGTCAGTGTGATGTAATTTTACATCTAAAGTCAGTGTGATGTAATTTTATATCTAAAGTCAGTGTGATGTAATTTATATTTAAAGTCAGTGTGATGTAATTTTATATCTGAAGTCAGTGTGATGCAATTTTATATCTAAAGTCAGTGTGATGTAATTTTATATCTAAAGTCAGTGTGATGTAATTTTACATCTAAAGTCAGTGTGATGTAATTTTATATCTAAAGTCAGTGTGATGTAATTTTATATCTCAAGTCAGTGTGATGTAATTTTATATCTCAAGTCAGTGTGATGTAATTTTATATCTCTGACCTACTGCGGGATCCCAGTTGTAATGTCCATTATCTTTAAAAATAAATAATATTTCTAATTAAAATTATATCATTACCATAAACGGGTGGAACAAATGTACAGCTTTATATTTTTTTCAGTTAATCATTTGGTGATAAAATAAATCTTGTTAACATTTGTGCATCATTTTGAATTACAGCATATATACGGTGAATATTTAACTAATACAGTCTGTGATTCAAAACCCGTGGGTCTCTCCCTTACAGCGTGCATCTCTCCCTTACAGCGTGCATCTCTCCCTTACAGCGTGCATCTCTCCCTTACAGCGTGCATGCTCTACCGACTGAGATAACCTGGCTGGCTACATACAATCTCGCATAATGGGTTAACCCTTTCCCTCATAGAAGCTCCTCTTGACGCCATTACCAATATGACATACATTGACAATGTAGTAGCCAAACCAATGCTCATAATGAAGGCCAGAATCTCATGTAGTCCCAGTAATATCTATGGAGGTGGGATAGATATGGCCACTACTTATCCACTGCATGATAGCTAAATGGCTGTCGTTTGTATGGATATATAATAGTATATTAACCTAAATCTCTGTGTAGTCCCAGTAATATCTATGGAAGTGGGATAGATATGGCGACTACTTATCCACTGCATGATAGCTAAATGGCTGTCGTTTGTATGGAGATATAATAGTATATTAACCTAAATCTCTATGTAGTCCCAGTAATATCTATGGAGGTGGGATAGATATGGCGACTATTATCCACTGCATGATAGCTAAATGGCTGTCATTTGTATGGAGATATAATAGTATATTAACCTAAATCTCTGTGTAGTCCCAGTAATATCTATGGAGGTGGGATAGATATGGCGACTAATTATCCACTGCATGATAGCTAAATGGCTGTCGTTTGTATGGAGATATAATAGTATATTAACCTAAATCTCTATGTAGTCCCAGTAATATCTATGGAGGTGGGATAGATATGGCGACTACTTATCCACTGCATGATAGCTAAATGGCTGTCGTTTGTATGGAGATATAATAGTATATTAACCTAAATCTCTATGTAGTCCCAGTAATATCTATGGAGGTGGGATAGATATGGCGACTACTTATCCACTGCATGATAGCTAAATGGCTGTCGTTTGTATGGAGATATAATAGTATATTAACCTAAATCTCTGTGTAGTCCCAGTAATATCTATGGAGGTGGGATAGATATGGCGACTAATTATCCACTGCATGATAGCTAAATGGCTGTCGTTTGTATGGAGATATAATAGTATATTAACCTAAATCTCTGTGTAGTCCCAGTAATATCTATGGAGGTGGGATAGATATGGCGACTACTTATCCACTGCATGATAGCTAAATGGCTGTCATTTGTATGGAGATATAATAGTATATTAACCTAAATCTCTGTGTAGTCCCAGTAATATCTATGGAGGTGGGATAGATATGGCGACTACTTATCCACTGCATGATAGCTAAATGGCTGTCGTTTGTATGGAGATATAATAGTATATTAACCTAAATCTCTATGTAGTCCCAGTAATATCTATGGAGGTGGGATAGATATGGCAACTACTTATCCACTGCATGATAGCTAAATGGCTGTCGTTTGTATGGAGATATAATAGTATATTAACCTAAATCTCTATGTAGTCCCAGTAATATATATGGAGGTGGGATAGATATGGCG
>CM026386.1:76685190-76754674 GCA_014843695.1 Archivesica marissinica | reverse complement strand
ATGAACATCCCCCTCCCTTCCACCAATACTTCAGGTGTATGTATGAACATCCCCCTCCCTTCCACCAATACTTCATGTGTATGTATGAACCTGTTTCCGCTCTTCCAGTACAATGATCTCATGTTCCAGATTCTTTCTCAGCTTAAAAGCAACTTCATTCTCGCGGCGGATCTGTTGCAAGGAGGTAGCTACTGCATTATGGTCTTGGTCCACATTACTATGGCGAGAATTGGCTATTGCTATAAACCTACAAAGTAAATTGCCGCAGTTGTAGAAATGTACAGCCCAAGATTCACTAGTGAGTTCGATATTTACAGATAGCAATTTTTACAGATAGCGATATTTACAGATAGATTAGTTTGTACAAATTTATTTTAGCTCGATTGCATAAGTTCTTACAACTTAATTACTCTTGAGACTTCATTCCTGATTGAATCCATCACCATGTTGGAGAGAGAAAAAGAAATGTGGAATTTAAGTGCCTTGCTCAAGGACACAATCGTAACGGCTATAGCTGGGCTCGAACTCCGAGCCTTTCACACCTGAAGGGAATGCGCTACCACTGTGAGTTCACGACTTCCAAAAATAGTTTCAGATTGTCGAAAGGTTTTCTTCATGTTAAAAGGTGACACAGTATAGACTCGGTGCAGACTACATCATACAAGGTAGTACAGCCGATACATGGTCTCAAACTATTTCTTATAAAAGTCTGATTAGCGCAGTGGTTAGCACGCTCGCTTCTCACCAATGCAATCCTGGCCTGGAGGTTATAGAACTTTTCTCAAGTGCCTGATTGGTTCAGCTGACAGTAACACTGAGAATCAACCAATCAGATCACTTTAGCTCGAGTTTGAGATCTGAGAAAAGTTTTATAACCCCAGGGCCAGGTTTGATCCTCGGACTGGGAATTATTCTAATGCAATTCCACGACATATTTCCAGATTATTCAGTTCCAAATAAGAAAAAAAAAATTAATGAATTGTCGTCACCTACAATTATTTGAACTATTTATAGCCTTTATTTTACCCAGCATGCAAAGATTTAATTAGTCAGCAGAACATGTGAGCTATGATGTGACACTACGCATACTTACTTTTCCACAAACTTCTCGTACGATGTGTTAGTCACATGTCTGTATTCACCGGAGTCTCTTTCTTGTCCATCCTGCTGTCGCAGTACCATATGCATCGAGGCCAACATGTGTGCAACATTCTCTCTAAGTACATCATTCATCCACGATGTATCTAAAAGTATACCAGATAACATGTGGACAACATTCTCTCTAAGTACATCATTCATCCACGATGTATCTAAAAGTACACCAGATAACATGTGGACAACATTCTAAGTACATCATTCATCCACGATGTATCTAAAAGTATACCAGATAACATGTGGACAACATTCTCTCTAAGTACATCATTCATCCACGATGTATCTAAAAGTATACCAGATAACATGTGGACAACATTCTAAGTACATCATTCATCCACGATGTATCTAAAAGTATACCAGATAACATGTGGACAACATTCTAAGTACATCATTCATCCACGATGTATCTAAAAGTATACCAGATAACATGTGGACAACATTCTAAGTACATCATTCATCCACGATGTATCTAAAAGTATACCAGATAACACGTGGACAACATTCTCTCTAAGTACATCATTCATCCACGATGTATCTAAAAGTATACCAGATAACATGTGGACAACATTCTAAGTACATCATTCATCCACGATGTATCTAAAAGTATACCAGATAACATGTGGACAATATTCTAAGTACATCATTCATCCACGACGTATCTAAAAGTACACCAGATAACATGTGGACAACATTCTAAGTACATCATTCATCCACGACGTATCTAAAAGTATACCAGATAACATGTGGACAACATTCTCTCTAAGTACATCATTCATCCACGACGTATCTAAAAGTATACCAGATAACATGTGGACAACATTCTCTCTAAGTACATCATTCATCCACGACGTATCTAAAAGTACACCAGATAACATGTGGACAACATTCTAAGTACATCATTCATCCACGACGTATCTAAAAGTACACCAGATAACATGTGGACAACATTCTCTCTAAGTACATCATTCATCCACGACGTATCTAAAAGTATACCAGATAACATGTGGACAACATTCTAAGTACATCATTCATCCACGATGTATCTAAAAGTATACCAGATAACATGTGGACAACATTCTCTCTAAGTACATCATTCATCCACGACGTATCTAAAAGTACACCAGATAACATGTGGACAACATTCTAAGTACATCATTCATCCACGATGTATCTAAAAGTATACCAGATAACATGTGGACAACATTCTCTCTAAGTACATCATTCATCCACGACGTATCTAAAAGTACACCAGATAACATGTGGACAACATTCTAAGTACATCATTCATCCACGACGTATCTAAAAGTATACCAGATAACATGTGTGCAACATTCTCTCTAAGTACATCATTCATCCACGATGTATCTAAAAGTACACCAGATAACATGTGGACAACATTCTCTCTAAGTACATCATTCATCCACGATGTATCTAAAAGTATACCAGATAACATGTGGACAACATTCTAAGTACATCATTCATCCACGATGTATCTAAAAGTATACCAGATAACATGTGGACAATATTCTAAGTACATCATTCATCCACGACGTATCTAAAAGTACACCAGATAACATGTGGACAACATTCTAAGTACATCATTCATCCACGACGTATCTAAAAGTATACCAGATAACATGTGGACAACATTCTCTCTAAGTACATCATTCATCCACGACGTATCTAAAAGTATACCAGATAACATGTGGACAACATTCTCTCTAAGTACATCATTCATCCACGACGTATCTAAAAGTATACCATATAACATGTGGACAACATTCTCTCTAAGTACATCATTCATCCACGACGTATCTAAAAGTATACCAGATAACATGTGGACAACATTCTCTCTAAGTACATCATTCATCCACGACGTATCTAAAAGTACACCAGATAACATGTGGACAACATTCTAAGTACATCATTCATCCACGATGTATCTAAAAGTATACCAGATAACATGTGGACAACATTCTCTCTAAGTACATCATTCATCCACGACGTATCTAAAAGTATACCAGATAACACGTGGACAACATTCTAAGTACATCATTCATCCACGACGTATCTAAAAGTATACCAGATAACACGTGGACAACATTCTAAGTACATCATTCATCCACGACGTATCTAAAAGTATACCAGATAACATGTGGACAACATTCTAAGTACATCATTCATCCACGACGTATCTAAAAGTATACCAGATAACATGTGGACAACATTCTCTCTAAGTACATCATTCATCCACGATGTATCTAAAAGTATACCAATAACATGTGGACAACATCCTCTAAGTACATCATTCATCCACGACGTATCTAAAAGTATACCAATAACATGTGGACAACATTCTCTCTAAGTACATCATTCATCCACACGTATCTAAAAGTACACCAGATAACATGTGGACAACATTCTAAGTACATCATTCATCCACGACGTATCTAAAAGTATACCAGATAACATGTGGACAACATTCTCTCTAAGTACATCATTCATCCACGACGTATCTAAAAGTATACCAGATAACATGTGGACAACATTCTCTCTAAGTACATCATTCATCCACGACGTATCTAAAAGTATACCAGATAACATGTGGACAACATTCTAAGTACATCATTCATCCACGATGTATCTAAAAGTATACCAGATAACATGTGGACAACATTCTAAGTACATCATTCATCCACGATGTATCTAAAAGTATACCAGATAACATGTGGACAACATTCTCTCTAAGTACATCATTCATCCACGACGTATCTAAAAGTATACCAGATAACACGTGGACAACATTCTAAGTACATCATTCATCCACGATGTATCTAAAAGTATACCAGATAACATGTGGACAACATTCTCTCTAAGTACATCATTCATCCACGACGTATCTAAAAGTATACCATATAACATGTGGACAACATTCTCTCTAAGTACATCATTCATCCACGACGTATCTAAAAGTACACCAGATAACATGTGGACAACATTCTAAGTACATCATTCATCAAGTTGGGTCTTGGACCAGTGTGGGAACCAGACAAAGCTCACATTCTACGTGAATGATGGAAACTTACTCTGTAAGTGATACAGCGCATGTTCCACAAGTTGGGTCTTGGACCAGTGTGGGAACCAGACAAAGTTCACATTCAACGTGAACGATAGAAACTTACTCTGTAAATGATACAGCGCATGCTCCACAAGTTGGGTCTTGGACCAGTGTGGGAACCAGATGAAGTTCACATTCTTTGTGAACGATGGGTATTCCCGGCAACGTCGTTGGAACTTCTTGCCGCCGTCACCGGCGATCAGACAGACACGGAAATTGTTTCTAACAGTCCTGCATTGCAAATAAGAAAGAATTACATGAGCTTGCATCATACAGAATTGCATCATCAGATATTTAATATTGAAGGTGTGGCTATTATAAAGTAATGTATAATGTGCCTGCTTATTATCTCCCATATTCTGTTCACCGAATCCTATCCTTTCAGGCCAGGTGCCAGGCTAATAAGAATCAGTTATGTTATGTTTCGGGTTTTTTCCGCCTTCATCAGCACCATTTTGGGCTACCGGTATATCGCTGGCAGGCAGTTTACCTAACAACACCTTTCATGGGCAGGCTCCAGCGGTTAACCAGTACTTGGGTGCACCAACCTCCGTAATATACTCTAATAAGAATCAGTAACCCTTATTTAATTAGCTGGTGGCTCACCAACCATCCATATCAGAATGAACCCTAGACAAGGTTCGAACCTTTGATCTCTCGCTCAGTAGGCAGATGCCTTAATAATTAGGACGTTGAGACGTTTTACACTTGAAGGGGCTGTCCATCTTGTGAGGGTCATACATGTGAAATATGCCCCAACTTCGAGGGTGAAGAATGCCCTACATGAAGGGGTAACTGTCCATCTTGAGAGGGTCATACAGGTGAAGCATGCCACACCAGAACCGGGAGGGTCCATACATGTGAAATATGCACCGCCTGAGACCAGCCTGTGTCATCTCTGTTCTGATGGGAGTTGATAATCGTATATCAAATTGAACTTACTTGAGAAAGAAGTTCCAGGCAACATCTCTGGTGTATGTGAGACCAGCCTGGGTCACCTCTGTTCTTATAGAGTTGATAATCGTGGTCTGTTCCTCATACTGGAATAGATGGCTAATGGCACCGCCGGTGATAAACTCGATCAGGAAGACAAGAAAGTCTTCCGCTACCAGCTCCTCCTCGTGTAATAACAGTAATATCTTCTCTCCCTGAAACAACAACAACATCATGATAAACATCATGATAAACGTCTACCCCGGATGTAACAACAGTTGTAAATCAGTCAAATAGATGGACAAAACACTATGTGTATGTGTTAGTTACATCACAATTGTAAGCACATAATCAGCCAAACAGACAGACAAAGCAATGTGTGTTAGCAAAACAAGATATTCTTGACAATATATACAACAGTGTACAGTGCAGGTTCCCTCTATTGCTGTTCATCAACGCCATGTTTGGCTTCTTCATTTCTTGAATACCAGACAGTACCAACAGCAAAGGTGATACAGCCAATGTTCACAGTTTATCTGGTGGAGAACTACCCATTTCCAGTGGCATTTTAAATATATGGGCAGGGATCAATGTACAACCACTGGACTGTGTTTCATTACTTGTGCGGGAAATTGCTTGGGTAATATGCACAAGTCAATTTGATGTAAATGCATATAATAGTCAAACCTCATTTAGTAAGCAGCCAACCTGTATTAAGCAGCCAGCTTCCAGATTCCCAATATGGTGTTTCATTATACATTTGCCCTCTATTTAGCAGACACCTGTGCTAAGTAACCACTTTCTGTGATTCCATTGGCTGGCTGCTTAAGACAGGTTGGACTGTAAATGCATATAATAAATCAATGACCTACCTTTGCCCCAGCTTTGGTGTAGCCTTGAACCAGGTCTGCTTTGAACTGCTCCATCTTGTATTCCATGCTGGAGCCGAGCGGCGCTGGATTGATCTGGTACACGGTGTAACCGCACAGGTGAGCCGCCAATTTAACCACAACGGTAGACTGCCCAGGGCTGCCCTCAGCAACCAGGATGCAGTGAGCATTTTCGTGGGGCGAGGCTACAGTGCGGGCAATTCGACACACTTGATCAACTACAACCTAAATAATAAACTAATAAACTTAGTATTGGGCAAGCAATAATGTGGGGCATATCTACAGTACGGGCACGCATTCTCGTGCAAGCATTCTCGTGCAAGCATTCTCGTGGTACAAGGCTATAAAACTATTAATCAACTACAAATTTTGTACTCTGACATAAAATGTTTGACCTATATGAATATTCAAGATGAGGTCAATAATGGGTGGTGCAAGAGAGGGGGTGCGTGAGAGGGGATGTAAGAGAGGGGATGTAAGAGATGGGATGCAAGAGAGGGGATGCAAGAGAGGGGATGTAAGAGAGGGGATGTAAGAGAGGGGATGTAAGAGATGGTATGCAAGAGAGGGGATGCAAGAGAGAGGGTGCAAGAGAGGGGATTCACCAGAGGGCCAAGAGAGGGGATGTAAGAGAGAGGGTACAAGAGGGGATGCACCAGAGGGTACAAGAGAGGGGATGTAAGAGAGAGGGTACAAGAGGGGATGCACCAGAGGGTACAAGAGAGGGGATGTAAGAGAGAGAGAGAGGGTGCAATAGAGGGGATGTAAGAGAGAGGGTGCAATAGAGGGAATGTAAGAGAGAGAGGCAGAAATTTTGTTGTATTAACTTGTTTATATAGTATTTGCGTTTTGGGTATTTGGTATAAGAGACACCGACAGTTTAGGTCATGGCGACTCTCCAGCTGTTATTGATGTAGGTAGACACCGTCATACCTTGTACAGTGACAGTTTGATCCGTGGATATATATTGTCATACCTTGTACAGTGACAGTTTGATCCGTGGGTATATATTGTCATACCTTGTACAGAGTTTGATCCGTGGGTATATATTGTCATACCTTGTACAGTGACAGTTTGATCCGTGGGTATATATTGTCATACCTTGTACAGAGTTTGATCCGTGGATATATATTGTCATACCTTGTACAGAGTTTGATCCGTGGATATATATTGTCATACCTTGTACAGTGACAGTTTGATCCGTGGGTATATATTGTCATACCTTGTACAGCGACAGTTTGATCCGTGGGTATATATTGTCATACCGTGTACAGAGTTTGATCCGTGGGTATATATTGTCATACCTTGTACAGTGACAGTTTGAACCATGGGTGTATATTGTCATACCTTGTACAGAGTTTGATCCATGGGTATATATTGTCATACCTTGTACAGTGACAGTTTGAACCATGGGTATATATTGTCATACCTTGTACAGAGTTTGATCTGTGGGTATATATTGTCATACCTTGTACAGAGCTCGATCCGTGGGTATATATTGTCATACCTTGTACAGTGAGTTTGATCCGTGGGTATATATTGTCATACCTTGTACAGAGACAGTTTGATCCGTGGGTATATATTGTCATACCTTGTACAGCGACAGTTTGAACCATGGGTATATATTGTCATACCTTGTACAGTGAGAGTTTGATCCGTGGGTATATATTGTCATACCTTGTACAGAGCTCGATCCGTGGGTATATATTGTCATACCTTGTACAGTGACAGTTTGATCCGTGGGTATATATTGTCATACCTTGTACAGAGTTTGATCCGTGGGTATATATTGTCATACCTTGTACAGTGAGTTTGATCCGTGGGTATATATTGTCATACCTTGTACAGAGACAGTTTGATCTGTGGGTATAAATTGTCATACCTTGTACAGAGCTCGATCCGTGGGTATATATTGTCATACATTGTACAGTGAGTTTGATCCGTGGGTATATATTGTCATACCTTGTACAGAGACAGTTTGATCCGTGGGTATATATTGTCATACCTTGTACAGCGACAGTTTGAACCATGGGTATATATTGTCATACCTTGTACAGTGAGAGTTTGATCTGTGGGTATATATTGTCATACCTTGTACAGTAACAGTTTGATATGTGGGTATATATATATTGTCATACCTTGTACAGTGACAGTTTGATCCGTGGCTATATATTGTCATACCTTGTACAGTGACAGTTTGATCCGTGGGTGTATATTGTCATACCGTGTACAGAGTTTGATCTGTGGGTGTATATTGTCATACCTTGTACAGCAACAGTTTGATCTGTGGGTGTATATTGTCATACCTTGTACAGTGACAGTTTGATCCGTGGCTATATATTGTCATACCTTGTACAGTGACAGTTTGATCCGTGGGTGTATATTGTCATACCTTGTACAGAGTTTGATCTGTGGGTGTATATTGTCATACCTTGTACAGTAACAGTTTGATCTGTGGGTGTATATTGTCATACCTTGTACAGTGACAGTTTGATCCGTGGGTATATATTGTCATACCTTGTACAGAGCTCGATCCGTGGGTATATATTGTCATACCTTGTACAGTGAGAGTTTGATCCGTGGGTATATATTGTCATACCTTGTACAGTGACAGTTTGATACGTGGGTATATATTGTCATACCTTGTACAGCGACAGTTTGATCCGTGGGTATATATTGTCATACCTTGTACAGCGACAGTTTGATCCGTGGGTATATATTGTCATACCTTGTACAGTGACAGTTTGATCCGTGGGTATATATTGTTATACCTTGTACAGCGACAGTTTGATCCGTGGGTATATATTGTCATACCTTGTACAGCGACAGTTTGATCCGTGGATATATATTGTCATACCTTGTACAGCGACAGTTTGATCCGTGGGTATATATTGTCATACCTTGTACAGCGACAGTTTGATCCGTGGGAATATATTGTCATACCTTGTACAGCGACAGTTTGATCCGTGGGTGTATATTGTCATACCTTGTACAGTGACAGTTTGAACCATGGGTATATATTGTCATACCTTGTACAGCGACAGTTTGATCCGTGGTTGTATATTGTCATACCTTGTACAGTGACAGTTTGATCTGTGGGTATATATTGTCATACCTTGTACAGTGACAGTTTGAACCATGGGTATATATTGTCATACCTTGTACAGTGACAGTTTGATCCGTGGGTATATATTGTCATACCTTGTACAGTGACAGTTTGAACCGTGGGTATATATTGTCATACCTTGTACAGAGTTTGATCCGTGGGTATATATTGTCATACCTTGTACAGTGACAGTTTGATCCGTGGGTATATATTGTCATACCTTGTACAGAGTTTGATCCGTGGATATATATTGTCATACCTTGTACAGAGTTTGATCCGTGGATATATATTGTCATACCTTGTACAGTGACAGTTTGATCCGTGGGTATATATTGTCATACCTTGTACAGCGACAGTTTGATCCGTGGGTATATATTGTCATACCGTGTACAGAGTTTGATCCGTGGGTATATATTGTCATACCTTGTACAGTGACAGTTTGAACCATGGGTATATATTGTCATACCTTGTACAGAGTTTGATCCATGGGTATATATTGTCATACCTTGTACAGTGACAGTTTGAACCATGGGTATATATTGTCATACCTTGTACAGAGTTTGATCTGTGGGTATATATTGTCATACCTTGTACAGTAACAGTTTGATCCGTGGGTATATATTGTCATACCTTGTACAGCGACAGTTTGATCCGTGGGTATATATTGTCATACCGTGTACAGAGTTTGATCCGTGGGTATATATTGTCATACCTTGTACAGTAACAGTTTGATCCGTGGGTATATATTGTCATACCTTGTACAGCGACAGTTTGATCCGTGGGTATATATTGTCATACCTTGTACAGAGTTTGATCTGTGGGTATATATTGTCATACCTTGTACAGTGAGAGTTTGATCCGTGGGTATATATTGTCATACCTTGTACAGAGTTTGATCCGTGGGTATATATTGTCATACCTTGTACAGAGTTTGATCTGTGGGTATATATTGTCATACCTTGTACAGAGTTTGATCCGTGGCTATATATTGTCATACCTTGTACAGAGACAGTTTGATCTGTGGCTATATATTGTCATACCTTGTACAGAGACAGTTTGATCTGTGGGTATATATTGTCATACCTTGTATATAGTTTGATCCGTGGCTATATATTGTCATACCTTGTACAGAGACAGTTTGATCCGTGGGTATATATTGTCATACCTTGTACAGCGACAGTTTGATCCGTGGGTATATATTGTCATACCTTGTACAGTGACAGTTTGATCCGTGGGTATATATTGTCATACCTTGTACAGCGACAGTTTGATCCGTGGGTATATATTGTCATACCTTGTACAGCGACAGTTTGATCCGTGGATATATATTGTCATACCTTGTACAGCGACAGTTTGATCCGTGGGTATATATTGTCATACCTTGTACAGCGACAGTTTGATCCGTGGGTATATATTGTCATACCTTGTACAGTGACAGTTTGATCCATGGGTATATATTGTCATACCTTGTACAGTGACAGTTTGATCCGTGGGTATATATTGTCATACCTTGTACAGTGACAGTTTGATCCGTGGGTATATATTGTCATACCTTGTACAGCGACAGTTTGATCCGTGGGTATATATTGTCATACCTTGTACAGAGTTTGATCCGTGGGTATATATTGTCATACCTTGTACAGTGATGACAGTTTGATCCGTGGGTATATATTGTCATACCTTGTACAGGACAGTTTGATCCGTGGGTATATATTGTCATACCTTGTACAGACAGTTTGATCCGTGGGTATATATTGTCATACCTTGTACAGTGACAGTTTGATCCGTGGGTATATATTGTCATACCTTGTACAGAGTTTGATCCGTGGGTATATATTGTCATACCTTGTACAGTACAGTTTGATCCGTGGGTATATATTGTCATACCTTGTACAGGACAGTTTGATCCGTGGGTATATATTGTCATACCTTGTACAGTGACAGTTTGATCCGTGGGTATATATTGTCATACCTTGTACAGTGACAGTTTGATCCGTGGGTATATATTGTCATACCTTGTACAGCGACAGTTTGATCCGTGGGTATATATTGTCATACCTTGTACAGAGTTTGATCTGTGGGTATATATTGTCATACCTTGTACAGTGAAGTTTGATCCGTGGGTATATATTGTCATACCTTGTACAGAAGTTTGATCCGTGGGTATATATTGTCATACCTTGTACAGAGTTTGATCTGTGGGTATATATTGTCATACCTTGTACAGAGACAGTTTGATCTGTGGGTATATATTGTCATACCTTGTACAGAGTTTGATCCGTGGCTATATATTGTCATACCTTGTACAGAGACAGTTTGATCTGTGGGTATATATTGTCATACCTTGTACAGAGTTTGATCCGTGGCTATATATTGTCATACCTTGTACAGTAACAGTTTGATCCATGGGTATATATTGTCATACCTTGTACAGAGACAGTTTGATCCATGGGTATATATTGTCATACCTTGTACAGTGACAGTTTGATCCGTGGGTATATATTGTCATACCTTGTACAGTGACAGTTTGATCCGTGGGTATATATTGTCATACCTTGTACAGCGACAGTTTGATCCGTGGGTATATATTGTCATACCGTGTACAGAGTTTGATCCGTGGGTATATATTGTCATACCTTGTACAGCGACAGTTTGATACGTGGGTATATATTGTCATACCTTGTACAGAGTTTGATCCGTGGGTATATATTGTCATACCTTGTACAGCGACAGTTTGATCCGTGGGTATATATTGTCATACCTTGTACAGAGTTTGATCTGTGGGTATATATTGTCATACCTTGTACAGTGAGAGTTTGATCCGTGGGTATATATTGTCATACCTTGTACAGAGTTTGATCCGTGGGTATATATTGTCATACCTTGTACAGAGTTTGATCTGTGGGTATATATTGTCATACCTTGTACAGAGACAGTTTGATCTGTGGGTATATATTGTCATACCTTGTACAGAGTTTGATCCGTGGCTATATATTGTCATACCTTGTACAGAGACAGTTTGATCTGTGGGTATATATTGTCATACCTTGTACAGAGTTTGATCCGTGGCTATATATTGTCATACCTTGTACAGTAACAGTTTGATCCATGGGTATATATTGTCATACCTTGTACAGAGACAGTTTGATCCATGGGTATATATTGTCATACCTTGTACAGTGACAGTTTGATCCGTGGGTATATATTGTCATACCTTGTACAGTGACAGTTTGATCCGTGGGTATATATTGTCATACCTTGTACAGCGACAGTTTGATCCGTGGGTATATATTGTCATACCGTGTACAGAGTTTGATCCGTGGGTATATATTGTCATACCTTGTACAGCGACAGTTTGATACGTGGGTATATATTGTCATACCTTGTACAGAGTTTGATCCGTGGGTATATATTGTCATACCTTGTACAGCGACAGTTTGATCCGTGGGTATATATTGTCATACCTTGTACAGAGTTTGATCTGTGGGTATATATTGTCATACCTTGTACAGTGAGAGTTTGATCCGTGGGTATATATTGTCATACCTTGTACAGAGTTTGATCCGTGGGTATATATTCATACCTTGACAAATCGTGGGTATATATTGTCATACCTTGTACAGCGACAGTTTGATCCGTGGGTATATATTGTCATACCTTGTACAGTTTGATCCGTGGGTATATATTGTCATACCTTGTACAGGACAGTTTGATCTGTGGGTATATATTGTCATACCTTGTACAGTGACAGTTTGATCCGTGGGTATATATTGTCATACCTTGTACAGCGACAGTTTGATCCGTGGGTATATATTGTCATACCTTGTACAGTGACAGTTTGATCCGTGGGTATATATTGTCATACCTTGTACAGTGACAGTTTGATCCGTGGGTATATATTGTCATACCTTGTACAGTGACAGTTTGATCCGTGGGTATATATTGTCATACCTTGTACAGCGACAGTTTGATCCGTGGGTATATATTGTCATACCTTGTACAGAGTTTGATCCGTGGGTATATATTGTCATACCTTGTACAGTGACAGTTTGATCCGTGGGTATATATTGTCATACCTTGTACAGAGTGGGTATATATTGTCATACCTTGTACAGGACAGTTTGATCCGTGGGTATATATTGTCATACCTTGTACAGAGTTTGATCCGTGGGTATATATTGTCATACCTTGTACAGTGACAGTTTGATCCGTGGGTATATATTGTCATACCTTGTACAGAGTTTGATCCGTGGGTATATATTGTCATACCTTGTACAGTGAGTTTGATCCGTGGGTATATATTGTCATACCTTGTACAGACAGTTTGATCCGTGGGTATATATTGTCATACCTTGTACAGAGTTTGATCCGTGGGTATATATTGTCATACCTTGTACAGAGACAGTTTGATCCGTGGGTATATATTGTCATACCTTGTACAGAGTTTGATCCGTGGCTATATATTGTCATACCTTGTACAGTGACAGTTTGATCCGTGGGTATATATTGTCATACCTTGTACAGAGACAGTTTGATCCGTGGGTATATATTGTCATACCTTGTACAGTGACAGTTTGATCCGTGGGTATATATTGTCATACCTTGTACAGCGACAGTTTGATCCGTGGGTATATATTGTCATACCTTGTACAGAGTTTGATCCGTGGGTATATATTGTCATACCTTGTACAGAGTTTGATCCGTGGGTATATATTGTCATACCTTGTACAGTGACAGTTTGATACGTGGGTATATATTGTCATACCTTGTACAGCGACAGTTTGATCCGTGGGTATATATTGTCATACCTTGTACAGACAGTTTGATCCGTGGGTATATATTGTCATACCTTGTACAGTGACAGTTTGATCCGTGGGTATATATTGTCATACCTTGTACAGCGACAGTTTGATCCGTGGGTATATATTGTCATACCTTGTACAGCGACAGTTTGATCCGTGGGTATATATTGTCATACCTTGTACAGAGTTTGATCCGTGGGTATATATTGTCATACCTTGTACAGAGTTTGATCCGTGGAAAACAACCACAGAGTTTGATCCGTGGGTATATATTGTCATACCTTTACAGAACCTATATATTGTCATACCTTGTACAGACAGTTTGATCGTGGGTATATATTGTCATACCTTGTACAGACAGTTTGATCAGTGGTATATATTGTCAACCTTGTACATGACAGTTTGATCCGTGTATATATTGTCATACCTTGTACAGAGTTTGATCCGTGGGTATATATTGTCATACCTTGTACAGTGAGAGTTTGATCCGTGGGTATATATTGTCATACCTTGTACAGCGACAGTTTGATCCGTGGGTATATATTGTCATACCTTGTACAGAGTTTGATCCGTGGGTATATATTGTCATACCTTGTACAGAGACCAAACAACCGTACAGAGTTTGATCCGTGGGTATATATTGTCATACCTTGTACAGCGACAGTTTGATCCGTGGGTGTATATTGTCATACCTTGTACAGTGATTTGATCCGTGGGTATATATTGTCATACCTTGTACAGAGTTTGATCCGTGGGTATATATTGTCATACCTTGTACAGTGAAGTTTGATCCGTGGGTATATATTGTCATACCTTGTACAGTGAGTTTGATCCGTGGGTATATATTGTCATACCTTGTACAGAGTTTGATCCGTGGGTATATATTGTCATACCTTGTACAGTACAGTTTGATCCGTGGGTATATATTGTCATACCTTGTACAGAGTTTGATCCGTGGTATATATTGTCATACCTTGTACAGTGAGAGTTTGATCCGTGGGTATATATTGTCATACCTTGTACATAGTTTGATCTGTGGGTGTATATTGTCATACCTTGTACAGTGACAGTTTGATCTGTGGGTATATATTGTCATACCTTGTACAGAGTTTGATCTGTGGGTATATATTGTCATACCTTGTACAGAGTTTGATCTGTGGGTATATATTGTCATACATTGTACAGAGTTTGATCTGTGGGTATATATTGTCATACCTTGTACAGTAACAGTTTGATCTGTGGGTATATATTGTCATACCTTGTACAGTGAGAGTTTGATCCGTGGGTATATATTGTCATACCGTGTACAGAGTTTGATCCGTGGGTATATATTGTCATACCTTGTACAGCGACAGTTTGATCCGTGGGTATATATTGTCATACCGTGTACAGAGTTTGATCCGTGGGTATATATTGTCATACCTTGTACAGTGACAGTTTGATCCGTGGGTATATATTGTCATACCTTGTACAGTGAGAGTTTGATCCGTGGGTATATATTGTCATACCTTGTACAGTGACAGTTTGATCCGTGGGTATATATTATCTGTGGGTGTATATTGTCATACCTTGTACAGCGAGAGTTTGATCCGTGGGTATATATTGTCATACCTTGTACATAGTTTGATCTGTGGGTATATATTGTCATACCTTGTACAGAGCTTGATCTGTGGGTGTATATTGTCATACCTTGTACAGTGACAGTTTGATCTGTGGGTATATATTGTCATACCTTGTACAGCGACAGTTTGATCTGTGGGTATATATTGTCATACCTTGTACAGTGAGAGTTTGATCCGTGGGTATATATTGTCATACCTTGTACAGCGAGAGTTTGATCCGTGGATATATATTGTCATACCTTGTACATAGTTTGATCTGTGGGTATATATTGTCATACCTTGTACAGAGCTTGATCTGTGGGTGTATATTGTCATACCTTGTACAGTGACAGTTTGATCTGTGGGTATATATTGTCATACCTTGTACAGCGACAGTTTGATCTGTGGGTATATATTGTCATACCTTGTACAGTGAGAGTTTGATCCGTGGGTATATATTGTCATACCTTGTACAGCGAGAGTTTGATCCGTGGATATATATTGTCATACCTTGTACATAGTTTGATCTGTGGGTATATATTGTCATACCTTGTACAGAGCTTGATCTGTGGGTGTATATTGTCATACCTTGTACAGTGACAGTTTGATCTGTGGGTATATATTGTCATACCTTGTACAGCGACAGTTTGATCTGTGGGTATATATTGTCATACCTTGTACAGTGAGAGTTTGATCCGTGGGTATATATTGTCATACCTTGTACAGCGAGAGTTTGATCCGTGGATATATATTGTCATACCTTGTACATAGTTTGATCTGTGGGTATATATTGTCATACCTTGTACAGAGCTTGATCTGTGGGTGTATATTGTCATACCTTGTACAGTGACAGTTTGATCTGTGGGTATATATTGTCATACCTTGTACAGAGCTTGATCTGTGGGTGTATATTGTCATACCTTGTACAGTGAGAGTTTGATCCGTGGGTATATATTGTCATACCTTGTACAGTGAGAGTTTGATCCGTGGGTATATATTGTCATACCTTGTACAGCGACAGTTTGATCCGTGGGTATATATTGTCATACCTTGTACAGAGCTTGATCTGTGGGTGTATATTGTCATACCTTGTACAGTGAGAGTTTGATCCGTGGGTATATATTGTCATACCTTGTACAGAGTTTGATCCGTGGGTATATATTGTCATACCATGTACAGAGTTTGATCCGTGGGTATATATTGTCATACCTTGTACAGTAACAGTTTGATCTGTGGGTATATATTGTCATACCTTGTACAGTAACAGTTTGATCTGTGGGTGTATATTGTCATACCTTGTACAGTGACAGTTTGATCCGTGGGTATATATTGTCATACCTTGTACAGAGTTTGATCCGTGGGTATATATTGTCATACCTTGTACAGAGTTTGATCCGTGGGTATATATTGTCATACCTTGTACAGAGTTTGATCCGTGGGTATATATTGTCATACCTTGTACAGAGTTTGATCCGTGGGTATATATTGTCATACCTTGTACAGAGTTTGATCCGTGGGTATATATTGTCATACCTTGTACAGAGTTTGATCCGTGGGTATATATTGTCATACCTTGTACAGAGTTTGATCCGTGGGTATATATTGTCATACCTTGTACAGAGTTTGATCCATGGGTATATATTGTCATACCTTGTACAGTAACAGTTTGATCTGTGGGTATATATTGTCATACCTTGTACAGTAACAGTTTGATCTGTGGGTATATATTGTCATACCTTGTACAGTAACAGTTTGATCTGTGGGTATATATTGTCATACCTTGTACAGTAACAGTTTGATCTGTGGGTATATATTGTCATACCTTGTACAGTAACAGTTTGATCTGTGGGTATATATTGTCATACCTTGTACAGTAACAGTTTGATCTGTGGGTATATATTGTCATACCTTGTACAGTAACAGTTTGATCTGTGGGTATATATTGTCATACCTTGTACAGTAACAGTTTGATCTGTGGGTATATATTGTCATACCTTGTACAGTAACAGTTTGATCTGTGGGTATATATTGTCATACCTTGTACAGTAACAGTTTGATCTGTGGGTATATATTGTCATACCTTGTACAGTAACAGTTTGATCTGTGGGTATATATTGTCATACCTTGTACAGTAACAGTTTGATCTGTGGGTATATATTGTCATACCTTGTACAGTGAGAGTTTGATCCGTGGGTATATATTGTCATACCTTGTACAGAGTTTGATCCGTGGGTATATATTGTCATACCTTGTACAGTAACAGTTTGATCCGTGGGTATATATTGTCATACCTTGTACAGTAACAGTTTGATCTGTGGGTGTATATTGTCATACCTTGTACAGCGACAGTTTGATCCGTGGATATATTTTGTTGTACTCCTCAACTCCTTTGATCATGAGATGTTTCACTTCGGCGAGACTGTAGGACGGTTTGTAGAGGTCGGTTTTGGCATCTTCCTCGGAGACCTTGGTACTGTGCCGCATGTCGATCATACCGGCTGTTACTATTCCACTGTCCTGCTCGATCAGGTTGCTGAACTGAGGGTGCCGGGTCCTCACCATTATCTGTACCTGTAAGGTTCGCAAGGTTAACCGTTAAACTGTCCATCACAACTAGTCGCTTTTGGAAACAGCAGAGAGCCAGATCAGATGGAACATTCTAATCAGACTTTATGCTGTTTCTATGTCTGAATAGCAAACAACCTAGATCCTGAACAGTCGCAACATTGCGCTGCGGCTGATCTGGATCTATGTTGTTTGCACAAATATGTTTATTTGTTTGGGTTTTATGCCTGCATAAGCACCATTTTGATCTATACCGCCGATGGGTAGTTTTTCCGTACGAAACTGCCAATTGTTATATAAAGAGACAACATCTGAGCAGGGCTCAAACCTGTGACCAACAGTGATGATAGGTTACAGTGGTATACAAGTCAGCGACTGTAGCCACTCGACAACATAGCCGAACAATAATACTACAGTGTGTGTTTTACGTTTATTTATAGTCGATATCGGTTGCCCATATGAGCGACGCCTCCTGAAGAGATTAGTCATTTTAGATTTGTGGAAGATAGTGCAATGATACACACAGAGACCCATTCCAGAGTCTCCTCTGGTTCTTTTACGTGCACAGTGTAAAGCACCGACACAAGACCTCGGCTTAAAGTCCCATCTGAAAAACTGTTAATTTTATTAGGGTCAGATGGGGGATCGAACCTGCGATCCCTGGATTACCAGTCCATCGTGTTACCACTGGACTACAGATCCGTCTGCAACACATCGATAGGCTTTACATTATACCATCAGCATACAAAAATAATATTTCAAAATGTCCGCAGCATAAACAATTACCAGGTCATCATCGGCGAACTCTTTCTTGATCGAAACATTAAACGAATTTCTGAAACGCCGAAAATCTACTTCATTGACCATTCTGTGTCCGTATACCCAGTAACACTCATGCTGCCATAGCAACAATAGACTCTTCTTGGTAACACCAGGCTGGAGGGACAGGCAGATATTTCTGTGAAATAAAAATAACGTTTCTATTAGTATTTCCGTTAGGCGATTTTTCTGAAAATTCCAATTCTTTTTTTGATTCCCGTTTTAAAATGTTTGTTTGAGTTTTTTAAGCCTGCATCAGGATCATTTTGGGGCTCTCTCAATGGCGGGCAGTTTACCTAACAACACATTTCCTAGGCAGGCTCCAGCGGTTAACCAGTACTTGGTGCACCAACCTCCGTAAGAAACTGTCAACTTTTTCATCTAAAGAGACACGATCCGAGTGGGACTCAAACTACTGACCATCAGTGATGATAGGTTACAAGTCAGCGAGCGTAACCACTCGACCACAGAGTCTAGTGTTTTAAAAATGTTGACTTTTCAATCTGGTGTGAAGGCTACCTTGTTCTAAAGTGTAGTTTTATTTGTGTTTTGTAGTTTTATTTGTGTTTGCACAAAGATGGTGACATTCCAGCTATAATTGATGGAGGAAGACACCCAGCCGGGGTAGAACCACCCACCTTCCGCAAGCCAGCTGGACAGCCTCCTCACTTTAATGAAGTGGGATTCGAACCTGTAGCGATGAGGGGCAAGTGATATGAAGTCAACGACTCGGCAACGTAGGCCCTCGCTCCAAAGTGTAGGATGTATATCGACACCACCCCATGCAACCAATACAACACATTGTCTATACTATGAACATTGATACAACAAAACACAAACATTAATTGAAATAACTGATGGTGAGTTGCAGTCGTCTGAATCAATATCAGCGTTTCATGTATAATCTGTCGAATTCCGTCGGACCAAGCAAAATACTTCGTGACATAACCAATAACCATAACCGGAAGTCGTGATAGCGCAGTGGATGCGCGTTCGCTTCAGGTGCGAAAGGTCCGGAGTTCGAGCCCCACTGGAGCCATTATGATTGTGCCCTTAGGCAAGGCATTTAAATTCCACGTTGCCTCTTCTCTCTCCCTCGTGGCGATGGATTCCATCAGGAATGAGGTCTCGAGAGTGATTTATATAAGTTGAAATAACTTGTTTCACAATCGAGCTAAAATAAATTTGTATAAACTAACCAATGTTTGACTTAATGAAATTTGATATAAATTGAGCCAGTTATATGTAAAATGATAGTGTCTGAAACGGGACTTTGATCGGACTTCGAGATAACCGCAGAATTCGACATAACCTACTTTGACATAACGGATGTAGACTCTATTTTAATAAGCGTGTTATGGTATCATTTATCCAAGAAATTTTCACTGTGAAAATCTACTTTTCAAGTACAGGTAAATACTTAAGTTTTCTAGCACAGTTCACATGCTTAAATGAATTACAAACAAAACAAAAACAATTTCATTTATACTATTATATCTCCATACAAACAACAGCCATTTAGCTATCATACAGTGGATAAGTAGTCGCCATATCTATCCCACCTCCATAGATATTACTGGGACTACATGAGATTTAGGTTAATATACTATTATATCTCCATACAAACAACAGCCATTTAGCTATCATGCAGTGGATAAGTAGTCGCCATATCTATCTCACCTCCATATATATTACTGGAACTTCATAGAGATTTCGGTTATTATACTATTATATCTCCATACAAACGGCAGCCATTTAGCTATCATGCAGTGGATAAGTAGTCGCCATATATATCTCACCTCCATAGATATTACTGGGACTACATGGAGATTTAGGTTAATATACTATTATATCTCCATACAAACGGCAGCCATTTAGCTATCATGCAGTGGATAAGTAGTCGCCATATCTATCTCACCTCCATAGATATTACTGGAACTTCATAGAGATTTAGGTTAATATACTATTATATCTCCATACAAACGACAGCCATTTAGCTATCATGCAGTGGATAAGTAGTCGCCATATCTATCTCACCTCCATAGATATTACTGGAACTTCATAGAGATATAGGTTAATATACTATTATATCTCCATACAAACGACAGGCATTTTGCTATCATGCAGGATCATGCAAGATATAGTGACATCTCTGTGACGTTGGTAGATACATTGTACTTACTTGAATATACAGGAGAGATCCTTGACATTTCTGTGACGTTGGTAGATACATTGTACTTACTTGAATATACAGGAGAGATCCTTGACATTTCTGTGACGTTGGTAGATACATTGTACTTACTTGAATATACAGGAGAGATCCTCATTGGTAGATACATTGTACTTACTTGAATATACAGGAGAGATCCTTGACATTCTGTGACGTTGGTAGATACATTGTACTTACTTGAATATACAGGAGAGATCCTTGACATTGGTAGATACATTGTACTTACTTGAATATACAGGAGAGATCCTTGACATTTCTGTGACGTTGGTAGATACATTGTACTTACTTGAATATACAGGAGAGATCCTTGACATTTCTGTGACGTTGGTAGATACATTGTACTTACTTGAATATACAGGAGAGATCCTTGACATTTCTGTGATGTTGGTAGATACATTGTACTTACTTGAATATACAGGAGAGATCCTTGACATCTCTGTGACGTTGGTAGATACATTGTACTTACTTGAATATACAGGAGAGATCCTTGACAGTGAAGATATAGTGACATCTCTGTGACGTTGGTAGATACATTGTATTTACTTGAATATACAGGAGAGATCCTTGACATTTCTGTGATGTTGGTAGATACATTGTACTTACTTGAATATACAGGAGAGATCCTTGACATTTCTGTGACGTTGGTAGATACATTGTACTTACTTGAATATACAGGAGAGATCCTTGACATCTCTGTGGCGTTGGTAGATACATTGTACTTACTTGAATATGCAGGAGAGATCCTTGACATTTCTGTGATGTTGGTAGATACATTGTACTTACTTGAATATACAGGAGAGATCCTTGACATTTCTGTGACGTTGGTAGATACATTGTACTTACTTGAATATACAGGAGAGATCCTTGACATCTCTGTGGCGTTGGTAGATACATTGTACTTACTTGAATATGCAGGAGAGATCCTGACATTTCTGTATGTTGGTAGATCATTGTACTTACTTGAATATACAGGAGAGATCCTTGACATCTCTGTGACGTTGGTAGATACATTGTACTTACTGAATATACAGGAGAGATCCTTGACAGTGAAGATATAGTGACATCTCTGTGACGTTGGTAGATACATTGTATTTACTTGAATATACAGGAGAGATCCTTGACATTTCTGTGATGTTGGTAGATACATTGTACTTACTTGAATATACAGGAGAGATCCTTGACATTTCTGTGACGTTGGTAGATACATTGTACTTACTTGAATATACAGGAGAGATCCTTGACATCTCTGTGGCGTTGGTAGATACATTGTACTTACTTGAATATGCAGGAGAGATCCTTCACAGTGAAGATATAGTGACATCTCTGTGACGTTGGTAGATACATTGTACTTACTTGAATATGCAGGAGAGATCCTTCACAGTGAAGATATAGTGGCATCTCTGCGATGTTGGAAGGAACATTTTGCGTAGTCGCTCCTGTAACTCTATGCTCACTTGGACTATCATTGTCAATAGCTTCTTCAGTTTCTCTTCATTCTCTTGCTGCATCTTCAGGGCCTTCATAAGAAATTTACGATTAACGCAGTGGTTAGCACGCTCACTTCTTACCAATGCAGCCATGGTTTGATCCGCGGACTGGGAAGTATGTGAGATGGTACGGTGGTCGCCAGATCGGACAGGTGGGTTTTCTTCAGGTACTCCGGTTTTCTCCCACATGAATTACGACATTTACGCTTTCATCCTCGCCAACGAGATTGATTAATATAAATTGTTAAAACTTGCTTCGCAATCGTTAATAAAGATTAAATAAGAAATTTCCAAATACATTAGGCTGGTTTCATTTCATATTTACAAATACATTAGGCCGGCTTCATTTCATATTTACAAATACATTAGGCCTGTTTCACTTCATATTTACAAATACATTAGGCCTGTTTCACTTCATATTTACAAATACATTAGGCCGACTTCATTTCATATTTACAAATACATTATGCCTGTTTCACTTCATATTTACAAATACATTAGGCCAGTTTCACTTCATATTTACAAATACATTAGGCCGACTTCATTTCATATTTACAAATGCATAGTGTACTCGCAGGTTCGATTCCCCGGATGACCCTAATAAAATTAACAGTCTTTCAGATGGGACTTTAAACTGAGGTCTCGTATCGGTGCTATACATCGTGCACTTAAAATACAAAGGAGATTCTGGAATGGGTCTCTGTCTGTATCATTGCACTATCCTCCAAAAATCTAAAATGACTAATCTCTTCAAGAAGCGTTGCTCATATGGGCCACCGGTAGCGACGATAAATAAAACGTAGGAATCTAGACAGGGACATACGCATGAAGTACCCCCCCCCCCTGCAATAAGAGATGTCCATCTTTGGATCTAGAGATTGTTCACAGGTATGAGGACATATTTTTGAATACATTTATTTAGCGCTGCCTGCTGGTTAATCAATATGACTCCTGATTTATATCAGACAGTTTATTTGATGGAGGACAGTGCAAGATACAGAAGACGTTCCAATTCCAGAAGCTTACCTGGTTTTTTTACATGTCAGGTGTATAGCACCCATACACGAGACCTCGTCCCTTCTGAAAGACTTAATATTTTCACGGTCAGATGGGAGCTTGAGCCCGCTATCCTGTGGATTTGCAGTCCAACTTGTTAACAACTGCATATGAAGCACTGGTACACAAGATTACCTTTTCATCGAAGTTACTGTGATGTGCTCCCACTGCCCCCTGGGCCGTTTCCGGGGTGATGAAGTGTGTATGCATCAACGTTGTAAATATTGTCTGCAGCTCACCGTTACTGAAAACAGCAAAACATTATGTGTTTCTAGAATGGTTCATACAAAATTATTTATGTTATATTTCGGGTTTTACGTCTGCATCAGCACCATTTTGGGCTATATCGCCGGCGGGCAGTTTACCTAACAACGCCTTTCCTGGGCAGGCTCCAGCGGTTAACCAGTACTTGGGTGCATCAACCTCCGTAAGAAACTGCCAACTTTTTCATGTAAATGAGACACGGCTTGAGCGGGGCTCGAACCTGTGACACTCAGTGATGATAGGTTACAGTGGTATACAAGTCAGCGACCTTAACCACTCGACCACGGAGGCGGACTTCATACAAAATTAATTTGTTTGTTTGTTCGGGTTTTACGCATTCATCAGCACCATTTTGAGCTATAAGCCAGTGAGCAATTTACATAACACCTTTCCTGGGCGGGCTCCAGTGGTTAACCAGTACTAAGTGTCCCAACCTCCGTAACAAACTGCCAACTTTTTCATATAAATAGACACGGCCTGAGCGGGGCTCGAACCCGTGACCATCAATGATGATAGGTTACAGTGGTATACAAGTCAGCGACAGTAACCACTCGACAATGGAGGTGGACTCAAAATCAATTTAGCTTGATTGCGAAACAAAATGTCTTACGATGGAAACGGAACTGCAAACATAGCAAAGTGTCTGAGGAATCTTTGGCTCAACTTGGGCACGCTGGCTGTGGTGGCTGTGTTCACAGTGGTCACATATGTTACATTCTTCACATATCTCCATGCATGGGTGTCCTGGTTATAAAAGCCACCATCATCAATGTGCTCTCGTATCAACTCTATAGCAGTCTGATCGCCCCAGTTGTCAACCTATGTAAATACATTAAAGCACACTGGATATTAAGTAGTTGTCTATGTAAATATGATAACGGACACGGGATATTAAGTAGTTGTCTATGTAAATACGATAAAGCACACTGGATATTAAGTAGTTGTCTATGTAAATACGATAAAGCACATTGGATATTAAGTAGTTGTCTATGTAAATATGATAAAGCACACTGGATATTAAGTAGTTGTCCATGTAAATACGATAAAGCACATTGGATATTAAGTAGTTGTCTATGTAAATACGATAAAGCACACTGGATATTAAGTAGTTGTCTATGTACATATGATAAAGCACACTGGATATTAAGTAGTTGTCTATGTACATATGATAAAGCACACTGGATATTAAGTAGTTGTCTATGTAAATATGATAAAGCACACTGGATATTAAGTAGTTGTCTATGTAAATATGATAAAGCACACTGGATATTAAGTAGTTGTCTATGTAAATATGATAAAGCACACTGGATATTAAGTAGTTGTCTATGTAAATAAGATAAAGCACACTGGATATTAAGTAGTTGTCTATGTAAATATGATAAAGCACACTGGATATTAAGTAGTTGTCTATGTAAATATGATAAAGTACACTGGATATTAAGTAGTTGTCTATGTAAATACGATAAAGCACACTGGATATTAAGTAGTTGTCTATGTAAATATGATAAAGCACACTGGATATTAAGTAGTTGTCTATGTAAATATGATAAAGCACACTGGATATTAAGTAGTTGTCTATGTAAATAAGATAAAGCACACTGAATATTAAGTAGTTGTCTATGTAAATATGATAAAGCACACTGGATATTAAGTAGTTGTTTATGTAAATACGATAAAGCACACTGGATATTAAGTAGTTGTCTATGTAAATACGATAAAGCACACTGGATATTAAGTAGTTGTCTATGTAAATATGATAAAGCACACTGGATATTAAGTAGTTGTATATGTAAATAAGATAAAGCACACTGGATATTAAGTAGTTGTCTATGTAAATATGATAAAGCACACTGGATATTAAGTAGTTGTCTATGTAAATATGATAAAGCACACTGGATATTAAGTAGTTGTATATGTAAATAAGATAAAGCACACTGGATATTAAGTAGTTCTCCAAGTTATGCATGAATACAACAATCTGCGACATATTTAACCCCTGACTCTCTGGATTCGAACCTACAGCTGTACGGTGAGGGGAAACTTACAGTAAACAACAGTAATGACTATGGTAGGTCAAGGTGAGACGGTAGCTGATACGTACCATGGACAAGTTGACATCATCAACAAAGCACAGGAGCCGTTTGTTTCCCTTGGGTACGTATGTTCTACCATGTTTCCATTCCAATCTCTCGTCCAGGCGGTCGTATAGAAGTTTCGAGTTGGTAAACCTGAAACATATGATAATAGGAAATATTATACCAAGTCTTAAGTACAATCAAACTTGTCTGAACCTTTAGCATGGCTGTCCGATTAGCACAGTGGTTAACACGCTCTCTTCTCACAGATGCAACCATGGTTCGATCCTCGGACTGTGAAGTATGTGAGATGGTACAGTGGTCGCCAGATCGGACAGATGGGTTTTCTCCGGGTACTCCGGTTTCCTCCCACAAGAATGACAACAAATATGCCAACGAGAATGATTAATATAAGTTGTTTCAGTTTGTTTCGCAATCGTTGTAAAATAAGTAAAGTTTATAACAACGTTTAGCATGCTGTAGGCGAAATGAGCAGATAACAAATGTGTAATATTTTTTATTAAGTTAGGCTTATGCAACAAAGCATTTAAATTCCACATGCCTCTTCTCTCTCCCTTGTGGCTATGGATGCCATCAGGAATGAGGTCTCGGTAGTGATTAATATAAATTGTAAGAACTTGTTTCACAGAGAAGGACAGGACTTCTGCCACCTCGCCGGAACACACTGTAATTACCTATTGGCTTGCACAGAGGGACAGGACTTCTGCCACCTCGCCGGAACACACTGTAATTACCTATTGGCTTGCACAGAGGACAGGACTTCTGTCACCTAGCAGGAACACACTGTAATTACCTATTGGCTTGCACAGAGAGGGACAGGACTTCTGCCACCTAGCAGGAACACACTATAATTACATATTGGCTTGCACAGAGGACAGGACTTCTGCCACCTAGCAGGAACACACTGTAATTACCTATTGGCTTGCACAGAGGACAGGACTTCTGCCACCTAGCAGGAACACACTATAATTACCTATTGGCTTGCACAGAGAGGGACAGGACTTCTGCCACCTCGCCGGAACACACTGTAATTACCTATTGGCTTGCACAGAGGACATGACTTCTGCCACCTAGCCGGAACACACTGTAATTACCTAGGCTATTGGTTTGCACAGAGGGACAGGACTTCTGCCACCTAGCCGGAACACACTGTAATTACCTATTAGCTTGCACAGAGAGGGACAGGACTTCTGCCACCTAGCCAGAACACACTGTAATTACGTAGGCTATTGGTTTGCACAGAGAGGGACAGGACTTCTGCCACCTAGCAGAACACACTATAATTACCTATTGGCTTGCACAGAGAGGGACAGGACTTCTGCCACCTAGCAGAACACACTGTAATTACCTATTGGCTTGCACAGAGAGGGAAGGACTTCTGCCACCTAGCAGGAACACACTATAATTACCTATTGGCTTGCACAGAGAGGGACAGGACTTCTGCCACCTAGCCAGAACACACTGTAATTACCTATTGGCTTGCACAGAGAGGGACAGGACTTCTGCCACCTAGCCAGAACACACTGTAATTACCTATTGGCTTGCACAGAGAGGGACAGGACTTCTGCCACCTAGCAGGAACACACTGTAATTACCTATTGGCTGGCACAGAGAGGGACAGGACTTCTGCCACCTGGCAGGAACACACTATAATACCTATTGGCTTGCACAGAGGCAGAACACACTATAATTACCTATTGGCTTGCACAGAGCACACAAACCACCACAAACAACCCACCACAACACACAAACCTATTGGCTTGCACAGAGGACAGGACTTCTGCCACCTAGCAGGAACACACTATAATTACCTATTGGCTTGCACAGAGAGGGACAGGACTTCTGCCACCTAGCCGGAACACACTGTAATTACCTATTGGCTTGCACAGAGAGGGACAGGACTTCTGCCACCTAGCAGGAACACACTGTAATTACCTATTGGCTTGCACAGAGAGGGACAGGACTTCTGCCACCTAGCCGGAACACACTGTAATTACCTATTGGCTTGCACAGAGAGGGACAGGACTTCTGCCACCTAGCCGGAACACACTATAATTACCTATTGGCTTGCACAGAGAGGGACAGGACTTCTGCCACCTAGCCAGAACACACTATAATTACCTATTGGCTTGCACAGAGGGACAGGACTTCTGCCACCTAGCCAGAACACACTGTAATTACCTATTGGCTTGCACAGAACAACCCACCACAAACACACATTACCTATTGGCTTGCACAGAGAGGGACAGGACTTCTGCCACCTAGCAGGAACACACTATAATTACATATTGCTGCAGAGAGGACAGGACTTCTGCCACCTAGCGGAACACACTGTAATTACCTATTGGCTTGCACAGAGAGGGACAGGACTTCTGCCACCTAGCAGGAACACACTATAATTACCTATTGGCTTGCACAGAGAGGGACAGGACTTCTGCCACCTAGCCAGAACACACTGTAATTACCTATTGGCTTGCACAGAGGACATGACTTCTGCCACCTAGCCAGAACACACTGTAATTACCACTATTGGCTTGCACAGAGGGACAGGACTTCTGCCACCTAGCCGGAACACACTGTAATTACCTATTAGCTTGCACAGAGAGGGACAGGACTTCTGCCACCTAGCAGGAACACACTGTAATTACCTATTGGCTGGCACAGAGAGGGACAGGACTTCTGCCACCTGGCAGGAACACACTATAATTACCTATTGGCTTGCACAGAGAGGGACAGGACTTCTGCCACCTAGCCAGAACACACTATAATTACCTATTGGCTTGCACAGAGAGGGACAGGACTTCTGCCACCTAGCCAGAACACACTGTAATTACCTATTGGCTTGCACAGAGAGGGACAGGACTTCTGCCACCTAGCAGGAACACACTGTAATTACCTATTGGCTGGCACAGAGAGGGACAGGACTTCTGCCACCTGGCAGGAACACACTATAATTACCTATTGGCTTGCACAGAGAGGGACAGGACTTCTGCCACCTAGCCAGAACACACTATAATTACCTATTGGCTTGCACAGAGAGGGACAGGACTTCTGCCACCTAGCCAGAACACACTGTAATTACCTATTGGCTTGCACAGAGAGGGACAGGACTTCTGCCACCTAGCAGGAACACACTGTAATTACCTATTGGCTGGCACAGAGAGGGACAGGACTTCTGCCACCTGGCAGGAACACACTATAATTACCTATTGGCTTGCACAGAGAGGGACAGGACTTCTGCCACCTAGCAGGAACACACTATAATTACCTATTGGCTTGCACAGAGGACAGGACTTCTGCCACCTAACAGGAACACACTATAATTACCTATTGGCTTGCACAGAGGACAGGACTTCTGCCACCTAGCAGGAACACACTATAATTACCTATTGGCTTGCACAGAGGACAGGACTTCTGCCACCTAGCAGGAACACACTATAATTACCTATGGGCTTGCACAGAGAGGGACAGGACTTCTGTCACCTCGCCGGAACACACTGTAATTACCTATTGGCTTGCACAGAGAGGGACAGGACTTCTGCCACCTCGCCGAAACACACTGCAATTACCTGTTGGCTTGCACAGAGAGGGACAGGACTTCTGCCACCTCGCCGGAACACACTGTAATTACCTATTGGCTTGCACAGAGAGGGACAGGACTTCTGCCACCTCGCCGGAACACACTATAATTACCTATTGGCTTGCACAGAGAGGGACAGGACTTCTGCCACCTCGCCGGAACACACTGTTCGGATTCTTTCATTTACAATCGCTGTCTTGCCGCACCCACTTTCCCCGACGAGTAAGACAGACTTTCCAGCATCTGTTAGCTGTCCTAGTAAAGTCATGATCTGTTCTATCTGAATACTGTGTACGAAGGCGTCGGACGGAATACCGACATGTGGGGTGGCACTATAGGCTGGCAGAATATCTGTCCAACGCACAAACTCGTGCGTGTCCGAATCAACCATGAAGTCAAACACCTGCAAAATTCAAACTATATGTTCACACTCTATACAAAAACAAACCATATATAAGGATCGTTGATAAAAAGGAACACCGATATTAGGAACACCTGATATAAAGAACAGGAAATTGGTTATTCATCGAATGATAATATCTCAATATCTTTGTGTATGGATCGGGGCTCGTTAAGCTGGACCCAAATTTCTGGGAGAAGTGAGAAAGCACGAGATTGCGTCATATAAAAGTATTATTTCATAAATTTCAATATAATAGGGTTACAAAATACACAATATGTCAAAGTCAGTTATGTCGAATTCTCCGGTTATCTCGAAGTCGGATCAAAGTCCCGTTTCAGACACTATCACTTTACATATAACTGGATCTGTTTATATCGAATTTCTTCGGTTATGTTGAAGTATTTTGCTCGGTCCGACGGAATTTGACATAGTGGATGTATACAGTATATGAAGTTATACAACCAATGCATTAACACATTTATTCTCACTGATAAATGTCTATATTTCATTGGAAAGCATAAAATACTAGATTCTATTTGCATGATACACCAACATTAAAATATATATACAGTCAAACCTGTCTTAAGCAGCCAGTCAAGGGAGTCCGAGAAAGTGGCTGCTTAGCGCAGGTGGCTGCTTAATAGAGGTCAAATATATAATAAAACATCCGATTGGGAATCTGTAAACTGGCTGCTTAATACAGGTTGGCTGCTTAATGGAGGTGACCGCTAACACAGGTTTGACTGTAGATAACTTACACTGCCATTGTTGGGGAGGTCGATATCCTGCTCAAACTGTTCTCTCCACCAGTCACTGAACAACTCTCTGTGTTCCAATTCCAGCGTACCTCCAAATGACCAGATACACGCAAAGTTGAAATATCTCTCAAACTCTACATCACTCAGATCTGGGTATGGATTTACCATAGTCTGCAATAAGAAAACGAATGTATTAAACCCTTACGGACAATGAGAGTCATTAGTCAGTTCACTTACTGCCCCTGAATACTCCTAAAAGTATATTGGTCCTCTTAATTGGTTTCCTCTGTTTTTATCATTGTTTCCTTTGCACCACATATTTTCCATTCTTATCCGTATTCTCGTCTTATAATTATGAAATTATTAAATCTAGACAGATATCCTTCAGCATGTCCAATGGATACCTTACTGTAAAAATTGATTCAATTAATTAACACGATTTTGATAAAATTACATTTATCCTAACGCAACATCTGTTTAGACGACAACAGTAAAAACAAAGGATTCCAACTAAAAGTACCAATATACATTTCGGGATAAATCGGACTTTATCCATAAAGGGAGGTAATAGAAAAACGAGTAATGCCTCTCGTTGATGCTTTACAATAATTTGTTTATTGGAGTTTGCTTCCACCACTTTTGCACATTTCGAGGTTTCAAGTCATCCAGACAGCTTATTTCATACAAATTTCTTTTAGCACGATTGAGAAACAAGTTTTTACATCATTTGTTTAATCACTCTCGATACTTCAATCCTGACAGAATCAACTGCCATGAAGGAGAGAGAAGAGACATTTAAGTGTCTTGCCTAAGGACAACACCGCCTGGTTCTGGGAGCTCACAACCTCTCGATGATCTGGCGGACAGCATATGGATTACACCACAGAGGCTCCACATATACCACGCCTTGTCAGCTGGAGGATGACCACTATATGACAATCTGGGCAGTGTTTCAGACACGGACAAACATCAAGGTAAAATAACCAACCTCCACTAAACCATTTGATAACTTTCCTCACATTGGTAGGGTTCCAAGCTCCAGTGAGGGACAAGTAATTTGAATTCAACAGCTGTAACAACTCGGCCATGGAGCCCCTTGGCATCAAATACGATGTGTTTGTTTGTTTGTTTTGTGCTTAAAGTCGTCTATCCATATTATTGGTGGCGGAAGACCCTGGGTGCACATCTGATAGCAGTACTTCAGGCACGGATGGTCACCAGAGTAGAACCACCAACCTTCCGCAAGAATGGAAAGTTGCCTCACATGAATTATCTCGACACCTCAAAATCTACAGCAGTGAGGGGCAAATGATTTGAAGTCAACGACCACTTGACCACACAGGTCCCATACATATGTTCAAGCTATATCTGGCAAGGAGGCGCCCCACCTTGCATCATCATAGCATGGCATCAGACACAATGCTGGATGACATATTCGACGATGGTGGCATTGATAAACTAAGTTCTGAATAATATATGCAATAACCTTGTGGCCTACACATTATTCTAACATGGCTCGGCATTTTGTCTGTAGACGCAAAGAAGGAATTTACCGTTGTTAAATCTGCAATAGTAAATGGCTTAGCATGTGATGTGAAACGTGATGTGATCATCTTTGTAATTTTGTGATGTCATTTCTTTCTAGCTACACCATGTATTGTTGTTGATTTTTAAATAGTTTGGTGATGTTAGTATTGAAATAATATTTATATTTGCGTTGTTTATAGTCAAATCAAATATAGCCTACAACCTGCGTGGTTAGTTCCTGTGTCAGACCTGCAAATAATTTTTATTCGCCAATAAACGAAGACAAATATTATTTCTTAACCCTTTCCCCCATAGAAGCACCTCTTGACGACATTGCCAATACGACGTACATTGGCAATGTAGTAGCCATACCAATGTTCATAATTATGGCCAGAATCTATGGAGGTGGGATAGATATGGCGACTACTTATCCACTGCATGATAGCTAAATGGCTGTTGTTTGTATGGAGATATAATAGTATATTAACCTAAATCTCATGTAGTCCCAGTAATATCTATGGAGGTGGGATAGATATGGTGACTACTTATCCATTGCATGATAGCTAAATGGCTGTCGTTTGTATGGAGATATAATAGTATATTAACCTAAATCTTTATGTAGTCCCAGTAATATCTATGGAGGTGGGATAGATATGGCGACTACTTATCCACTGCATGATAGCTAAATGGCTGTCGTTTGTATGGAGATATAATAGTAACATATTAACCTAAATCTCTATGTAGTCCCAG
Organism: Archivesica marissinica; assembly: GCA_014843695.1. Classification (NCBI taxonomy): domain Eukaryota; kingdom Metazoa; phylum Mollusca; class Bivalvia; order Venerida; family Vesicomyidae; genus Archivesica; species Archivesica marissinica. The sequence continues at coordinate 76,721,534 of CM026386.1, read as the reverse complement.
TAATATCTATGGAGATGGGATAGATATGGTGACTACTTATCCACTGCATGATAGCTAAATGGCTGTAGTTTGTATGAAGATATAATAGTATATTAACATATATCTCTATGAAGTCCCAGTAATATCTATGGAGGTGGGATAGATATGGCGACTACTTATCCACTGCATGATAGCTAAATAACTGTCGTTTGTATGGAGATATAATAGTATATCAACATAAATCTCTATGAAGGAAAGGGTTAAATGGCTGTCGTTTGTATGGAGATATAATAGTATATTAACCTAAATCTCTATGAAGGAAAGGGTTAAATGGCTGTCGTTTGTATGGAGATATGATAGTATATTAACCTAAATCTCTATGAAGGAAAGGGTTAAATGGCTGTTGTTTGTATGGAGATATAATAGTATATCAACCTAAATCTCTATGAAGGAAAGGGTTAAACTAATACCTTACATACCAATGAGCTCAGGTGAACTAATAAAGAAATGTTTACTTACATCTAACATTGTGGAAAACGTCATAATCATATTCTCTACTGTGTGATTGATGACACGTCGGAACTGTGGCAGCTTGGACTTAGTACTGGTGAACATGTGAGGCTTTGTGCATTCACACAGGTAGTTGATCGTCTTGTAGATATACACGTCACAGAAACCTGAAACAGTTGTCAAACAGCTAGTAAATACCGACAACCTATATGGTAGATATACACGTCACAGAAACCTGAAACAGTTGTCAAGCAGCTAGTGAATACTGACAACCTATATGGTAGATATACACGTCACAGAAACCTGAAACAGTTGTCAACAGCTAGTAAATACTGACAACCTATATGGTAGATATACACATCACAGAAACCGGAACCAGTTGTCAACAGCTAGTAAATACTGACAACCTATATGGTAGATATCAAAGTAAAGAAAAGTGTTTGTTTATTATAGTGTCACCCCTATTGATAGGGCCAGTCATTACTGACTTAGGAGACACTTTTGGAAATCGGTTAACCATTATTTAACTAGCTGGTGGCTCACCAAGCCACATTATCAAAATGAACCCCTGACGAGGTTCGAACGTTCGAGCTCTGTAGGCGGACGCCTTTACCACTAGGCCACGGAGACGAATATATACACGTCACAGAATCCAAGCAATAAATACCTTTATTTTATGTTATAGATATATAGACACATCATCTAACTTCTGAGAAGATTCGTAGATATACAATAAATCCTCTAACCTGTGAGCATATCCTTATCGGCGTCGGGTCTCCGTTCCAACCATTGTACCAGCATGAGCTGCCAGCCCACATCAGTATTGCTCATCACCATCACGCCCACACTCGCCAACAACGACGGACTCATGTTAGCCAAGGATTCAAGCTGAAATCATTAACAGTCGCAATGAAATGAACTGCCATACCATAGAGGTAGCATTGTATAGAACTAGTTGCAGGTCCTAGAAATACATTTCTTAGTCCTTCAAAATAACAACAGGAGGATGGTCATATGGTCCAGGGACCCATTTTATCAACGGTCGTAAGTCAGTCTTAGTTAAGATTATTGCTTAAGACCGAGTTACGCCGTCGTAACCTCTTAGTTAAGACCACGGTCCGTTTTATCAACAAAGTCGCAGCTAAGATATCGTAAATAAAGTCTTAACTTTACGACTGGTTCGATGCAGTCGCAACTTTGGAAAAAGTCTTAAAAATGGCGGCAGAATCCGTGCATCAGAGACGTGATGCAAGAATATTCAGGGCCGGTAGAGACATTGGAGACGTGTGACACCAATATCCTTTCCCGATATCGCAGGACGAGGCTATGGGTTGTCTTGCTTGTGGATATGGTGGGGGAATGACTTGGACAAGGGGACCAACCGCTCTCATTCGATACCCGGTTTGACCTAGGTAAAGTGAAATTGATATATTTCTACATCTTGCATTATTAAGGTGCAAATCAGTGTTATTTGCGTACACATTTCTGTACAGTAGGCCCTTATTTCTATTTTAAGATTACAAGGGACGCTACTGCCATAAGAATCTATCGCTATTTATACTACACACAAGTCATGACTTATTATGTTTTTGGAACTGAATGACGATACGTATTCTGTTTCTGCAACGCATTAACTAACTAAATTGATACAGTGTGCAGGTAGGGAATTAAATGCTTGTGTTTATAATGTCGTCTGTTTGTTTTTAAATGCTCGTGTATTGCTACAGTATTCGTACACATAATTAAACGTCCCCACGTGTCCAAATGCAAATGTTTTTCTGGACAGGCTTAGCCGACCTAAGCGGTTAACCAGTACTAAACTATGTCTGTGAGGTGACTTGCTCAATGACACTACATACGTGGACTGACCCGAGTATCGAACATGGGACAGTTTGATTCCAAATCCGACACCATGCCACCACAGGCACCAGACACAAACATTTTATTTTTTTATTTTTGGCCTATGGTCATATAATATAGTAAGTAATATATATATTACTTACTATATGACCATAGGCCAAAAATAAAAAATTGTTTGTGTCTGGTGCCTGTGCATGCCACGGACGCCCGGAGGAAATCGTCCTGTTCAATCTGTCACCGTACCATATCACATACTGTCCATCGAACCAGGGTTGAATTGGTGAGAAGCGAGCATGCCTAACTACTGCGCAAATTGGACAGCCAAAAAAAGTGTAATCCATATTACAAGTTGTCATGATTGATCTTAATGCGATGATAGACACGATGAGTCGGGATGACCATAATTATATATAGATACACTGTCCAGTTTGAAATCAATCGGAATATATCGAACTCTGTGTTTACATGCATATTGGGTTACAAACTACTACCACAACCAATGACCACAAAGTTGCATTGTAATATAATTATATTGTGTTGAAAACACTGACTGGGATATGTATCAATAATAGTTGAAACGTTTTGTTCATTTCAGATGCTTATTGATTTAGAAACCTATCAAAGGGTGATGTATTGTCCAAAGTTGCAGATTTTCATGGCATCAACAGGTAGGTGAACTCTTGTCGACATGATCATTAATTGCTAAGTTTATTCGATTAGCTGTCTGATTAGCGTAGTGATTAGCACGCTCGCTTCTAGTCAATGCATTACGGGTTCCTTACACTGACTGAGAAGTGTGTGAGATGGTACGGTGGTCCCCAAATCGGACATGTGAGTTTTCTCCGGTTATGTCCCACACGAATGACTACATAATTATACGCTTTCAACGAGAGTGCTTAATATTATAATCTTGTTTCGAAAATGTTGTAAAGTAAATAATATTTATACAGTTGATTATTCTAACATTAACAATGAAGAACGATGTAAAAACACAAAAATTAACCATAGTTTTTTCAAAAACAGAATTAGGCCGAACTCCAAATATATTTAGTTTCGTCACAGCAACCCAGATTTATGGAACAGTTTCCATCTTATTAATGTACATACACTGTACTAATCACTTATACATTGTTCTTAAACAAATTAATATCTGTCTGGTCCACCCTCACAAATGCTTAATATTAATGATGCATGTCCAAATTTTTTTCACAATCATTCCAGTGTTCAAATTTAACAGATAGAAATGTAGAAGTTTGATGTTAATAGAGTTGTTATATGTTATTTCTTGCAGATTCCCTGATGATATGGCTTTAATTGATGTACAGCAGCTGGATTTTTATCGGAAGTGCCATATTATACAGAATGCAGTTGGATCAGTTGATGTTCTATTGATCTATGATTGTGTGCTAGCATGGCCAAGAAAATCAAGAGTGGACAACACTATTTCAACAGATCAGTTCATGCCTCTGTCAACACCACTTGATTTAAGGATACTAATCTTAGCTGTCATATTTACAGTTTAAAAATCTTGAAAACTGATGAAAACTGAGCAACTATCCAGTGATACAAATGCATACTGTTTGGTACTTTTCTTTTATAGACTATTAAGATTTCATTTTGACAAGCGGCACAGTTTTAAAAATTATGAAAGAAATTTCCGGTCTTAATTTTTGTGATATAAGGTTTCCACAAATAAAGCAAACAATAGATATATATATATATATATATATATATATATGTATGCCAAACAAGCAAAATTAGATGTGCATGAAAACACCCTGGTAATTATATGGTATTGAAGCCTGTGTACAAACAAGATTGTCTATCATACTGTGTTCACTACAGATCTTCAATCTATATCTTGTGCAACAAATCTTCTTTTACTATGAAATCAGAAATGTTGATGCAACAAAACACGAAAATAGATTCACAGTAAATATAATTTGTTGTATCAGATTGCATAGGGTGTGACAGACAGACTTTGGTGTGAAAATGTAACTGCTTCAATATACTTCCCACTACACTGTAACAGAAGCTGTAACATTACACAAAGCAACCCGATACAATATATATGTTGATATACATAATACATGAATACCTGTGAGTGTTTTACGTTTATTTATCATAGTTACCAGTTGCCCATTTTAGCGACACCTACTGAAGAGATTAGTTATATTAGATTTGGAGGATAGTGCAATGATGTCTCCTCTGGTTCTTTTATTTGCATTGTGTAAAGCACCGGCACAAGACCTCTGTTTAAATTCTCATCTGAAAGACTATGATTTAGTATGGTATAGCGGGGTCTCGAACGGGGTAAAAAGCCCATGTGATCTAGTTTTTTATTGTTTTTTCTTTCTTGTTCCTACGATATAATTATAAGAGGATATGTGTTTGTTTCAGTGTATGATCGAATAATATTTCACCAAATGAACATTGAAAGCATTATTACCAAGTGTGAAGCTAGTCACGAGTGGTATTAATAGCTTTCTATGCAACTGTGCCATGGGATAAATCGTACTTAGACAACAATATGTGACGTAATAAATGACTGCTCGAGTCCTTAAACGTACATGCTGCCAACATTTCAACAAACACATTCTTTGTACCACAAATTCAAAGCATTGTTACTTTTAGCTTCCTACTTAATCCTTTTCATTATGTATGTTGTTGTATGTTATATGTGTTTTATGGTTTGCAATAAATATTTTGGAAATTCTATGATAATTCTATTCCATATATGCGAGGATTAAAAACTGCATCACCATATTATCAGTAATGTTGCAAGTGTCAATATGTATCTCTATATGTATTATAAAATTATATTAGGGTACCGGGTATATTTGCAGTGACATTATAAATAATGAAATTTAGAATAGTTCCGTTGTTTATTTCTACTTCCTAACATCCATGATTGTGCTGGTTATAATTAGTTTCAATATAACTTACCGACCAAGTTAACTTGACAACAATGTGGTAGTTAAAGCGACCATTTATCATCGTCTTTGATCTATTGTGTTTTTGAGCTTAATTATCGTCGCTACCGGTTGCCCATATGAGTGACGCCTCTTGAAGAGATTAGTCATTTTAAATTTTTGAGGATATTGGAGTGATAGAGAAAGAGACGGAGTATGTGGTCGATTGGTTAATGTTGTTGACTTCGAATCACTTGCCTCTCACAGCTGATGTTTAGACTCTCACCAGGGGTGTCGGATTATTTCGTGCAAGGAAACTATTCGGAATGTTTGTGGTTCTACCCAGGCAGGTGACCTTTCACACTTGACATACTGTATGGAGGGGCGCCCAGGATCTTCCTCCACCAATAATAGTTGGAAAGTCACCATATTACTTGAGCTGTTGGTGATACATTAAACCCCAAAAACAAACAGAGACCCATGCCAGAGTATTATCTGTTTTTTTACGTGAACGGTGTTATTCACGGACTTAAAGACTGATGATCGAACCTTGGATCTACAGACCAATATGTTCACCACTGGACTATTGACCCGTCTGTATTTGATCTATTAATCTCATCACACAGATATATATGACTAATGTATGACCAGTCTCGGACAGCTTGTACATTTGTATATTATATATGCTAGAATCGCCGTTATAAAAATACATGCTGATACAAAAGTGTGTATTAATGAATGGAGTCTATTCAGTATTTACATCACTAGATATTGTGGTAACATGTTAATACCGTAGGCCCTATTCAATTGCCTCAACATTATTTACAGACACAAATCTGGAACATACCCTTGAAAATGAAATAATATTTAACAACATAATCCTATTAGCAAAGAAGTTTTGGGGTGGGAGCACTGTTTTGCATTTACGCAAAAATGATGTATAAGTTATTTAAAGTATAATAAAAAGTCTGAAATGTTTAACAATTCAATATATGAAAACAACGTATCAGATTTAAAATATTGTTGCACTATGGAAACATACCAGTTATACTGAAATAGATTATACATTCACAGTAACAAGGAAGATTTAGTGGGGCAGTGTTTTCCTTTCCAATACCGGCGTGTTAAAAAATCTCTTCTACGGATTTGACCAACTACGTCGTATTGGATTTAATATATATTGCATGTCTGGAGAGGCCTGCACGTAAGGTTTAATTCGATATAAGAAATATTAACATATTCCAAGAAATAAAGAAGTTATGAATAATATATACAGGGGCGCCGTGTTTTAAACATGTCCGATGTTGACATTTGCGCGCGAAAATGCATGCACCAAAAGTTTACATTTCGGACTGTGTCACTGTTTTTAAGGTCGTACGACGAAAGAAAATCTTAGCTGCGACCGAAGACTTACGACTGTGTTGATAAAACGGTTGTACGATTGTCGCAGGAAACGTCGCAAGTAGCGGTCTTAAGATAAGACCGACTTGCGACCGACGTTGTTGATAAAATGGGGCCCAGAACTTCAATGGTCCAGAGTTGATCATCTGGTATTCATACCAATCTGACCTGGTGACCAAGTTTTCTGACTCAGACAGATGGTTTTCAAAAGGAATATAACTTGCAATCTATGACCAAAGTCTGAAGGAATCTAGCTTACAATCTAAGACGAATGTCTGAAGGAATCTAGCTTACAATCTATGATGAATGTCTGGAGGAATCTAGCTGACAATCTATGATGAATGTCTGAAGGAATCTAGCTGACAATCTATGATGAATGTCTGAAGGAATCTAGCTTACAATCTATGATGAATGTCTGAAGGAATCTAGCTTACAATCTATGATGAATGTCTGAAGGAATCTAGCTTACAATCTATGATGAATGTCTGAAGGAATCTAGCTTACAATCTATGATGAATGTCTGAAGGAATCTAGCTTACAATCTATGATGAATGTCTGAAGGAATCTAGCTTACAATCTATGATGAATGTCTGAAGGAATCTAGCTTACAATCTATGATGAATGTCTGGAGGAATCTAGCTGACAATCTATGATGAATGTCTGAAGGAATCTAGCTTACAATCTATGATGAATGTCTGAAGGAATCTAGCTTACAATCTATGATGAATGTCTGAAGGAATCTAGCTTACAATCTATGATGAATGTCTGAAGGAATCTAGCTTACAATCTATGATGAATGTCTGAAGGAATCTAGCTTACAATCTATGATGAATGTCTGAAGGAATCTAGCTTACAATCTATGATGAATGTCTGAAGGAATCTAGCTTACAATCTATGATGAATGTCTGAAGGAATCTAGCTTACAATCTATGATGAATGTCTGAAGGAATCTAGCTTACAATCTATGATGAATGTCTGAAGGAATCTAGCTTACAATCTATGATGAATGTCTGAAGGAATCTAGCTTACAATCTATGATGAATGTCTGAAGGAATCTAGCTTACAATCTATGATGAATGTCTGAAGGAATCTAGCTTACAATCTATGATGAATGTCTGAAGGAATCTAGCTTACAATCTATGATGAATGTCTGAAGGAATCTAGCTTACAATCTATGATGAATGTCTGAAGGAATCTAGCTTACAATCTATGATGAATGTCTGAAGGAATCTAGCTTACAATCTATGATGAATGTCTGAAGGAATCTAGCTTACAATCTATGATGAATGTCTGAAGGAATCTAGTTTACAATCTATGATGAATGTCTGAAGGAATCTAGCTTACAATCTATGATGAATGTCTGAAGGAATCTAGCTTACAATCTATGATGAATGTCTGGAGGAATCTAGCTTACAATCTATGATGAATGTCTGGAGGAATCTAGCTTACAATCTATGATGAATGTCTGGAGGAATCTAGCTTACAATCTATGATGAATGTCTGAAGGAATCTAGCTTACAATCTATGACCAATGTCTGGAGGAATCTAGCTTACAATATATGACGAATTTCTGGAGGAATCTAGCTTACAATATATGACGAATTTCTGAAGGAATCTAGCTACAATATAATGATGAATGTCTAGAGGAATCTAGCTTACAATCTCAGACAAAGTCGGGCCAATACTATACTTGCAATGGTTGAGTACCGTACTATGTGATATTGTGACATTCCTTTACCTAATGAGTAGGTTTAGCTCAATTAGGAGAGCTCAATTTAGGGAGAAGTTAGGCAGATTAAGGGAGAGTACTTCTTCATCCAGCTCAAACCCTGGAATTTCAGTATGTCAATACCATGAATCCACAAAGCGCTTACCTACCACATAAACCTCAGTGTATCTGGTACAGAATCCACAATGCACTTACCTACCACATAAACCTCAGTGTATCTGGTACAGAATCCACAATGCACTTACCTCCCACATAAACCTCAGTGTATCTGGTACAGAATCCACAATGCACTTACCTCCCACATAAACCTCAGTGTATCTGGTACAGAATCCACAATGCACTTACCTCCCACATAAACCTCAGTGTATCTGGTACAGAATACACAATGCACTTACCTCCCACATAAACCTCAGTGTATCTGGTACAGAATCCACAATGCACTTACCTCCCACATAAACCTCAGTGTATCTGGTACAGAATCCACAATGCACTTACCTACCACATAAACCTCAGTGTATCTGGTACAGAATCCACAATGCACTTACCTCCCACATAAACCTCAGTGTATCTGGTACAGAATCCACAATGCACTTACCTCCCACATAAACCTCAGTGTATCTGGTACAGAATCCACAATGCACTTACCTCCCACATAAACCTCAGTGTATCTGGTACAGAATCCACAATGCACTTACCTCCCACATAAACCTCAGTGTATCTGGTACAGAATCCACAATGCACTTACCTCCCACATAAACCTCAGTGTATCTGGTACAGAATCCACAATGCACTTACCTCCCACATAAACCTCAGTGTATCTGGTACAGAATCCACAATGCACTTACCTCCACATAAACCTCAGTGTATCTGGTACAGAATCCACAATGCACTTACCTCCCACATAAACCTCAGTGTATCTGGTACAGAATCCACAATGCACTTACCTCCCACATAAACCTCAGTGTATCTGGTACAGAATCCACAATGCACTTACCTCCCACATAAACCTCAGTGTATCTGGTACAGAATCCACAATGCACTTACCTCCCACATAAACCTCAGTGTATCTGGTACAGAATCCACAATGCACTTACCTACCACATAAACCTCAGTGTATCTGGTACAGAATCCACAATGCACTTACCTCCCACATAAACCTCAGTGTATCTGGTACAGAATCCACAATGCACTTACCTACCACATAAACCTCAGTGTATCTGGTACAGAATCCACAATGCACTTACCTCCCACATAAACCTCAGTGTATCTGGTACAGAATCCACAATGCACTTACCTCCCACACAAACCTCAGTGTATCTGGTACAGAATCCACAATGCACTTACCTCCCACATAAACCTCAGTGTATCTGGTACAGAATCCACAACGCACTTACCTCTCACATAAACCTTAGTGTATCTGGTACAGAATCCACAATGCACTTACTTACCACATAAACCTCAGTGTATCTGGTACAGAATCCACAATGCACTTACCTCCCACATAAACCTTAGTGTATCTGGTACAGAATCCACAATGCACTTACCTCCCACATAAACCTCAGTGTATCTGGTACAGAATCCACAATGCACTTACCTCCCACATAAACCTCAGTGTATCTGGTACAGAATCCACAATGTACTTACCTCCCACATAAACCTCAAGTGTATCTGGTACAGAATCCACAATGCACTTACCTCCCACATAAACCTAAGTGTATCTGGTACAGATTCCACAATGCACTTACCTCCCACATAAACCTCAGTGTATCTGGTACAGAAATACGCTCATTGTTTCCAAGGACCATAGATCCACAGTTCATGAGAACACTCTGTAACAGCTCCAATTGACTATGGTCAGCCTGTGTAGAAATCAAATACAGTAAGCATGGATGCAAAGCAAACATAAAGAACTTAACAATAACACTGCCAACTGCTGCCAGTGTTTGAAGAAGATCAATGCCCAATTTATATGTCAACATGGCGTAAAATGTGACCTAGTACATAATCCGCTGGACTTGTAATAAAGGGATCGCAGGTTCGATCCCCCGCCATACCATCCTAAATTGACAGATTATCAATTATCATAGTCTTTCAGATGGGACTTTAAACCGAGGTCTCATGTCGGTGCTTTTACACAGTGCATGTAAAAGAACAAGATGAGACTCTGGAATGGGTCTCTGTCTGTATCATTGCACTAGCCTCCAAAATCTAAAATGACTAATCTCTTCAGGAGGCGTCGCTCATATGGGCAACCAGTAGCGACAATAAATAAACGTAAAATACACACATAAGACTTTTTGATCGACAATGCAGTCTCATGGAGAGTGCATACATATTATAGTGATATATTGTGATATATAGGTAAGCCCACATGCTATATTATGTGTGTCATACATGTATATATTAAAAAGAATAAAAAAAAATTCAGACCCAATTAAGAGTATCAAAGAGTACAAGTTGTTAGTTTGCATTGTGTAATCAATTAAAACAGTTGTGTTACTATGGTTACGCTATAAGCTACACACCTCCCCATCCAACTGCATGATCTTCATCACCGGCTTGGCTTTATAGCTGTAGTTCTGGTTGGGTGGTTGTACACAGAACTTCCTCAACAACGATGCAAACAGACCGTCCTTCCAGTCTCTGCAAACATGAGAATATCAGATGTGAACAGGAGAATATCAGATGTGAACAGGAGAATATCAGATGTGAACAGGAGAATATCAGATGTGAACAGGAGAATATCAGATGTAAACATGAGAATATCAGATGTAAACAGGAGAATATCAGACATGAACAGGAGAATATCAGACATGAACAGGAGAATATCAGATGTAAACAGGAGCATATCAGACGTAAACAGGAGAATATCAGATGTAAACATGATAATATCAGATGTAAACAGGAGAATATCAGACATAAACAGGAAAATATCAGACGTGAACAGGAGAATATCAGATGTAAACATGAGAATATCAGACATAAACATGAGAATATCAGACATAAACAGGAGAATATCAGACGTAAACAGGAGAATATCAGATGTAAACATGAGAATATCAGATGTGAACATGAGAATATCAGACATAAACATGAGAATATCAGACATAAACAGGAGAATATCAGACATGAACATGAGAATATCAGACATAAACAGGAGAATATCAGACATGAACAGGAGAATATCAGAGTGAACATGAGAATACAGACGTGAACATGAGAATATCAGACATGAACAGGAGAATATCAGATGTGAACATGAGAATATCAGATGTGAACATGAGAATATCAGACGTAAACAGGAGAATATCAGACGTAAACATGAGAATATCAGACATGAACAGGAGAATATCATACGTAAACATGATACTATCAGACATAAACATGAGCATATCAGACATAACATGAGAATATTAGACATAAACATGAGAATATCAGACATGAACATGAAAATATCAGACCTGACCATGATAATATCAGACATAAACATGAGAATATCAGACGTGAACATGAAAATATCAGACATAAACAGGAGAATATCAGACGTGAACAGGAGAATATCAAGTAGAGCTGGGACGAGTAGTAATTTTATACTCCGGTACCCGAAATCTATTACCTGACATGTACTCGCGGTCATTACTTCCCTTGTGACAAATGTATATACTTGACATCCAAGTTGTCTTTCCTCCTCCTTCCCTCGACCTCCGTAATGGCTGCCAGTAATCATAACGGTAAAAGCCAAGTGTGCAACTATTTCACATTGATCCCCGACAGCCAGAATACCAAATGCAATATATGCAGCATAGAGCTGAGCCATCGAGGGGGGCAGTACTTCAACAATGAAAAAACATCTTAAGGTTAAACATCCTTTTAAGCTTCGACAGGCAAGGACATCAGGGCACCCTTAACCTTCCGCATAAATTGGACGAAATGTGCAAACAACAGAGATCCAGATCAGCCACGGCATAATGCCACGCCTGATCAGGATCTATGTTGTTTGCTATTCAGACAAGTGTTTTAGCGCCACTATCCGAATACCATACAATATAGAGCCTGATCAGACAGCACGTTCTGTTCCATCTGATCTGGCTCTATGCTGTTTGCAAAAGCGACTTTAGTCGTGATTGGCAGGTTAAAGGTTAATTCAAATGAATCGAGGCACGCTACATTTTCAGGTAAGAGATTATTTGCAAAATATGCTATAATGGCAGTTGGGTAATGGGTATGAAATATGTATTTTGTATACTGCTGTGCATGTATGCTTTGGAAATTAATGCGGGTTACCCATAAGGGGCCTGAAAAAAAGAAAAGAAAAAATTTAATTTCATATTATTTGAGCAAGAATATATGTATGCTTTGGAAATTAATGGGGGTTACCCATCAGGGGCCTGGGGGTAAAAAATATAAAAAATAGTTCATTTCATATTATTTGATCAAGAATAAAAAGCAAGCAGTTACTTTGTTTTCGTATCGTAATATCCCATGAGTTCCTCTGACTCGACGGCCTTGGAGAAGACTGTCTGAACGCTGATTGTTTTCCCCCGCTCCCTCTCGGCAACAGCAAACGTTTTGATGCATTCGCTCTTCCCACACCCAGCAGGACCAACAACAAATATCTGTAATACAATCAATGTGCCCTCAATTGTCTGCATAACAGAACAAACTCTAACACTCTAACATCCTGAACACAATGCTACATAGCCTTATGGGAAAGGCTATGTAGATAGAATTTGTCTTCATCTTCAAATTCCAAACACCTACCAGTATACCGGTATTACATAACAGCACATTACTGGCTATATAGGATCAGATTCAAGGTCAAATTTAAATTCCACATTGCCTTCTCTCTCCCTCATTATGATGGATTCAATCAGTAATGAGGTCTCGAGAGCGATGAATCAGGAATGAGGTCTCGAGAGCGATGAATCAAACGTTGTAAAAACTAATTTCTCGCATTGTTTTAAATTTTACATGATGATTTTTTTCTGGTGGTGGCGCATATTGATCGCACACATCTAAATGTGCTCAGAGTATTAATATTTTGCACTCATAAAATTTAAATTACATACAGACGGACGGACGTGCAAGACACATATAGGCTATTATGGATTATTCAGAAACAAATGAACAGTTGCATGTACCGGTATTTATTGTATTCTTCAAGTGTTACTTACAGTTTGGTGGGCAGCATTGAGCTGTGCCAGCTGGGCCACCCTGGCCTGGAATGCTACACCAGGAAGTAGTCCGAGATCTCCCGTCGCCACGGCAATTGCGTCGTGTATATCTTCCAGCGTTTGTTTCTGTCCTGAATCTATGTAGGCAAATCTGTCACCCTGGGTCATGTTTACAACTGGTGTGTTCAAGTTAATAGATTCTGGAAGAAGAGAATGTAGATTGAGAAATTACATAGAGGAAATGGGAAGAAATAAGTGACTAAAATATCGAGTGTTCATTGCAAAACAGTTGTATCACCTTCTTTATTGGTATGCAGATACAACAGTTTTGCAGAGAATGATCATTATTCATGGGCACTGAACCATAAAACTAGATTCCAAATAAACTAATTGCCCACAGAAACTATGATAGCATTAAATTAAATCGAACCGTGGAAGTCGTGATAGCGCAGTGGATGCTATATATGTTATATATATGTGTACATTTGTTGATGACAAAGTGGCAGCATTTCCAGCTCCGCTATAGACATTTCAATCAAGTAGTAGACATATCTATATATCTATATTTAGATCTAGCTGTCAACAACATTCACCCGTGCCCATCAGTGATGATAGGGCTATTTTAACTGGATAAAGAGAGAAGCAGGAATACTTGTTTGCATATATTGTGTGGAAAGTGAGGAGGTGAACTATCTAAGGTTGACATAGCTTAACCCTTTCCTTCGTAGAGATTTAGGTTAATATACTATTATATCTCCATACAAACGACAGCCATTTAGCTATCATGCAGTGGATAAGTAGTCGCCATATCTATCCCACCTCCATAGATATTACTGGGACAACACAAGATTCTGGCCTTTATTATGAACACTGGTTTGGCTACTACATTGTCAATGTATGTCGTACTGGTAATGGCGTCAAGAGGTGCTTCTATGAGGGAAAGGGTTTTTGAACATTGGTTTGGCTACTACATTGTCAATGTATGTCGTATTGGTAATGGCGTCAAGAGGTGCTTCTATGAGGGAAAGGGTTAATTTCTAGGCTTACAGCTGGCATTCATGTTGATTCCAATAGTGACATAGTAAGTTAAATCAATTCATTCATAATTTCTACGACCTATTTCTTTTTTCTTTTAAAAATATGGAACGCTTCATGAATGTGCATGTCATCCTTGCGCAGGGGGCATGGGCATTCTATTCTTCTCTGTATCGTTCCAATTTTAGTATATGTACTGCCGAAGACCTATTTCTTGTACAGGTTATTTGGCTGGCTGATTTCATATAAATTAATATCACCCATGAACCGCCAGCATTAGTACATGTTCTCTTTATGTATACATGGCTGAATATCCATAGATTTTTCCTAATTAGTTTGCGAATGAAATCCAGCATTTCAATGTGAAGGCCAGCTTTAATGAAGCTATCACTAAATAATCAGGAAATCAGGCTGAAAAATATACAGTCAAACCTGTCTTAAGCAGTCAGCCAAGGGAGTCAGAGAAAGTGGCTGCTTAGCACAGGTGGCTGCTTAATAGAGGTGACCACTAACACAGGTTTGACTGTACTTTCTCACCCAAAATCGAGTTTTAAGTTTAACTTGGCATAGTGACTACCAGTATATTAAAGCTGGCATTGCTAAGACTACAGATTGCATGATGATGAAAGATGTTGCTAAGACTACAGATTGCATGATGATGAAAGATGTTGCTAAGACTACAGATTGCATGATGATGAAAGATGTTGCTAAGACTACAGATTGCATGATGATGAAAGATGTTGCTAAGACTACAGATTGCATGATGATGAAAGATGTTGCTAAGACTACAGATTGCATGATGATGAAAGATGTTGCTAAGACTACAGATTGCATGATGATGAAAGATGTTGCTAAGACTACAGATTGCATGATGATGAAAGATGTTGCTAAGACTACAGATTGCATGATGATGAAAGATGTTGCTAAGACTACAGATTGCATGATGATGAAAGATGTTGCTAAGACTACAGATTGCATGATGATGAAAGATGTTGCTAAGACTACAGATTGCATGATGATGAAAGATGTTGCTAAGACTACAGATTGCATGATGATGAAAGATGTTGCTAAGACTACAGATTGCATGATGATGAAAGATGTTGCTAAGACTACAGATTGCATGATGATGAAAGATGTTGCTAAGACTACAGATTGCATGATGATGAAAGATGTTGCTAAGACTACAGATTGCATGATGATGAAAGATGTTGCTAAGACTACAGATTGCATGATGATGAAAGATGTTGCTAAGACTACATATTGCATGATGATGAAAGATGTTGCTAAGACTACAGATTGCATGATGATGAAAGATGTTGCTAAGACTACAGATTGCATGATGATGAAAGATGTTGCTAAGACTACAGATTGCATGATGATGAAAGATGTTGCTAAGACTACAGATTGCATGATGATGAAAGATGTTGCTAAGACTACAGATTGCATGATGATGAAAGATGTTGCTAAGACTACAGATTGCATGATGATGAAAGATGTTGCTAAGACTACAGATTGCATGATGATGAAAGATGTTGCTAAGACTACAGATTGCATGATGATGAAAGATGTTGCTAAGACTACAGATTGCATGATGATGAAAGATGTTGCTAAGACTACAGATTGCATGATGATGAAAGATGTTGCTAAGACTACAGATTGCATGATGATGAAAGATGTTGCTAAGACTACAGATTGCATGATGATGAAAGATGTTGCTAAGACTACAGATTGCATGATGATGAAAGATGTTGCTAAGACTACAGATTGCATGATGATGAAAGATGTTGCTAAGACTACATATTGCATGATGATGAAAGATGTTGCTAAGACTACAGATTGCATGATGATGAAAGATGTTGCTAAGACTACAGATTGCATGATGAAAGATGTTGCTAAGACTACAGATTGCATGATGATGAAAGATGTTGCTAAGACTACATATTGCATGATGATGAAAGATGTTGCTAAGACTACAGATTGCATGATGATGAAAGATGTTGCTAAGACTACAGATTGCATGATGATGAAAGATGTTGCTAAGACTACAGATTGCATGATGATGAAAGATGTTGCTAAGACTACAGATTGCATGATGATGAAAGATGTTGCTAAGACTACAGATTGCATGATGATGAAAGATGTTGCTAAGACTACAGATTGCATGATGATGAAAGATGTTGCTAAGACTACAGATTGCATGATGATGAAAGATGTTGCTAAGACTACAGATTGCATGATGATGAAAGATGTTGCTAAGACTACAGATTGCATGATGATGAAAGATGTTGCTAAGACTACAGATTGCATGATGATGAAAGATGTTGCTAAGACTACAGATTGCATGATGATGAAAGATGTTGCTAAGACTACATATTGCATGATGATGAAAGATGTTGCTAAGACTACAGATTGCATGATGATGAAAGATGTTGCTAAGACTACAGATTGCATGATGATGAAAGATGTTGCTAAGACTACAGATTGCATGATGATGAAAGATGTTGCTAAGACTACAGATTGCATGATGATGAAAGATGTTGCTAAGACTACAGATTGCATGATGATGAAAGATGTTGCTAAGACTACAGATTGCATGAAAGATATAGTTATTTTTATACTTGCCATATAAACCTTGCCTCTCATAATCTAAGCAACAAAATGAAATGAAGTTAGTCTTAACTCCTTGTCTCTTAAAATATAAAACATACACCGTCTCCGTGGCCTGTTGGTTAAGGGTTCCGCCTACGGAGCGGGAAGTCGAAGGTTCAAACCTTGTCAGGCGCTGATATGGCTGATTGGTGAGCTACCAGATATTTATATAATGGTTACCGATTGCCTATCAGCCTGGCGTCTGGCTTACATGGATAAGATTCGGGAAGTACTGATGTTCATAAAAAAGATGTCTCATAAGACAGTAATGGCTGGCTCTTTCGATAGGGGTGACACCATAATAAACAAACACTTTACTTTACTAAAGAGAGAGACATGGTTGCGAACTAACAATTCAATGTTGTTTCAAACTGCACCATACTGTATAAATCATACAAATTGGACAACAATACTCATTCATTTTAAATATTAACTCTACTTACTGCCTCTCCGGTACATATGTTATATTTTTATATGTTATATTTCGGGTTTTACGTCTGCATCAGCACCATTTCAGGCTATATCGCTGGCGGGCAGTTTACTTAACAACACCTTTCCTGGGCAGGCTCCAGCAGTTAACCAGTACTTGGGTGCACCAACCTCCGTAAGAAACTGCCAACTTTTTCACATAAATGAGACACGGCTTGAGCGGGGCTCGAACCCGTGACCATCAGTGATGATAGGTTACAGTGGTATACAAATCCTCTCCGGTACAACGGAATGAATGCTGAAAATGGTTCTACTCAGTACAAAACTAAATATATTATGGTGGCAAATATCTAGCAAGATGTGACTCGTCCATTTTGTATGATGTTTGCCTGCATAGGGTTCTTCACAATCGTGTTTCTATTTTCTGGCCATATTGTGCATTTTGGAGGTTGTTGTTTATAGCGCTTCAAAGAGACAAAGTATAAACATTATTTTCTAATTATTGAGTATTATCATCCATTTTCAATTTTTCATCAACACTACAGACCTCTAAATAGGCTTACAAAAAGTGTAGATCCAGATGAGCTGATAAATGAACTGGTCCAAATGTAATTTTCTTATTAATTTATTGGTCTAAAAATATCATGCACCAGTCCATGTCAGTTACTTGGTGTTGAATGTGGCTAAAACTGGTTGCCGCTTTCAGATCAAATTGCTCATAGTCCTTTAGGTGAAATTGCAAACATTGAAGTTGAAAGTAGGTTTTTGAAGATGGTCACCATCTTGGAGTTTGATAAACAATATTTTGCATAAAAGACGGACAGCAGAACATCAAGAAGACTGTCATAACTCACAATTTGTAACAGGGGCAAGTAAACATAAATGATTGATCTGTATTGTGTACCTCTGACAGACTTCGTCGAGCTCTGACTTTTGGCTGTCCTGATTCTACTTGAGCTCTTGGAGCTGATGCGGGACTGACTGTCCGGCAGCTTGTCCATCCCATCATCCTCTCCCCCAAACACCATCGGGATGTCAACCTGCGGCCATACATCGGTGATGAGGGTGACAAACACACTGGCATCCCTACCAACCATCCGTGGCAGGAACGAATCACGTAGAGCTATTACCATAGCCTTCTCCTCCAGCCGTAAGCTCTTCTCTACGTTTAATATTTTCTTGGCTGTAATGGTAAAGGTACGGTTTATTTAACGTTGCATACCGTCAACAAATAACGTCAGCTTGATAAGCAATAATCAATCAACAAAATTAAACATATATTTACTCACAGCAACTTACTAATATAGCTACAATTCAATATCGCTGGTAATATCGAGAAAATTAGGGATGGCAACGAATATTCGCACGGACGTAAAAATATTATATTTGCAAAAATTGCATAAAATCAGAAACGTTGTTTTCTTTTGAAACCACCATCAAACCTTCGAACACAAAAGAAATCGCCCAGGATGTGTGAATAAACCATGTTGTGGTGGCATCCATGGCAGGTGTTAATTGACACTGTGCCATGTAATTGGATATTTACAGCTAAGGTAGGTAGTGTTTAATTATGATGCCAAAACTGTTTAGACGAGAACATTCCTTTTAAATATTTCGGACACGCTGCAACAACATCCACCCCCATGTTTCTTAAATTTTTAATTAGGTAACTCCTCAATATTACCCAAAAATAATATTTAAAGTACGATTTTTATGATATTGTCCTCCAAAATGCCGTCGGGTTCAGTCACACGTTTAGAAAGCCTTCCAATCGCTCTGAGAATAAGAAAACTGCTAGGTGTAATCTAAGCAAATCAGATTTAACATATTCAGGTACAACATCAATCTGAATAATCATTTGAAAAACAAACACCTTTCAACGGAAAGCAGTTCAAGTGACAATGGTTTCATTTGTGAAAACGCCCATGAATGTACAGTAGCCGATAACTATAAGTGAATGAGTCGTCATTATATTTGCATGGCCTTACAGGAAGAAGATGACATAAAACAGAAAGTAGGTTAATTTGGCAATTTTTATTAGAGTTTGAGTGATTTTTTGATAGAATTATATCGAATACCTTCCCGACCGAATATTCGAATAGCAAAATCGCCATTCATTCCAACCCTACATATAATTAAAATATACATCTAAGATCTACTTTGACTTATTATATTTAGGATAAAGGAATGCTTTACACAATGTCGTTCAGTGTTACAGTTATAAATTGATATTACTATATAAATACACACATGTCCAATGAAGATAGAACTGTACCAAGTTACCCAACATCATGATAGAAAATGATCATTTTGAGACTAATAAACACTGTTTTGACCTACAAACTAGGCCTTCAAACTAAACCTTTCTTGTCACAAAGCGACAAGGTTTTAGTCTTGTTGATAAATCTACAGTATAATACTGTTATGTACCAAGATTGGAGGAAATCCTTCCAAAATAGAATAAAAATATAATAGTAACAAGTATTACTGAAAATATATTATGAAAAAATGGTCTATATTATATTGTAAATTATCTAAATGCATCATCTACACGACTCAATCTAAGAAAAATGGTTCTCCATATACATATATGATACTGAAAGGAACATGTTTGAAAGGGGTCAATTGTAATCTCTTTACAGCTTTCTACCCAATATCTTAATTTCTATTCATGCAAGTGATCATCTAGTCAAAGAGAATTAAATATGATTTTATTTTACATTTATCTTCGCTACCGGTTACCCATGTGAGCGACGCCTCCTGAAGAGATTAGTCATTTTAGAATTTGGAGGAAAGTGCAATGATACAGACAGAGACCCATTCCAATGTCTCCTCTGGTTCTTTTACGTGCATGGTGTAAAGCACCGACATAAGACGTCGTTTTTAAAGTCCAATCTGAAAGACTGTTAATATTATTATGGTCAGACAGGGGGGGGGGATCAAACCTGCAGTCCCTGGATTCACAGTCCAACGTGTTAACCACTGGATTACTGACCCATCGATCTAAATATGTTTTAGCTAAACTAAAACGTTTTACATGAATGTAATTTAGCACATTTGATAAAACAGATCAAGTTCTGTACAAAGTGTGAGCAGGTAAAGTGATGAGGGTATGTTATGTTCATACAGACCTTCCTCCATTTCCTCCTCATCCTCTTCCTTATCAGCAATGTCACTCTCTGTATTCCCTGTCACAGCAAAGTGCTCGTTAATCGTGAAAAATTACCAACACAGCATGCTTACCAAATCTTTGTTTATGCCTAGCGCAAGATTTAATTCTTTCAAGACTGAGAATTCAAACTTTCCGTTTGATAAAGACAGAATATGTGTATTTTTTCAGGGGGGGGGAGGACTTTTCTGAATTTGTGAAAACTTTCCTCATTTTAAAGGGTCACTGTGTGTGAATCATCACATGGCCTAGCTAGTAGCACACCTCCCATTCCAAAGGGGTTAGTCGGGGACAAGTCAGTTCTAAAAGGGTGCATTTGGATGAAAACATTTAAAGAAATTTCGACCCATTCAAGGGGACAGTCCCCTATGACGGGGGATACTTCACGTGTATGAAGGCTCTGTCTTGAAGAGGGCAGGTTGGTGAGCATGTACTGTACAATAAACATCAAACTGTGCAACAAACAAACAACAAAGGGGAACAAATGGGTGTGTACTGAATCGCACAAAATGAACAACACTATTCAGTAATATAAACAAATAAGTATATAGCACCTCCATCACAACAGAATGAATACTGACAATCGGTTCTACTCGGTATCAGGTTCAACATTTTGCTGCTGACGTTGTAGGTAGTCATTTGTTTAAACTTATATATCATCTGGAATGAGAGTTTTTTGGGTTTTTTAAACCTTATTTATTTTACAGTGAATTTACGTAAATGTGGTCATTCGTGTGGCAGGAAACCGGAGTACCCGGAGAAAACCCACCTGTCCGATCTGGCGACAATCTCACATACTTCCTGGCCCGAGGATCGAACACGGGTTGCATTGGTGAGAAGCGAGCGCACTAACCACTGCGCAAAATGGACAGCCATTTTTATTTGTATCAGTTGGAGAGTGAAACTCGCTACATTATTATTTTCACCATAGGCGGTAATACAAATACAAATACATAGCATTTATATAGCGCAAAAATTAATTATATTATAAATATTAATTTATTATTCTATTGTGCTTCACAATTAAAGATGCAATTTTAAACATTTACACATGACAATAATATAAGGAAATATAAATAAAAATGTATACATATAAATAACTAGGATTCTAGTAATTGGTTAAGAACATATTATAACATAATATCTACACCATTACAGTATATAAGTGAGCGAGAAAAGTGGCAATGCAGTCTGTAGATGTGACGTCGCTGTGTACTACGCACATTGAGAAACTTTCAAACTGCAAGTTTAATTTTGCACCATTTTACACCATTTCACATTATGGTCTAAATGAAAACAAAAGAAAAATGGTAGCCTCTAGGTATTTTTAGGATTATCTGCAAAATTATTCAGTTGCGTTCTTCCTGAAAGGATATTTACAAAAGGTTTGTGATGAACTCTCCATTTTGCTTCGAGTTAGGAAGATATTAACCTGCCAATCACAACTAAAGTCGCTTTTGCAAACAGCATAGAGCCAGATGAGACAGCACAGAACATTCGGTCTGATCAGACTATATGCTTTATGCTTTTCGGATAGTGGATCTAAATCACTAGTCTGAATAGCAAACAACAGAGATCCTGATCAGACGTGGCATTACGCACATATCAGTACTTTCTGTGCAGTCTGATCTGGCTCTATGCTGTTTGCAAAAACGAATATACTCGTTTCCAGTACATTAATGGTTAAACGATGTTTTTGCATTCTACAAACTCTCAAAAGTGAAAGTAGATATACCGAAAATGGTTAGCGAGTAGTTTATTTATTGGATTCTACTCTTCAGGAGAGATAGTCACATGATAATGTTACATGATAATGTCACTTAGATGCAATTTAATTAAGATCAGTAACAAAAGTAATTATGTGCAGGTGCAGACGGTGAAATATAAATGAATATGCAAGGACACATTATGATAAATTATAACACAGCAATGACATTTTTCACAACATGTTTCCAGCTTATTTACATACATTTGCTATGTCAAAAAATGCCCGTAAACCTTGTTTACTTATAAGTTAAATTATTTTGTTTCTGTGGCTGAATATTTAGATTAACTGAATATTTAGACGAATATTTAGACTAACTGAATATTTAAACTAATTGAATATTTAGAATTACTGAATATTTAGACTAACTGAATATTTAAACTAATTGAATATTTAGAATTACTGAATAACTGAATATTTAGACTAACTGAATATTTAGAATAACTGAATAGAATAACTGAATATTTAGAATAACTGAATAGAATAACTGAATATTTAGAATAATTGAATATTTAGAATAACTGAATAGAATAACTGAATATTTAGAATAAAAATATAGACTGTAATAGGAAATTATAATGACATCTAACATATTTGACCAAATATTTTCCTTTATTCTGATTAATGTTACTTTAAATACAAAACTAAACAATGAGGGTTGGGAGGTAGGTGGAAACAACACTAGTGCAGTTGTACAACATATACAGATAAGGTGCTACACGTACCATCTTCACTGATTTCGGCATTCAGCATCTCTAGGTGAGCTCCAGCCTCGGCAACAACTCCCTTCAGCGTCTTCAGACTCCAACCATTGAAGCCTGCACTGATGTCCACACCTGCAACCACAGCAACATACACAGATGCACACCATGTAACCCGATATAACATAACTACCTTAAATTAAACATATGGTACAGCTTACGTACAACTATAGAATGAAAATCTATCACTTTCTATTTCTACTATCTTAACAGTATGAGTGTGTGTTTTATGATTATTTATCGTCTCTACCGGTTGCCCATATGAACGACGCCTCCTGAAGAGATTAGTCATTTTAGATTTTTGGAGGATAGTGCAATGATACAGACAGAGACTCATTCCAGAATCTCCTCTTGTTCTTTTACGTGCATGGTGTAAAGCAATGACACGAGACCTCGGTTTAACATCCCATCTGAAACTGTTAATTTTATTAGGGTCAGACGGGGGATCGAACAGTATGAAATAATTTGTAAACTATATATTCTCTTTCATTATAAGGCAGCATATATTTGCTTATATTGTATGTGTATAACGGACAAGCGACAGGGTTGAGTTTGTGCAGAAGACTGGTCATTGTATTTTAAGTTTATTTATCGTCGCTACCTGTTGCCCATATGAGCGACGCCTCCTGAAGAGATTAGTCATTTTAGATTTTTGGAGGATAGTGCAATGATACAGAGAGAGACCCATTCCAGAGTCTCCTCTGGTTCTTTTACATGCACGGTGTACAGCATCGACACTAGACCTCTGTTTAACGTCCCATCTGAAGAAACACTGTTCATTTTATTAGGGTCAGACGGGGGATCGAACCTGCGATCCTTGGATTACCAGTCCAGCGTGTTACCACTGGACTACAGATCAGTCTGTAGAGAATTACTGGTCATTTGTCTATATCAACTCTTTGCATGCTGGGTAAAATAAAGGCTATAAATAGTTCAAATACATTGTAACAGATGACAATCAATAATGAGTTTTTCTTATTTGTAACTGAAAACTGTAAATTATTTCAAAAGAACTGTGTTGTTAACCCTTTCAACACCACAGACCTCTAAGTAGGCTTACAAAAAGTGTAGATCCAGATGAGCCGGCTCGTGACGAGCCGTCTCATCAGGATCTGCACTTTTTGCCAGTGATATGACTATTTTTAGACATAATTACCCATTTTGATAAATGAACTTGTAATTTTATCTAAAAATAGTAATAATTATTACTGGCAAAAAAGTGCAGATCCTGATGAGACGGCTCGTCACGAGCCGGCTCATCTGGATCTACACTTTTCATAAGCCTATTTAGAGGCCTGTGGGGTTGAAAGGGTTAAACAGTATTTATTCAATAAATTTACATGTATAACACAAAAAATGTTACAAATTACATAAATTGTGAATGGTTTGGATTGGAAAACAAGTTTTCAGAAAACTTATATTAATTCCTCTCCGTACACCTTTAATGGCAGTATTAGATTAGACAAATTTATTTTAGATCGATTGCAAAACCAGTTCTTACAACATTAGTTTAAGAGCTCTCGAGACCTCATTCCTGATAGAATCCATTGACATGAGGGAGAGGGAATTGGCAATGTAGATTTAATAGTTAAGATTTAACCTACATTTGTAGGTTGTCGTGCAGCTATAAACTCAACAGCACACAAAAACCGTGATTCAAACTGGACGCAATGTACAGAAACATCGACAACTCAAATGTTTAGGTAGCACACAGAACAAATAGAAATATTCAGTTATCTTTGGTGACGTGGTGGCGGTGCAGAGCGGTCCGATTCTTTTTGGCTAGGTGACATCACTGCAGTGGAGTGGGTTCGAAACCTGGTGTATACCATATGCATTATAGCGCAAACAATTGTACCGTAGACAGTAAATGATAAGACACCTTGATAGAATCGAAGGCGTTCTGAGGCTATCGACAACTCACAAATAGTGAGTAATATTGATAAACTTGAAGACATGTTAGTGAGGATGAAGGAATGTGCTGATACGGATACTGTGGTGTTTCGAACGAGTGAACACATTATTGGATTATCAACATTACCCTGTACTTTATCGCAGGACATAAAAAATGCTTCAAAATGGTGGAGCACAATAATGCAAGTGATGTTATCATGTACATGTCATAAGGTTGATACAAAGTATATACAACAAGGCTAAATACATTGTGTACCACAGGTCTAATGTACAATGTGTACCACACGTCTAATGCAAGAGGTGTTCATCAACACCAAGGTACACCAAGGCTAAAGTACAGTGTGTACCACAAGTCTAAAGCAAGAGGTGTTCATGAACACCAAGGTACACCAAGTCTAAAGTACAGTGTGTACCACAAGTCTAAAGCAAGAGGTGCTCATGTACACCAAGGCTAAAGTACAATGTGTACCACAAGTCTAAAGCAAGAGGTGTACATGTACCACAAGTCTAAAGCAAAAGGTGCTCATGTACACCAAGGCTAAAGTACAATGTGTACCACAAGTCTAAAGCAAGAGGTGTACATGTACACCAAGTCTAAAGCAAGAGGTACTCATGAACACCAAGGTACACCAAGGCTAAAGTACAATGTGTACCACAAGTCTAAAGCAAGAGGTGCTCATGTACACCAAGGCTAAAGTACAATGTGTACCACAAGTCTAAAGCAAGAGGTGCTCATGTACACCAAGGCTAAAGTACAGTGTGTACCACAAGTCTAAAGCAAGAGGTGTACATGTACACCAAGTCTAAAGCAAGAGGTACTCATGAACACCAAGGTACACCAAGGCTAAAGTACAATGTGTACCACAAGTCTAAAGCAAGAGGTGCTCATGTACACCAAGGCTAAAGTACAATGTGTACCACAAGTCTAAAGCAAGAGGTGCTCATGTACACCAAGGCTAAAGTACAATGTGTACCACAAGTCTAAAGCAAGAGGTGCTCATGTACACCAAGGCTAAAGTACAATGTGTACCACAAGTCTAAAGCAAGAGGTGCTCATGTACACCAAGGCTAAAGTACAGTGTGTACCACAAGTCTAAAGCAAGAGGTGTACATGTACACCAAGTCTAAAGCAAGAAGTGCTCATGAACACCAAGGTACACCAAGGCTAAAGTACAGTGTGTACCACAAGTCTAAAGCAAGAGGTGTACATGTACCACAAGTCTAAAGCAAGAGGTGCTCATGTACACCAAGGCTAAAGTACAGTGTGTACCACAAGTCTAAAGCAAGAGGTGCTCATGTACACCAAGGCTAAAGTACAGTGTGTACCACAAGTCTAAAGAAAGAGGTGCTCATGTACACCAAGGTACACCAAGGCTAAAGTACAGTGTGTACCACAATAATAAACATAATTAAATAATTAATGTACCACAATGCTAAGGAAAGTGGTATATCACAAGGGTGAAACAGGTGGTGTACAACAAATCTGAAGCCAACAGTGTACCACAAATCTGAAGCCAACAGTGTACCACAAATCTGAAGCCAACAGTGTACCACAAATCTGAAGCCAACAGTGTACCACAAATCTGAAGCCAACAGTGTACCACAAATCTGAAGCCAACAGTGTACCATAAGGCTAAAGCAAACAGTGTACCACAAGGCTAAAGCAAACAGTGTACCACACATCTGAAGCCAAAGTGTACCATAAGGCTAAAGCAAACAGTGTACCACAAGGCTAAAGCAAACAGTGTACCATAAGGCTAAAGCAAACAGTGTACCATAAGGCTAAAGCAAACAGTGTACCACAAATCTGAAGCCAACAGTGTACCATAAGGCTAAAGCAAACAGTGTACCATAAGGCTAAAGCAAACAGTGTACCACAAATCTGAAGCCAACAGTGTACCATAAGGCTAAAGCAAACAGTGTACCATAAGGCTAAAACAGACAGTGTACCACAAGGCTAAAACAGACAGTGTACCACAAGGCTAAACCAGACAGTGTACCACAAGGCTAAAGCAAACAGTGTACCATAAGGCTAAAACAGACAGTGTACCACAAGGCTAAAGCAAACAGTGTACCATAAGGCTAAAACAGACAGTGTACCACAAGGCTAAAACAGACAGTGTACCACAAGGCTAAAGCAAACAGTGTACCATAAGGCTAAAACAGACAGTGTACCATAAGGCTAAAGCAAAGTATATCATAAGGCTAAAGCAAAGTGTACCACATGGCTAAAGCAAGTGGTATATATCATGGCTAAAGCAAGTGGTATATCACAAGGCTAAAGCAAGTGGTATATCACATGGATAAATCAAGTGGTATATCACATGGCTAAAGCAAGTGGTATATCACATGACTAAAGCAAGTGGTATATCACATGACTAAAGCAAGTGGTATATATCAAGGATAAAGCAAGTGGTATATCACATGGATAAAGCAAGTGGAATATCACATGGATAAATCAAGTTGTATATCACATGGATAAATAAAGTTGTATATCACATGGATAAAGCAAGTGGTATATATCAAGGCTAAAGCAAGTTGTATATCACATGGCTAAAGCAAGTGGTATATATCAAGGCTAAAGCAAGTTGTATATCACAAGGCTAAGGCAAGTTGTATATCACATGGATAAAGCAAGTGGTATATATCAAGGCTAAAGCAAGTGGTATATCACAAGGCTAAAGCAAGTGGTATATATCATGGATAAAGCAAGTGGTATATATCATGGCTAAAGCAAGTGGAATATCACATGGCTAAAGCAAGTGGTATATCACATGGCTAAAGCAAGTGGTATATCACATGGCTAAAGCAAGTGGAATATCACATGGATAAATCAAGTTGTATATCACATGGATAAATAAAGTTGTATATCACATGGATAAAGCAAGTGGTATATATCAAGGCTAAAGCAAGTTGTATATCACATGGCTAAAGCAAGTGGTATATATCAAGGCTAAAGCAAGTGGTATATCACATGGCTAAAGCAAGTGGTATATATCATGGCTAAAGCAAGTGGTATATCACATGACTAAAGCAAGTGGTATATTACATGGATAAATCAAGTGGTATATCACATGGCTAAAGCAAGTGGTATATCACATGGCTAAAGCAAGTGGTATATTACAAGGATAAATCAAGTGGTATATTACATGGATAAATCAAGTGGTATATCACATGGCTAAAGCAAGTGGTATATCACATGACTAAAGCAAGTGGTATATCACATGACTAAAGCAAGTGGTATATATCATGGATAAAGCAAGTGGTATATCACATGGATAAATCAAGTGGTATATCACATGGCTAAAGCAAGTGGTATATCACATGACTAAAGCAAGTGGTATATATCATGGATAAATCAAGTGGTATATCACATGGATAAAGCAAGTGGTATATCACATGGATAAATCAAGTGGTATATCACATGGATAAATCAAGTGGTATATCACATGGATAAATCAAGTGGTATATCACATGGCTAAAGCAAGTGGTATCTTACATGGCTAAAGCAAGTGGTATATTACATGGATAAATCAAGTGGTATATCACATGGCTAAAGCAAGTGGTATATATCAAGGCTAAAGCAAGTTGTATATCACATGGCTAAAGCAAGTGGTATATATCAAGGCTAAAGCAAGTTGTATATCACACGGATAAAGCAAGTGGTATATCACATGGATAAATCAAGTTGTATATCACATGGATAAATAAAGTTGTATATCACATGGATAAAGCAAGTGGTATATATCAAGGCTAAAGCAAGTTGTATATCACATGGCTAAAGCAAGTGGTATATATCAAGGCTAAAGCAAGTTGTATATCACAAGGCTAAGGCAAGTTGTATATCACATGGATAAAGCAAGTGGTATATATCAAGGCTAAAGCAAGTGGTATATCACAAGGCTAAAGCAAGTGGTATATATCATGGATAAAGCAAGTGGTATATATCATGGCTAAAGCAAGTGGAATATCACATGGCTAAAGCAAGTGGTATATATCATGGATAAAGCAAGTGGTATATATCATGGCTAAAGCAAGTGGAATATCACATGGCTAAAGCAAGTGGTATATATCATGGCTAAAGCAAGTGATATATATCATGGCTAAAGCAAGTGGTATATATCATGACTAAAGCAAGTGGTATATATCATGGCTAAAGCAAGTGGTATATCACATGACTAAAGCAAGTGGTATATTACATGGATAAAGCAAGTGGTATATCACATGGATAAATCAAGTGGTATATCACATGGCTAAAGCAAGTGGTATATTACATGGATAAATCAAGTGGTATATTACATGGATAAATCAAGTGGTATATCACATGGCTAAAGCAAGTGGTATATTACATGACTAAAGCAAGTGGTATATTACATGACTAAAGCAAGTGGTATATATCATGGATAAAGCAAGTGGTATATATCATGGCTAAAGCAAGTGGTATATCACATGACTAAAGCAAGTGGTATATTACATGGATAAATCAAGTGGTATATCACATGGCTAAAGCAAGTGGTATATATCATGGATAAAGCAAGTGGTATATTACATGGATAAATCAAGTGGTATATCACATGGCTAAAGCAAGTGGTATATCACATGGCTAAAGCAAGTGGTATATCACAAGGCTAAAGCAAGTGGTATATCACATGGATAAAGCAAGTGGTATATCACATGGATAAAGCAAGTGGTATATTACATGGATAAAGCAAGTGGTATATCACATGGATAAAGCAAGTGGTATATCACATGGATAAAGCAAGTGGTATATCACATGGATAAAGCAAGTGGTATATCACATGGATAAAGCAAGTGGTATATCACATGGATAAAGCAAGTGGTATATCACATGGATAAAAGCAAGTGGTATATTACATGGATAAAGCAAGTGGTATATCACATGGATAAAGCAAGTGGTATATATCATGGCTAAAGCAAGTGGTATATATCATGGATAAAGCAAGTGGTATATCACATGGCTAAAGCAAGTGGTATATTACATGGATAAATCAAGTGGTATATTACATGGATAAATCAAGTGGTATATCACAAGGCTAAAGCAAGTGGTATATATCATGGATAAAGCAAGTGGTATATATCATGGCTAAATCAAGTGGTATATCACATGACTAAAGCAAGTGGTATATTACATGGATAAATCAAGTGGTATATCACATGGCTAAAGCAAGTGGTATATATCATGGCTAAAGCAAGTGGTATATATCATGGCTAAAGCAAGTGGTATATACCATGGCTAAAGCAAGTGGTATATATCATGACTAAAGCAAGTGGTATATTACATGGCTAAAGCAAGTGGTATATCACAAAGCTAAAGCAAGTGGTATATCAAAATATTACGGTAGATTGTGTACCAAAGGTGAGATGGACAAACTAGTGATAGGAATCACAATCAAACAGTTGTTGCTGAGACGCATGTTCACATCTCATTTATATAAAACAAACATCAAGGAACGGTACAAAAACATTCAAAGAGATACAGCAAACATCAAGGAACGGTACAAAAACATTCAAAGAGATACAGCAAACATCAAGGAACGGTACAAAAACATTCAAAGAGATACAGCAAACATCAAGGAACGGTACAAAAACATTCAAAGAGATACAGCAAACATCAAGGAACGGTACAAAAACATTCAAAGAGATACAGCAAACATCAAGGAACGGTACAAAAACATTCAAAGAGATACAGCAAACATCAAGGAACGGTACAAAAACATTCAAAGAGATACAGCAAACATCAAGGAACGGTACAAAATCATTCAAAGAGATACAGCAAAACCAACTGGTCATACCCTACCCTACTAATCACCTTCAGTAATACTACAATGGTAAGTGGTCACAAATACATGGAACACATGCCCCGATGTTATAAAACATTTCTCCAATTTCAAAAATCGATTGATTGGTTGATTTCTTGGATTTAAACTTGGCTGCACCAATCAGAAGCTTGAGACTTACGTCTATGAATGGAGAAAATGTTTATAACCTCGAGGCTAGAACTAAGGTTTGCCCCGCGGAAGTTAAGTAAATTGTGGAGCAGGCTAACATATACATCCATCCCATTTATAACAGGGGCGACACAAAGTGATACATATATATACACAATCTGGTTTGGATAAACAAAATAATGAACACATGCAAATACAGTTCTGGAGTCACGCATTTCTTTCCTAATCATGTTTGTTGATATTTCTCTTGATAATAGAATCATTTTTTTTTTTTAAACTTTATTTATTTTACAACGATTGCGAAGCAAGTTTTAACAACTTATATTAATCATTCTCGTTGGCGCGGATGAAAGCGTTAATGTGGTAATTTGTGTGGTAGGAAACTGGAGTACCCGGAGAAAACCCACCTGCCAGATCTGGCGACCACTGTATAATAGATTGCTAATGATTGCCCGGTATATTAGTATGGCACTCACTTGCTACATGTATACTAGTTAGTGATGACAACTAATATTTAAATATTCCTTCGAATATCTGAATACAAATCATTTGGGTATTTGAATACTAATATTTGTTTGGGCATCCGAATATGTGAACACTAATAATTATTTGGGCATCCGAATTGGTGAATACTAATACTTGTTTGATCCAAATATCTGAATACTAATATTGGGTTGATCCAAATATCTGAATACTAATATTGGGTTGATCCAAATATCTGAATACTAATATTAATTTGGGCATCCGAATATTTAAATACTAATATTAGTTGGGCATCTAAATATCTGAACACTATATCAGTATATCAGTATCAGAATGCTCAGATGGAGATCAAATATTGTAATAACAAAATTGCTACCGTCATTTGCTATGTATAACGCGCACTTTTATTACTTAATTATTTTTTTAGGGAGAAGTGGGGCCCCCAGAGGGCGTAGTCAGGGTCACTAGGGCAACTATTTCGCCCACTAGAATGATCCCTGTGTAACATGTAGTTGCAAGTGGTTTTATAAGATTATGAATGCCATAAACATATCCACTGTATAATGCATGACTCCAGAAATAGGAAACAATAACTAAAAACAAAAAACAATGTTACCCCTCCAAACATTCTCTGTTGTGATAAAAAAAGCATAAACACAATTTATACAGGCTGACAAATAATCTTATAAAGAATTAGAGCTACTATGGAAGCATTAATTTTAGCAAGAACTTGGGCTCGATTACTGCTTCTACTGTGAAATCATTTATATTTGTGCACATAATTCTTTCGTTGTTTCCGTCAAATGGGTTTTTCATGGGCGTAACAGTTGTGGATATTGATTTTAACCTCTTGCCTGCTGAGTAAATAAAATCACATTTGCAAACATAGATCCATATCTGATCAGGATCTAAGTTGTTTGCTATTCAGCCAAGTTTGTTTTAGCTCAACTATCCGAATAGCAAACAGCATATGGCATCTGATCTGGCTCTATGCTGTACAACCCCTACCTCCTACCCCCTCCACCTCCCACACAAATACTAATGATTTCACTATGCTATAGCTAATTGGATCTACATAATGGTCCAATATGCAGAAGATAGTGCTGCGTTTAAAGTTGTCGTGGATGACTATATAAGCTGAATTCTAGAGCACCATAACTATATCTTTCTAACTGGAAGACAACGTTCTCCATGTAACAAGTTCTGTGTTCTAATTACTAGATGCGATGTACCAGGTATTGTTCACAGGTGAATTACTTTGTGTGTGTTTTGCGTTTATTTATCGTCGCTACAGGTTGCCCATATGAGCGACGCCTCCTGAAGAGATTAGTTATTTTAGATTTTGGAGGATAGTGCATGATACAGAGAGAGACCAATTCCAGAGTCTCCTCTGGGTTTTTTACGTGCACGGTGTACAGCACCGACACGAGACCTCGGTTTAACGTCCCATCTGAAAGACTGTTAATTTTATTATGGTCAGACGTGGGATCGAACCTGCGATCCCTGGATTACCAGTCCAGCATGCTACCACTGGACTACAGATCCGCCTGTAAGTGAATTACTTTTGTTTCACTTTCGGTTATAATAATACCCGAGAACATTAAACATTGTGAAGTTTTGTTTCAGACATTAGACATTAACTCTTTGCATTCTGGGTAAAATAAAGGCTATAAATAACTCAAACAATTGTAGCAGATGACAATTCATTAATCTGTTTTTCTTATTTGTAAGTGAAAGCTCTGGAAATATGTCATGGAATTTCATTAGCATTGTGTCGTAATGACACTAACGAAGTTCCTTAACATATTTAACAGTTATTTTCACCGCTAGTGTGCAGAGTTAAATTCATAGCGACAGATTCAGTCATAAACGTATTTTATATATTTATTTAACCCATTTGATTCTGGATACCGTTCAAACAGTATTTGCAAACAACATACAGCCAGATCAGCCGCCATGGAACGTGCCGTCTGATCAGGCTCTATGCTGCTTGCTATTAAGATGATCTTGCTAAGACACTTGGCTATGTAGCAAACAACATAGAACCTGATCAGCACGCAGCATCACGCTGTGGCTGACCTGGATCTATGTTGTTTGCAAAAACCTTTATATGTATCCAGAATTAAATGGGTTAATTGAACACAACACGAAAACAATGTCGCATTCAGAGTGCATAGCAAATAAAATACAAAGATATAATTTAAGGGGAAATACTTGTTAATAGGCAGGCAGCTTTGCATGATCTTTAGACGTACAATACATCATTATCAGTGTACTTGTTAATAGGTAGGCAGCTTTGCATGATCTTTAGACGTACAATACATCATTATCAGTGTACTTGTTAATAGGTAGGCAGCTTTGCATGATCTTTAGATGTACAATACATCATTATCAGTGTACTTGTTAATAGGTAGGCAGCTTTGCATGATCTTTAGATGTACAATACATCATTATCAGTGTACTTGTTAATAGGCAGGCAGCTTTGCATGATCTTTAGACGTACAATACATCATTATCAGTGTACTTGTTAATAGGCAGGCAGCTTTGCATGATCTTTAGACGTACAATACATCATTATCAGTGTACTTGTTAATAGGCAGGCAGCTTTGCATGATCTTTAGACGTACAATACATCATTATCAGTGTACTTGTTAATAGGCAGGCAGCTTTGCATGATCTTTAGACGTACAATACATCATTATCAGTGTACTTGTTAATAGGTAGGCAGCTTTGCATGATCTTTAGACGTACAATACATCATTATCAGTGTACTTGTTAATAGGCAGGCAGCTTTGCATGATCTTTAGACGTACAATACATCATTATCAGTGTACTTGTTAATAGGTAGGCAGCTTTGCATGATCTTTAGATGTACAATACATCATTATCAGTGTACTTGTTAATAGGTAGGCAGCTTTGCATGATCTTTAGACGTACAATACATCATTATCAGTGTACTTGTTAATAGGCAGGCAGCTTTGCATGATCTTTAGACGTACAATACATCATTATCAGTGTACTTGTTAATAGGTAGGCAGCTTTGCATGATCTTTAGACGTACAATACATCATTATCAGTGTACTTGTTAATAGGCAGGCAGCTTTGCATGATCTTTAGACGTACAATACATCATTATCAGTGTACTTGTTAATAGGCAGGCAGCTTTGCATGATCTTTAGACGTACAATACATCATTATCAGTGTACTTGTTAATAGGCAGGCAGCTTTGCATGATCTTTAGACGTACAATACATCATTATCAGTGTACTTGTTAATAGGCAGGCAGCTTTGCATGATCTTTAGACGTACAATACATCATTATCAGTGTACTTGTTAATAGGCAGGCAGCTTTGCATGATCTTTAGACGTACAATACATCATTATCAGTGTACTTGTTAATAGGCAGGCAGCTTTGCATGATCTTTAGATGTACAATACATCATTATCAGTGTACTTGTTAATAGGCAGGCAGCTTTGCATGATCTTTAGACGTACAATACATCATTATCAGTGTACTTGTTAATAGGTAGGCAGCTTTGCATGATCTTTAGACGTACAATACATCATTATCAGTGTACTTGTTAATAGGCAGGCAGCTTTGCATGATCTTTAGACGTACAATACATCATTATCAGTGTACTTGTTAATAGGCAGGCAGCTTTGCATGATCTTTAGACGTACAATACATCATTATCAGTGTACTTGTTAATAGGCAGGCAGCTTTGCATGATCTTTAGACGTACAATACATCATTATCAGTGTACTTGTTAATAGGCAGGCAGCTTTGCATGATCTTTAGACGTACAATACATCATTATCAGTGTACTTGTTAATAGGCAGGCAGCTTTGCATGATCTTTAGACGTACAATACATCATTATCAGTGTACTTGTTAATAGGCAGGCAGCTTTGCATGATCTTTAGATGTACAATACATCATTATCAGTGTACTTGTTAATAGGCAGGCAGCTTTGCATGATCTTTAGACGTACAATACATCATTATCAGTGTACTTGTTAATAGGCAGGCAGCTTTGCATGATCTTTAGATGTACAATACATCATTATCAGTGTACTTGTTAATAGGTAGGCAGCTTTGCATGATCTTTAGACGTACAATACATCATTATCAGTGTACTTGTTAATAGGCAGGCAGCTTTGCATGATCTTTAGACGTACAATACAAAATTATCAGTGTACTTGTTAATAGGCAGGCAGCTTTGCATGATCTTTAGACGTACAATACATCATTATCAGTGTACTTGTTAATAGGCAGGCAGCTTTGCATGATCTTTAGACGTACAATACATCATTATCAGTGTACTTGTTAATAGGTAGGCAGCTTTGCATGATCTTTAGACGTACAATACATCATTATCAGTGTACTTGTTAATAGGCAGGCAGCTTTGCATGATCTTTAGACGTACAATACAAAATTATCAGTGTACTTGTTAATAGGCAGGCAGCTTTGCATGATCTTTAGATGTACAATACATCATTATCAGTGTACTTGTTAATAGGTAGGCAGCTTTGCATGATCTTTAGACGTACAATACATCATTATCAGTGTACTTGTTAATAGGCAGGCAGCTTTGCATGATCTTTAG
>CM026386.1:76632272-76684190 GCA_014843695.1 Archivesica marissinica | reverse complement strand
TTATCAGTGTACTTGTTAATAGGCAGGCAGCTTTGCATGATCTTTAGATGTACAATACATCATTATCAGTGTACTTGTTAATAGGTAGGCAGCTTTGCATGATCTTTAGATGTACAATACATCATTATCAGTGTACTTGTTAATAGGCAGGCAGCTTTGCATGATCTTTAGACGTACAATACAAAATTATCAGTGTACTTGTTAATAGGCAGGCAGCTTTGCATGATCTTTAGACGTACAATATAAATTTATCAGTGTACTTGTTAATAGGTAGGCAGCTTTGCATGATCTTTAGACGTACAATATAAATTTATCAGTGTACTTGTTAATAGGCAGGCAGCTTTGCATGATCTTTAGACGTACAATATAAATTATCAGTGTACTTGTTAATAGGCAGGCAGCTTTGCATGATCTTTAGACGTACAATACATCATTATCAGTGTACTTGTTAATAGGTAGGCAGCTTTGCATGATCTTTAGACGTACAATATAAATTTATCAGTGTACTTGTTAATAGGCAGGCAGCTTTGCATGATCTTTAGATGTACAATACATCATTATCAGTGTACTTGTTAACACTTTCAACACCACAGACCTCTATATAGGCTTACAAAAAGTGTAGATCCAGATGAGCCGGCTCGTGACGAGCCGTCTCATCAGGATCTGCACTTTTTGCAAGTAGTATTACTAATTTTAGACAAAAATTACCTATTTTGATAAATGAACTGGTCCGAATGTAATTTTCTTATTAATTTATTGGTCTAAGAATATCATGGACCAGTCCATGTCAGTTACTTGGTGTTGAAAGAGTTAATAGGCAGGCAGCTTTGCATGATCTTTAGACGTACAATACATCATTATCAGTGTACTTGTTAATAGGTAGGCAGCTTTGCATGATCTTTAGACGTACAATATAAATTTATCAGTGTACTTGTTAATAGGCAGGCAGCTTTGCATGATCTTTAGATGTACAATACATCATTATCAGTGTACTTGTTAACATTTCAACACCACAGACCTCTATATAGGCTTACAAAAGTGTAGATCCAGATGACCGGCTCGTGACGAGCCGTCTCATCAGGATCTGCACTTTTTGCAAGTAGTATTACTAATTTTAGACAAAAAATACCTATTTTGATAAATGAACTGGTCCGAATGTAATTTTCTTATTAATTTATTGGTCTAAGAATATCATGGACCAGTCCATGTCAGTTACTTGGTGAAGAGTTAATAGGCAGGCAGCTTTGCATGATCTTTAGACGTACAATACATCATTATCAGTGTACTTGTTAATAGGTAGGCAGCTTTGCATGATCTTTAGACGTACAATATAAATTATCAGTGTACTTGTTAATAGGCAGGCAGCTTTGCATGATCTTTAGATGTACAATACATCATTATCAGTGTACTTGTTAACACTTTCAACACCACAGACCTCTATATAGGCTTACAAAAAGTGTAGATCCAGATGAGCCGGCTCGTGACGAGCCGTCTCATCAGGATCTGCACTTTTTGCAAGTAGTATTACTAATTTTAGACAAAAATTACCTATTTTGATAAATGAACTGGTCCGAATGTAATTTTCTTATTAATTTATTGGTCTAAGAATATCATGGACCAGTCCATGTCAGTTACTTGGTGTTGAAAGAGTTAATAGGCAGGCAGCTTTGCATGATCTTTAGACGTACAATACATCATTATCAGTGTACTTGTTAATAGGTAGGCAGCTTTGCATGATCTTTAGACGTACAATATAAATTTATCAGTGTACTTGTTAATAGGCAGGCAGCTTTGCATGATCTTTAGACGTACAATATAAATTTATCAGTGTACTTGTTAATAGGTAGGCAGCTTTGCATGATCTTTAGACGTACAATATAAATTTATCAGTGTACTTGTTAATAGGCAGGCAGCTTTGCATGATCTTTAGACGTACAATATAAATTTATCAGTGTACTTGTTAATAGGCAGGCAGCTTTGCATGATCTTTAGACGTACAATACATCATTATCAGTGTACTTGTTAATAGGCAGGCAGCTTTGCATGATCTTTAGACGTACAATACATCATTATCAGTGTACTTGTTAATAGGCAGGCAGCTTTGCATGATCTTTAGACGTACAATACATCATTATCAGTGTACTTGTTAATAGGTAGGCAGCTTTGCATGATCTTTAGAC
Source organism: Archivesica marissinica (assembly GCA_014843695.1). NCBI lineage: Eukaryota > Metazoa > Mollusca > Bivalvia > Venerida > Vesicomyidae > Archivesica > Archivesica marissinica. Next base: position 76,682,010 of record CM026386.1, on the reverse strand, counting down.
GTACAATATAAATTTATCAGTGTACTTGTTAATAGGTAGGCAGCTTTGCATGATCTTTAGACGTACAATATAAATTTATCAGTGTACTTGTTAATAGGCAGGCAGCTTTGCATGATCTTTAGATGTACAATACATCATTATCAGTGTACTTGTTAATAGGTAGGCAGCTTTGCATGATCTTTAGATGTACAATACATCATTATCAGTGTACTTGTTAATAGGCAGGCAGCTTTGCATGATCTTTAGACGTACAATATAAATTTATCAGTGTACTTGTTAATAGGCAGGCAGCTTTGCATGATCTTTAGACGTACAATATAAATTTATCAGTGTACTTGTTAATAGGTAGGCAGCTTTGCATGATCTTTAGACGTACAATATAAATTTATCAGTGTACTTGTTAATAGGCAGGCAGCTTTGCATGATCTTTAGACGTACAATATAAATTTATCAGTGTACTTGTTAATAGGCAGGCAGCTTTGCATGATCTTTAGACGTACAATACATCATTATCAGTGTACTTGTTAATAGGTAGGCAGCTTTGCATGATCTTTAGACGTACAATATAAATTTATCAGTGTACTTGTTAATAGGCAGGCAGCTTTGCATGATCTTTAGATGTACAATACATCATTATCAGTGTACTTGTTAACACTTTCAACACCACAGACCTCTATATAGGCTTACAAAAAGTGTAGATCCAGATGAGCCGGCTCGTGACGAGCCGTCTCATCAGGATCTGCACTTTTTGCAAGTAGTATTACTAATTTTAGACAAAAATTACCTATTTTGATAAATGAACTGGTCCGAATGTAATTTTCTTATTAATTTATTGGTCTAAGAATATCATGGACCAGTCCATGTCAGTTACTTGGTGTTGAAAGAGTTAATAGGCAGGCAGCTTTGCATGATCTTTAAACGTACAATACATCATTATCAGTGTACTTGTTAATAGGTAGGCAGCTTTGCATGATCTTTAGACGTACAATATAAATTTATCAGTGTACTTGTTAATAGGCAGGCAGCTTTGCATGATCTTTAGATGTACAATACATCATTATCAGTGTACTTGTTAACACTTTCAACACCACAGACCTCTATATAGGCTTACAAAAAGTGTAGATCCAGATGAGCCGGCTCGTGACGAGCCGTCTCATCAGGATCTGCACTTTTTGCAAGTAGTATTACTAATTTTAGACAAAAATTACCTATTTTGATAAATGAACTGGTCCGAATGTAATTTTCTTATTAATTTATTGGTCTAAGAATATCATGGACCAGTCCATGTCAGTTACTTGGTGTTGAAAGAGTTAATAGGCAGGCAGCTTTGCATGATCTTTAGACGTACAATACATCATTATCAGTGTACTTGTTAATAGGTAGGCAGCTTTGCATGATCTTTAGACGTACAATATAAATTTATCAGTGTACTTGTTAATAGGCAGGCAGCTTTGCATGATCTTTAGATGTACAATACATCATTATCAGTGTACTTGTTAACACTTTCAACACCACAGACCTCTATATAGGCTTACAAAAAGTGTAGATCCAGATGAGCCGGCTCGTGACGAGCCGTCTCATCAGGATCTGCACTTTTTGCAAGTAGTATTACTAATTTTAGACAAAAATTACCTATTTTGATAAATGAACTGGTCCGAATGTAATTTTCTTATTAATTTATTGGTCTAAGAATATCATGGACCAGTCCATGTCAGTTACTTGGTGTTGAAAGAGTTAATAGGCAGGCAGCTTTGCATGATCTTTAGACATACAATACATCATTATCAGTGCTTCTAAAAGTTTTTGTTTGTTTGGTTATACGCCTGCATCAGCACCATTTTGGGCAATATCGCCGGCGGGCAGTTTACCTAACAACACCTTTCCTGGGCAGGCTCCAGCGGTTAACCAGTATTTGGTGCAACAATCTCCGTAAGAAACTGCCAACTTTTTCATATAAATGAGACACGGCCTGAGTAGGGCTCGAACCTGTGACAATCAGTGATGATAGGTTATAGTCGTATACAAGTCAGCGACCGTAACCACAAAGGTGGGCTTCTAAAAGTTTGAAACCAAATCAGTCTACGCTGAAGTCTGCTTATTATTTTAACAGTTTACAGTTTTAGAATCGGTAGTCACAGCCAAACATTGGTCATGGGTAGATGGTCAGGCAGCTTTAGAAGCCCTGATCATACTTATCTACGAGATGATGAAGTCTAAATGGAACTGCCGAAGCAGCTGATGGTCACGGTTTCGAGCCCCGCTCAGACCGTGTCTCATTTATATGAAAAAGTTGGCAGTTTCTTACGGAGGTTGGTGCACCCAAGTACTGGTAAACCGCTGGAGCCTGCCCAGGAAAGGTGTTGTTAGGTAAAACGCCTGCTGGCGATATAGCCCAAAATGGTGCTGATGCAGGCGTAAAACCCGAAATATATATATAACTGTAATATGAAAGAACACTTACCGAGTGATAAATTCTCTGTGATAAACATGTTTGTTCCCTGCATTTTGCACGACAGTTCCTTCAAAGTCATAGTCTTCTCTGCTAATTCAGTTCCATTCTCAAATCCTGGAAGAAACACATGTTGTTTTTCCAGCTGTATAAATCATAACCTAATAAAATTCTCATTCTAATGCAATCATAGATTACACCAACTTGCTAAATGCTCCATGTAGGAGAGGAATTTATATAAGATTGATTTATCTTGTTTTCCAATCCTTTGTTATCTTCCTGCAACCTGTGTGTTTACAATCCTTTGTTATCTTCCTGCAACCTGTGTGTTTACAATCCTTTGTTATCTCCCTGCAACCTGTGTGTTTACAATCCTTTGTTATCTTCCTGCAACCTGTGTGTTTACAATCCTTTGTTATCTTCCTGCAACATGTGTGTTTACAATCCTTTGTTATCTTCCTGCAACCTGTGTGTTTACAATCCTTTGTTATCTTCCTGCTACCTGTGTGTTTACAATCCTTTGTTATCTTCCTGCAACCTGTGTGTTTACAATCCTTTGTTATCTTCCTGCAACCTGTGTGTTTACAATCCTTTGTTATCTTCCTGCAACCTGTGTGTTTACAATCCTTTGTTATCTCCCTGCAACATGTGTGTTTACAATCCTTTGTTATCTCCCTGCTACCTGTGTGTTTACAATCCTTTGTTATCTTCCTGCAACCTGTGTGTTTACAATCCTTTGTTATCTCCCTGCAACATGTGTGTTTACAATCCTTTGTTATCTCCCTGCTACCTGTGTGTTTACAATCCTTTGTTATCTTCCTGCTACCTGTGTGTTTACAATCCTTTGTTATCTTCCTGCAACCTGTGTGTTTACAATCCTTTGTTATCTCCCTGCAACCTGTGTGTTTACAATCCTTTGTTATCTTCCTGCAACGTGTGTGTTTACAATCCTTTGTTATCTTCCTGCAACCTGTGTGTTTACAATCCTTTGTTATCTTCCTGCTACCTGTGTGTTTACAATCCTTGTTATCTTCCTGCAACCTGTATGTTTACAATCCTTTGTTATCTTCCTGCAACCTGTGTGTTTACAATCCTTTGTTATCTTCCTGCAACCTGTGTGTTTACAATCCTTTGTTATCTTCCTGCAAACTGTGTGTTTTCCAATCCTTTGTTATCTCCCTGCAACCTGTGTGTTTACAATCCTTTGTTATCTTCCTGCAACCTGTGTGTTTACAATCCTTTGTTATCTTCCTGCTACCTGTGTGTTTACAATCCTTTGTTATCTCCCTGCTACCTGTGTGTTTACAATCCTTTGTTATCTTCCTGCAACCTGCGTGTTTACAATTCCCATGCATATATGCTCATTGTACAAAAGAAGAACAATAAAGTTTAAATTAATGCAATCACACATGCAATCAATGTATACAGCCCCAAGGGACACCCAGAAGACACGGCAACAATTTATAGTCTCTCATTTATGGTAACCCTTTCTCTCGAGTCCATTCTGACATATTTTGTTCCAAATGGGGACATTTTAGAATATTTATAGAACAAAGAATGTAGTCAAACCTGTTTTAGTGATCAACCTTGATTAAGCAGCCAACCTGCATTAAGCAGCCAGTTTTCAGATTCTCAATACTTTTTGACCTCTATTAAGCAACCACCTGTGATAAGCAGTTACTTTCTGTGATTCCCTTGGCTGACTGCTTAAGACAGGTTTGACTGTATTGTGCTGTATTTTTGTTGAAACACTTAGTATGTTTTTGGGGGTTAACACCACACCAAAAGCGACACCCCAAGCAGTATCTTAGGCACAGACAAGTACTCAGGTATAACCACTGACCTTCCACAATCAAGCTGGATAGCTTACTCACATGATATATATATCGTAAATAGCCCTGTTTTTGAATTTGTTTGCGACTGACGTTAACGCTGTCAGTAACAGCTTAATGGTTTATATCGTTAGAATTATCAAACAGGAAAATGGGCCAAAAAAGATAAATAATCACATTATATTTCGAAAATATGTAAAATGTTGATGTTTTAGTTTAAAGCAGCATTACATCGTAATAAAGGATGCTTTTGGTAAAATATAAATACTAATGTGTGTGTGTTTACAAAAATCGAAAATAGTCACTCAGAAACGATAAAATTCGAATAAATTTAAACCGTCGTATACGCGAATTTGTTTATCAACACACGAAATGTAAACATGCACAGCGCGCATGCATGAAACAACAGATTATGTAGAAAACAACATATATATTTTGAACATGAAAGACTATCTATCTATCTTACTCTAATGTCGAACCCCTCGCAGGGATGTAGAAATGTCCCTAAAAGACGTAGCTAACAGAGGTATGAATCAACATATCAAGTAATTTAATTAAAAGACAACGTGGGACAAATGGGGACGATGCATTCCGAATGCAAACAAGTGCGGACGATGAATTCCGGTTGTAAACATGTGCGTGACTGATCGACTCGGGAAGTCCTACTTTCGGTTTCGAGTTTGTTTTATCGCAAAAAACACTGCTAGTGCTACCCATACGTAAAAATTGAATTTTTCAAATATCTTTTATTTCATACGATGCAATGCTGCTTTAAACATTATTTATTTCAGTATTTGTACATGTAATCAAGAAATGAACATTTTACATATAATTTAACAGCAGTAGACGGAAAGGGATTAGAACGAAAGAAAACTTATATAGTTCTTCTCCCTATCAATTGATTGATATACAATAGGCAGGAGAATTTGAAAGAATTTGACATCCACAATGAGATTTGAACTGACAGGAGTGAGGGGCAGGTGATTTAAAGTCAACGACCGTAACCATTCGGCCACGGAGCCCCACCCACCCTGTTGAAACGGGGTCTGAGAATAATTACCTTGACTAAACAGCATCACTTCGAGACACAATCTAAGATCGGGTCTGGGAACAGAAACCGTCCTGAACTGTCTCATCACATGGCCGGGTAACGTGGCGGTTACGGCAGGAAACATCAGCAATTTATCCGGATTGGTAGCCTTAATTTGCACATAGTTGTCAATAAGAGCAAAACATGCACCGGCAGGATTTAACTGAATATTGTCCGACTGCAACTGTACAGCAGCCTTTCCGGCACGCAGGGCTTCAAATACTGTCGAGATGAGTTGTGCAAACATGCTGAGAACGGCTGGTTCCAGGCAGTTTAGATGATTGAATGTGATCCAGCAACCAGTGGAAGCCATGCCTCGGAAAATGTCCTGCAGGCCAAGGTAATCCATAGACTTGGTACAGTTGAACTTGTACATGGCATGCCCGAAACTGTGGCTCAATTCACGAACTATTTCATACTTCCCGCTGTCCTGTGAAATGAAATCATAGAAATGATATTTCAATCAATCAATCAATCAATCAATCAATCAATCAATCAATCAATCAATCAATCAATCAATCAATCAATCAATCAATCAATCAATCAATCAATCGTTTATTAAAGCATAAAACATAATACAATGTTTATAGCCAGATACATAATGAGTACAACATTAAAAATGTGCATAATTATAATCAAAAGAGCATAGTTACGTACTATGGAACATAAATTAAATGTTTTCTGTAGTACGGATTGGTATGCAAAGTAAACATATCTTGACAAATTATTAATTACGTATCTTGGAGTCTTGACATTAAAGCTCTAAATTTGTTAAGTGTGTTTAACATATTTAACTCTATTGCATGCTGGGTATAATAATGGCTATTTTTCAAATAATTGTAGCAGACGACAATTCATTAATGTGTTTTCTTACTTGTGACTAGAAATATATCATGGAATTTCAGTCTATCTTCAGAATTTAAACTTTATTTATTTTACAAAGATTGCGAAACAAGCTTCAGCAACATATATTAATCAATATCGTTGGCACGGATGAAAGTGTATATGTGTGGAGGAAATTCAATGACATACAGTCTACATTCGTTATGTCAAAGTCGGATATGTCGCATTCTCCGGTTATCTCGAAGTCGGATCAAAGTCCCTTTTCAGACACTATCATTTTACATATAACTGGATCTGTTTATATCGAATTTCGTTAAGTCAAACTTCGGTTATGTCGAAGTATTTTGTTCGGTCAAACGGAATTCGACATAACGGATGTAGACTGTAGTTGATTGTTATTTTTACTGCCATCATGCAGGTAATGTGAACTGAAACACTGAAAGGTTGTCATTCTACAATGAACAAAGATGCTCTCACGCGAAATTCTTGTATTTTCATGAAAATATAACGCATTTGAATGACATTTTGGACCATCCTCTTTCACGAGAGATAATTCATGTAAGTGTGACATCCGTGGTCCAGTGGTAGAGTATCGGGTTAGAGATAGAGATTCGAGTGCTCTGTCACAGCACGTATGTAGTGTCCATGAGCAAGATACCTCACACACATCGTTATGATGCTGATGACAGATGTACTAGGCGACAGATGTATTAGGCAGAATGGTGCTGATGACAGATGTACTAAGCAGAATGGTGCTGATGGCAGATGTACTAGGCAGAATGGTGCTGATGACAGATGTACTAGGCAGAATGGTGCTGATGACAGATGTACTAGGCAGAATGGTGCTGATGACAGATGTACTAGGCAGAATGGTGCTGATGGCAGATGTACTAGGTGACAGATGTACTAGGCAGAATGGTGCTGATGACAGATGTACTAGGCGACAGATGTACTAGGCAGAATGGTGCTGATGACAGATGTACTAGGCAGAATGATGCTCTAGATAAAAAACCACAGTACAATACACACAACACTATTTTGGCAAACGGAACAAGATTGATTAACCCTTTCCCTCATAGAAGTACCTCTTGACGCCATTACCAATACAACATACATTGACCCTTTCCCCCATAGAAGCACCTCTCGACGCCATTACCAATACAACATACATTAACCCTTTCCCCCATAGAAGCACCTCTTGACGCCATTACCAATACGACATACATTAACCCTTTCCCCCATAGAAGCACCTCTTGACGCCATTACCAATACGACATACATTGACCCTTTCCCCTATAGAAACACCTTTTGACGCCATTACCAATATGACATACATTGACCCTTTCCCCCATAGAAGCACCTCTTGATGCCATTGCCAATATGCCATACATTGACAATGTAGTAGCCAAACCAATGTTCATAATAAAGGCCAGAATCTCATATAGTCCCAGTAATATCTATGGAGCTGGGATAGATATGGCAACTACTTATCCACTGCATGATAGCTAAATGGCTGTCGTTTGTATGGAGATATAATAGTATATTAACCTAAATCTCTATGAAGGAAAGGGTTAAATGGCTGTCGTTTGTATGGAGATATAATAGTATATTAACCTAAATCTCCAAAAAAAAAACCAAACTATGAAGGAAAGGGTTAAATGGCTGTCGTTTGTATGGAGATATAATAGTATATTAACCTAAATCTTTATGAAGGAAAGGGTTAAGGGACAAGACATGCATGATTCTCACAAATACTGGATTTTCAACTTACTATAGGACCGACACACAGTGTTCCCATGTATGCGTTTACCGACTGAATCATGGCAACAAACGCTCTCTCAGTGAGAGGGGTGATCACTTCACGAGAACTTGAACCCATGTATTCAAACCCGTACTCCATCTCAACGTCCAGGCACTGAAACATGAAAACATATAATAATACATTTAAATAATTGACAAGCTTATCTGCCCTTTCTTCCTGAACGCCTTTACTAATCATGTACAGTAGCCTGGGAACAGGCATCGATATATTTTGCCTGGTCGGTCAAATAAATATATGTTAACACCGAGACTTAATTGGGCCGTATTGAGTTTCTGATCATATCAACTATTAATTGGGCCGTATTGAGTTTCTGATCATATCAACTATTAATTGGGCCGTATTGAGTTTCTGATCATATCAACGCCTGGGGAAACTGGCGGGGTTTCCCATGTAATTACTGACTAGCATTAATCATATTAATAGGCCTATTAGCACATCCCCTAATCAATGACGTACTTGCATCGAAAGCGAGGCACTGCAATGTTGATAAAACTCTATAATTGGCCGCCATTGTTTACGGGTCAACGGAACGATAAATAGTTTTAAAAAGTACAATGTGCGTCTGATTTGACATATTTACTCAATATTTAAATAACTTTTTGACAAGCTTATCTGCCCTTTCTTCCTGAACGCCTAATCATGTACAGTACCTACTGACCGGGCATGCCAATTATGAAAAGAAGCCAGTTAAAGGAATATTCTTGTGTACTGTCATAAAAGTGTGTTTTACGTTTATTTATCGTCGCTACCGGTTGCCCATATAAGCGACGCCTCCTCAAGAGATTAGTCATTTTAGATTTTTGGAGGATAGTGCAATGATACAGATAGAGACCCATTCCAGAGTCTCCTCTTGTTCTTTTATGTGCACAGTGTAAAGCACCGACACGAGACCTCGGCTTAAAGTCCCCATCTGAAAGACTGTTATAATTTTATTTGGGTCAGACCGGAGATCAACTTAGATCGCGAAAATTAGCGAAATATAAATGCTCGTGAATTAATAGTGTTCTACAGTAACAGAACGGCCGAGCATAGTGCATAATTAAACTGTACTTACCTTTATGCTTACACCTCTATTCTCCTTAGCAAATCTATACTGAAGGCACGACTTCCACTCCAAACTATGCAACGGCGATGGACTCTCCATTACCAACAGGCCTTCCACGAAGTCTCGGAGATATGCTAGTATGGACAGCAAGCAGCTCAGTTTATGTATCTGACTCGGGAACAGCATCAGTTTCACTTCCGTCGTTTCCACGTTATCGTCTATGTGCTCTTTGTCCTCCTCTTTCTTCACCGGCGGTAGCGACATAGCAGCGAGGTTCATCGTATCAATTGGTTCCAGTGTGGTTGGTTCCACAAGCGCTAGAAAGCAGACACAAACCACGCTTAACAAATAAACATCCCAGCAATCGAGCCGCCAACGTATCATTTTAACGACTTTGTTGCGGGCCAGCCAACAATACAAATGTACTCTTTCCCTTCTTCTTCCTAGCTTAACAAATAAACATCCCAGCAATCGAGCCGCCAACGTATCATTTTAATGACTTTGTTGCGGGCCAGCCAACAATACAAATGTACTCCTTCCCTTCTTCTTCCTAGCTTAACAAATGTATCAACATTTGGCTTCGACTGTTCAAATCTATTAATCATACAACAACAATAGTTTATTGCATAAAACATCTATAAGATGCTTAGAGCAAATACAATAGTTACACATTGTAGTGGATACACACAAATAATTACCGAGAGGTCTCTTTAATAAAATCTTGTGAAAGGATAACAGTTCGAATTACAAAGATCTGTTCTGCATAAATATGCTTACGGTGAGTTGTATGTATTAATACGATTATTTAAATATTAGAATGTATAAATGTCTACTCCTACGAGGATCGTACCTGGGTTGCATTGGTGAAAAGCGAGCGCGCTAACCACTGCGCTAATCGGACAGCCAGTTTTGTGATACAATGATTAATCTTGTTTGACTTTATTCTGAAATATGCTTTTTCCAACAAAGCTTCAAGTTTCAAAGTTTACTAGCGCAGTACACAAGACCTTGGTTTACAGTTTCATCCAATATACGTACGTGTTGGAGTGGGAAATACTAAATAGTATGGATTATTTTTCTAACCAATAAACAATCACGGTCTACTTTGTAGATGCATGGGAGCATGGTAACATTATTTTGGATTTTGAGGGGAGCCCATGAGCTCCGTGCTATTCTATTCTTTTAGCACTGTATAAATCAACAAAAATCCATTGACAACTAATAAATTTAGATTACATTAGTTTAAACAATATTTTATGCAAGAATGGTACAAAACATAGGAATAGTCGTAATAGCACAGTTAGGATTAGATTACACCGAGTCTTACAGTCATCGCCTTCCTCTGGAATGGGAGAGTGGGTTGTGTCCAGTCCTGCTAGATCAAATATTGAGCCCTTTCTCGAGCCTCCAACTGAAGGAGCATTGCTACTTCTCATTCCGGTACCTCCAGCTAGCGAGTTTGTGTCATCCAAAAGTTCAGATTCTCCCTCCTTGCCACCTGAATGTAATTGAGAACAAGATATTACCGGGCTCATACTGACGTCTGAAAAGAATATTCAGTTACCGGGCTCATACTGAAATCTGAAAAGAATATTCAGTTACCGGGCTCATACTGAAGTCTGAAAAGAATATTCAGTTACCGGGCTCATACTGAAATCTGAAAAGAATATTCAGTTACCGGGCTCATACTGAAATCTGAAAAGAATATTCAGTTACCGGGCTCATACTGAAGTATGAAAAGAATATTCAGTTACTGGGCTCATAGCGAAATCTGAAAAGAATATTCAGTTACCGGGCTCATACTGAAATCTTACAAGAATATTCAGTTACCGGGCTCATACTGAAATCTTACAAGAATATTCAGTTACCGGGCTCATACTGAAATCTTACAAGAATATTCAGTTACCGGGCTCATACTGAAATCTTACAAGAATATTCAGTTACCGGGCTCATACTGAAATCTGACAAGAATATTCAGTTACCGGGCTGCTCATACTGAAATCTGACAAGAATATTCAGTTACCGGGCTGCTCATACTGAAATCTGACAAGAATATTCAGTTACCTGGCTCATACTGAAATCTTACAAGAATATTCAGTTACCGGACTCATACTGAAATCTTACAAGAATATTCAGTTACCTCATACTGAAATCTTACAAGAATATTCAGTTACCTCATACTGAAATCTTACAAGAATATTCAGTTACCGGGCTCATACTGAAATCTTACAAGAATATTCAGTTACCGGGCTCATACTGAAATCTTACAAGAATATTCATGTATTTTTCAAGGTTACAGGTATAATTTCGAAGTTTCTAGATGGACGAAATGTAAGTAGTGTGTGGGGATGGATTGCAGAGATTCCAACATTATTTTCATTACGATTTGTTACTATGTTCTAAATTAGTCCTTACTTCGCATGTAAGTTACTTTCAGAATGATAGATTTGTTTGTGTCTGGGGTTTAAGGCCCAACCAAACAGCTTAGGTTATATGGCTACTCTCCCGCTATTACTGCTGGAGGAAGACCCCCCAGGAGCCCCCCTCCGAGCAGTACTTAATGCACAGGCAGGTACCCGGGGTAGAACCACCAATCTTCTGAAAGTCACCTGAATAGCTTCCTCACTTGAACGACTTTGATACCCCCAGTAGGATTCAAACCTGCACCAGTGAGGGACCAGTAATTTGTGAGTTAATGACCGTAACCACTCGACCATGGAGGCCCTACAGTGGGAGAGAGATTTAACAAAAAGAGTTTTAAACCTGATAAAACATTTCTCAGTTATTGTGATCCAAGAGACTCCGCAGAAGACAAAATTGTACGCGGACAGAAACATTTAATGAGCCTCACCTTTGACCTTTGTTTTCTTTTCTTTCTCTCCTTCTATACCCTTTAGTAGCACGGTGGTACTTACAATACTGTCATTAATCTTATGTAGCATGGCCTAGAAAATAAGAACATATTGCAACGTTAGTTTATGCAAATTTATTTGAGCTCGATTGCGAAACAAGTTCATATAACTTATATTAATCACTCTCGAGACCTCATTCCTGATGGAATCCATCGCCAAGAGGGAGAGAGGAGAGGCATGTGGAATTTAAATGCTTTGCCTAAGGGCACAATCGTAACGGCTCCAGCGGGGCTCAAACTCCTGGCCTTTCGCACATGAAGTGAATGCGCTATCACTGAGCTATCACGACTTCCACAAATATAGGATCCAACATGAATAATCTATATGATCTAGTAGTTTGAGAAAGACCTAATCTGTCCTAGTGAATATATGAAATGTAATGATAATACACAAAAACAAATATCATTTTTATCTCCATACCGATGATAACCAATATGCACACTGCTGTATTACCTACACTGCTGTACTACATACTCAATAACCAATATGCACACTGCTGTATTACGTACACTGCTGTACTACATACTCAATAACCAATATGCACACTGCTGTATTACCTACACTGCTGTACTACATACTCAATAACCAATATGCACACTGCTGTATTACCTACACTGCTGTACTACATACTCAATAACCAATATGCACACTGCTGTATTACCTACACTGCTGTACTACATACTCAATAACCAATATGCACACTGCTGTATTACTACACTGCTGTACTACATACTCAATAACCAATATGCACACTGCTGTATTACCTACACTGCTGTACTACATACTCAATAACCAATATGCACACTGCTGTATTACCTACACTGCTGTACTACATACTCAATAACCAATATGCACACTGCTGTATTACCTACACTGCTGTACTACATACTCAATAACCAATATGCACACTGCTGTATTACCTACACTGCTGTACTACATACTCAATAACCAATATGCACACTGCTGTATTACCTACACTGCTGTACTACATACTCAATAACCAATATGCACACTGCTGTATTACGTACACTGCTGTACTACATACTCAATAACCAATATGCACACTGCTGTATTACCTACACTGCTGTACTACATACTCAATAACCAATATGCACACTGCTGTATTACGTACACTGCTGTACTACATACTCAATAACCAATATGCACACTGCTGTATTACCTACACTGCTGTACTACATACTCAATAACCAATATGCACACTGCTGTATTACCTACACTGCTGTACTACATACTCAATAACCGATATGCACACTGCTGTATTACCTACACTGCTGTACTACATACTCAATAACCGATATGCACACTGCTGTATTACATACTCAATAACCAATATGCACACTGCTGTACTACATACTCAATAACCAATATGCACACTGCTGTATTACCTACACTGCTGTACTACATACTCAATAACCAATATGCACACTGCTGTATAACGTACACTGCTGTACTACATACTCAATAACAATATGCACACTGCTGTATTACCTACACTGCTGTACTACATACTCAGTAACCAATATGCACACTGCTGTATAACGTACACTGCTGTACTACATACTCAATAACCGATATGCACACTGCTGTATTACCTACACTGCTGTACTACATACTCAATAACCGATATGCACACTGCTGTATTACACAATAACCTACACTGCTGTACTACATACTCAATAACCAATATGCACACTGCTGTATTACCTACACTGCTGTACTACATACTCAATAACCAATATGCACACTGCTGTATAACGTACACTGCTGTACTACATACTCAATAACCAATATGCACACTGCTGTATTACCTACACTGCTGTACTACATACTCAATAACCAATATGCACACTGCTGTATTACCTACACTGCTGTACTACATACTCAATAACCAATATGCACACTGCTGTATAACGTACACTGCTGTACTACATACTCAATAATCAATATGCACACTGCTGTATTACCTACACTGCTGTACTACATACTCAGTAACCAATATGCACACTGCTGTATAACGTACACTGCTGTACTACATACTCAATAACCGATATGCACACTGCTGTATTACCTACACTGCTGTACTACATACTCAATAACCGATATGCACACTGCTGTATTACATACTCAATAACCAATATGCACACTGCTGTACTACATACTCAATAACCAATATGCACACTGCTGTATTACCTACACTGCTGTACTACATACTCAATAACCAATATGCACACTGCTGTATAACGTACACTGCTGTACTACATACTCAATAACCAATATGCACACTGCTGTATTACCTACACTGCTGTACTACATACTCAATAACCAATATGCACACTGCTGTATAACGTACACTGCTGTACTACATACTCAATAACCGATATGCACACTGCTGTATTACATACTCAATAATCAATATGTACTTAAAAAATACGAAAACGCATTTTAGAAATTTATTTACTATGTACAAAAAGGATCTTACACTCGTGATTTTATACCATATTTATATTATTTGGAATTCCAAAATGAACTTGATAAAATATGGTATGAGATCACCACAAGTGCAATGTCCATTGTCACATTACAACATTGGATTTTAATAATATTTTTGCATAAAATATCGCTGCTACTTTCATTTTGGCGCCAAATGTCAGCGCAAATTGTTGTGACATCATTAAATTATCATGAGTGATTAATATAATCTGTTAAAACTTTCTTCGCAATAGTTGTAAAATAAATAATGTTTAAAACCGTAAAAACTCTTTCAGGTAATTCAGTCGATCTTCGTGTTCCAATGATTGCACTTTTCACAAGGCAATTTGTTGTATTGGGTTGCATACGGTGTAATAATTCATTAATTTTTAATTTAACCATATTTTATAGCCTATATATACACGCATATAGTTACACAATAATAATATACAGACGGATCTATAGCTCAGTGGTAACACGCTGGACTGGTAATCCAGGGATCGCAGGTTCGATCCCCCGTCTGACTATAATAAAATTAACAGTCTTTCAGAGGAGACGTTAAACCGAGGTCTTGTGTCGGTGCTTTACACCGTGCACGTAAAAGAACCAGAGGAGACTCTGGAATGGGTCTCTCTCTGTATCATTGCACTATACTCCAAAATCTAAAATGACTAATATCTTCAGGAGGCGTCGCTCATATGGGCAACCGGCAGCGACGATAAATAAACGTAAAAAAACAAACAAACAATAATAATACAACATAACAAAAGCAAATGTTCTAAAGCAACAAGTTCTAACAACATTACATTAAGCAACTCCCCAGTATTAATTCATTTGGTTTAAACATATTTATTTTCTATCATGTACATGATTATTTACAACAATTGTATTTAGGAATTGGACAGAAAGCTATACAGCTTATGGTTGTCCTCTCCTAATAATTCATTTAACACCAACCTTCAAACCATCGTCTTTTCCGTCTTCCATTTCCACGAGTGCTGCTTCAATCTGCTCCGTCATCTGAACTTGTGTAGCCAAGTACACGATCTCAGTGACATGGTCTAATGTCCATGACCTACTCGGATCCTCGTTTCCATCGTCGAAGATTTGATCAGTGACAGATGGTGGTCTGTTGTTGCCTTTGCTGTCTAAACTTCCTCCTGCAAGACTTCCTGATCTGCTTCCATTCTTCTCACCTATATAATCGCAATAGTTTCATTGTATATCTATTGTTTGTGTGCTTGTTTGTTTGTTTTAAGCAAAGTGGAAGTCGTTATAGCGCAGTGTTCGCTTCAGGTGCGAAAGGTCCGGAGTTCGATCCCCGCTGGAGCCGTTATGATTGTGCCCTTAGGCAAGGCATTTAAATTCCACGTTGCCTCTTCTCTCTCCCTCGTGGCGATGGATTCCATCAGGAATGAGGTCTCGAGAGTGATTAATATAAGTTGAAATAACTTGTTTTGCAATCGAGCTAAAATAAATTTGTATAAACTAATTGAACCAATGTCAGATTGACATTAAATAGATCTAACAGCTCTGCCTCCCATTTTATTTTTTAACTTTATTTATTTTACGATTGCGAAGCAAGTTTTAAAAACTTATATTAATCACTCTCATTGGCGTGGATGAAAACGTATATGTGGTCATTCGTGTGGGGAGGAAACCGGAGTACCCGGAGAAACCCACCTGTCCGCTCTGGCAACCACCGTACCGTCTCACATTCTTTCCGGTCTGAGGATCGAACCCGGGTTGCATTGGTGAGAAGCGAGCGTGCTAACCACTGCGCTAAGCGGACAGCCATTTAATATAGCTCATTAGTGATTACTGAAACATGTATCCACAAGATATATCAAGATATCTGTCGAAAAGACACAGCTTCAGGTGCTAAAGGCCCGGAATTCGAGCCCAGCTGGAGCCGTTACGATTGTGCCCTTAGGCAAGGCATTTAAATTCCACATTGCCTCTTCTCTCTCCCTCACGGCGATGGATTCCATCAGGAATGAGGTCTCGATAGTGATTAATATAAGTTGTAAGAACTTGTTTCGCAATCGAGCTAAAATAAATTTGTATAAACTAAATACATAGCCGACATATTTTCAAATCTTACAAAAAACATGCAACATCATACTTCCTACACTGTTACTGTAGGATTTACTGTAATGTTAATAAGACAATGAAATGCTTGGAATCTCTATTTTCATGTGAAAATATATCGCAAAACACCCGCATCTATCGCGATCATTTCTTAACCCTTTCAACACCACAGACCTCTAAATTGGCTACAAAAAAGTGTAGATCCAGATGAGCCGGCTCGTGACGAGCCGTCTCATCAGGATCTGCACTTTTTTCAAGTAATATAACTATTTTTAGAAAAAAAATTACCCATTTTGATAAATGAACTGGTCCAAAGGTAATTTTCTTATTAATTTATTGGTCTAAAAATATCATGCACCAGTCCATGTCAGTTACTTGGTGTTGAATGGGTTAACCCGCTAGGCAATGGAAGAACAGAGAGTGGCTGTTTAACACAGGTGGTTGTTTACTAGAGGTGATGCATCATAATATTTCAGTTTTGGAATCTGGAAAGAGTGGTCCTCTTTGCATGCTGGGTAAAATAAAGGCTATAAATACTTCAAATAATTGTAGCAGACAACAATTCATTAATGTGGTTTTTCTTATTTGCAGCCGAAAACTCTGGAAATATGTCATGGAATTTCTTTAGAATTGTGTGGTTATGACACATATTTGACTGGTATTTTCGCTAGCATGCAAAGAGTTAAAATAGGTTGGATTCTTAATAAAGTGGATCAATAACACAGATTTCATTGTACCTTTGTTATTTTTGGTCTTCGACTCCTGAGCCTGTACGGACACCCTCCTGGAGCCAGCACTCCTGATCTGACGTGTCGGTACGTTCGGTTTCTCTGTACCCATAGCCGTAGCTAACTGGAACTGCAGGGCATTCTTCAGTCCTTGAAGGAAACTAGTAAGCCACGTCTCAATTTGACCTTCACACGTGATGGGCTAAACAATACAATAGTATACCGGTAATATAAATATGCACACAGGACATCTCGCATTTTCGATACCAAATCTGGGTCGAAATCGCTCACCCCCTTGTTATCCCCCAAAAGCAAAAGACTGGTTGATCATGAATTTAATCATATGTTAACGACACCCCGGATTGCTACATATGATCGTTTTAAACTTTATTTATTTTACAACGATTGCGAAGCAAGTTTTTAACAACTTACATTAATCACTCTCATTGGCGGGTGAAAGCGTAAATGTGGTCATTTGTGTGGGAGGAAACTGGAGTACCCGGAGAAAACCCACCTGTCCGATCTGGCGACCACCATACCATCTCACATACTTCCCGGTCTGAGGATCGAACCTGGGTTGCATTGGTGAAAAGTGAGCGCGCTAATCGGACAGCCCAATATGATCGTTTGTTGTTTGAATGGTTTCTAAGACCAATTATCTGGCTGCTAGAGTAATGGAGATGTAATAACTCAATTTGATCTATGCATATTTATAAGGTATTATGACCTAAGGAGAGGACAACCATAAACTGTACAGCTTTCTGTCCAATGAGAGACATCGCTCAGTTACTGCCCCTGAATACTCCCTAAAAGTAGATAGGTCTTACAAAGTATTTTCCTCTGTTTTTATCATTGTTTCCTTTGCACAACATGCTAGCAATTTTATTCCACTATCGCTTCTTATGAGTATTATATTACTATATGCAATAGGTATTTATTTGTAAAATAAGGTTATCACTTAATTAACACGTTTTTGATCAAATCACATTTAACATACCGCAACATCTGGTTAGATCACAACAGTAAAAACAAAGGATTCTAACTAAAAGGACCTATTCGCATATTGGAATAAATCGGACTTATCTGCCAAGGGAGGTAATAGAAAATTACAGATGTCTCTCATTCATTACTTCAATTGTTGTAAATAATCATTTACAGGAGAGAAAATAAATATGTTTAAACCAAGCTATTATAACCGATTTATGACACTATCAAAAATGTTACAGACATATTTTTGAACAGTTTTTGGTCTAAGACTCTGCATTCCAAGCCTAAAATCAATCAGGGCTGGACAGACAGGCAGTATGAGAAACCCTGCATGTACGATTGGACATGTAGCAAGCAAGTGTATCAGGGATGGACAGACAGGCAGTATGAGAAACCCTGCATGTACGACTGGATGTGTAGCAAGCAAGTGTGTCAGGGACGGACAGACAGGCAGTATGAGAAACCCTGCATGTACGATTGGACATGTAGCAAGCAAGTGTGTCAGGGATGGACAGACAGGCAGTATGAGAAACCCTGCATGTACGACTGGACGTGTAGCAAGCAAGTGTGTCAGGGACGGACAGACAGGCAGTATGAGAAACCCTGCATGTACGACTGGACGTGTAGCAAGCAAGTGTGTCAGGGACGGACAGACAGGCAGTATGAGAAACCCTGCATGTACGACTGGACGTGTAGCAAGCAAGTGTGTCAGGGACGGACAGACAGGCAGTATGAGAAACCCTGCATGTACGACTGGACGTGTAGCAAGCAAGTGTGTCAGGGACGGACAGACAGGCAGTATGAGAAACCCTGCATGTACGACTGGACGTGTAGCAAGCAAGTGTGTCAGGGATGGACAGACAGGCAGTATGAGAAACCCTGCATGTACGACTGGACGTGTAGCAAGCAAGTGTGTCAGGGATGGACAGAAGGCAGTATGAGAAACCTGCATGTACGACTGGACGTGTAGCAAGCAATGTGTCAGGGGGACAGACAGCAGTATGAGAAACCCTGCATGTACGACTGGACTGTAGCAAGCAAGTGTGTCAGGGATGGACAGACAGGCAGTATGAGAAACCCTGCATGTACGACTGGACGTGTAGCAAGCAAGTGTGTCAGGGATGGACAGACAGGCAGTATGAGAAACCCTGCATGTACGACTGGACGTGTAGCAAGCAAGTGTGTCAGGGATGGACAGACAGGCAGTATGAGAAACCCTGCATGTACGATTGGACATGTAGCAAGCAAGTGTGTCAGGGACGGACAGACAGGCAGTATGAGAAACCCTGCATGTACGATTGGACATGTAGCAAGCAAGTGTGTCAGGGATGGACAGACAGGCAGTATGAGAAACCCTGCATGTACGACTGGACGTGTAGCAAGCAAGTGTGCAACATTTAAATCTGACATTCACATGACAGGCTAAACAATACAACAGCAGAACATGTACAGTAGAGTGAACGTAATTGTTGCCAATATAACGTGCATATCGATTGTGCATATCATGCATATAACGTGCATATCGATTGTGCATATCATGCATATAACGTGCATATCGATTGTGTATATCATGCATATAACGTGCATATCGATTGCGCATATCATGCATATAACGTGCATATTGATTGTGCATATCATGCATATAACGTGCATATTGATTGTGCATATCATGCATATAACGTGCATATCGATTGTGTATATCATGCATATAACGTGCATATCGATTGTGTATATCATTCATATAACGTGCATATCGATTGTGCATATAACGCGTGTATCGGTTTATGCATCATACGTATTACATCGATTGAATCACAATGAATCATATCCCACCGTATGTGGAATTATACGATGTGTTTGAATGGAATGCATAATACCATGTGATATGAAGCATATAAATAGTGTTACGACACATGTGAAATAACATTTATATACCTGTATATACTCGAAGCACTCATCGTCTTGAAGATGGATTCATTTGTCACCATTCTATGACAATGCTGTGACATTACAATTAGTTCAAAAGTTATAATATTGCTGCGGTTTAAAGGGGGGGGGTCCCAAAAATAATAATCTGCAACTTGCAAACAATAGACACATATGACAACTTCACGTCAAGATCATGTCAGCTCTACAACCGACCAATCAAAGGATCCAAACTGACAACCATAGGCCACAGAACTTGATTTTAATTGTATATACAAGGGAATCTAAGAATGTGGTTGTTTAGCATAGCCGAAAGTGGTTGTACAACCAAACCACACCAACTTAGCATAGCCGAAAGTGGTTGCTTAGCACAGCCGGAAGTGGTTGCTTTGCACAGCCGAAAGTGGTTGCTTAGCATAGCCACTGCTTAATAGCGGTCAATTATATAATAATACAATGTATTGAAAATCTGGAAATTGGCTGCTTAATACAGGCTGGTTGCTTAATAGAGGTGACCAATAACACAGGTTCGACTGTATAAATATATATTATGCTCGGTAATATATAGCATTGACGGCCTCCGTGGTCGAGTGGTTACGGTCGCCGACTTGTATACCACTGTAACCCATCATCACTGATGGTCACAGGTTCGAGCACCGCTCAGGCCGTGTCTCATTTATATGAAAAATTTGGCAGTTTCTTACGGAGGTTGGTGCACCAAGTACTGGTTAACCGCTGGAGCCTGCCCAGGAAAGGTGTTGTTAGGTAAACTGCCTGCTGTCAATATAGCCCAAAAATAGTGCTAATGCAGGCGTAAAGCCTGAACAACCAAACAAACCAGTTACATAGCCAGCTATAAATAGATCGCTCCATCACCAAATTTATTTTAGCTCGATTGTGAAACAAGTTCTTATAACTTATATTAATAGCTCTCAAGACCTCATTCCTGGTGTAATCCATCACCATGAGGGAGAGAGAAGAGGCAACATGGAATTTAAATGCATTGCCTAAGGGCACAATCGTAACGGCTCCAGCTCGGCTGTTGTCAGCTAAACTGCCCGTCGCTCATATGGGCAACCGGTAGCGACGATAAATAAACCTAAAACACACATTTAGTGTCCGCCTCCGTTGTCGAGTTGTTACGGTCCTCGACTTGTGTACCAATGTAACCTATCATCAATGGTGGTCACGGGTTCGAGCCCCGCTCAGACAGTGTCTCATTTATAAATATGAAAAAGTTGGCAGCTTCTTACGGAGGTTGGTGCACCAAGTATATACTGGTCGACCAATGGAGTCTGCCCAGGAAAGGTATTGTTAGCTAAACTGCCCGTCGCTTAAATGGGCAACAGGTAGCGACGATAAATAAACCTAAAACACACATTTAGTGTCCGCCTCCGTTGTTGAGTTGTTACGGTCCTTGACTTGTGTACCAATGTAACCTATCATCAATGGTGGTCACGGGTTCGAGCCCTGCTCAGACAGTGTCTCATTTATAAATATGAAAAAGTTGGCAGCTTCTTACGGAGGTTGGTGCACCAAGTATATACTGGTCGACCGCTGGAGCCTGCCCAGGAAAGGTATTGTTAGCTAAACTGCCCGTCGCTTAAATGGGCAACAGGTAGCGACGTTAAATAAACTTAAATTAAAAAAAGTATTGTTTATCTCTATACCACATACAAGCAATGCAGGTTCTAAGTGGGAGGGGGGTGATACTTAATCCAACATGTAGTCGTGATTATCAACTTCATTTCATGCCGGAATGTTAGGGGAGGTAACTGGAGCCACGGACTGGGGTTAGGACTAAGCTACAAACCTACTGAAATGAACTGTCAAGATTTGAACCCACAACAGTGAGAGATGACTGCAATGAAGTCAAAGGCCATAACCATTTTGCCATGGAGGAGCCTGTACGACCCGTGACTGAAAGACACAAACCTGTTGAAATACGAGTTTTTCCCCGAGAGAGCTGTGCACACCAGTGATCATAAAATTGTTCTTGTCATTCTCATTCACTTCCTCGTATATCAGGCTTCCAATGTTCTCAAACAGCTTGTTTATATACACGTTCACCTGACTTAGATCGTAACCTACATAATATAGAACAAACAACTTGTTTATATACAAGTTCACCTGACTTAGATCGTAACCTACATAACATAGAACAAACAGCTTGTTTATATACAAGTTCACCTGACTTAGATTGTAAACCTACATAATATAGAAGAAACAGCTTGTTTATATACAAGTTCACCTGACTTAGATCGTAACCTACATAATATAGAACAAAGAATTCATTTATATACAAGTTCACCTGACTTAGATCGTAACCTACATAATATAGAACAAACAGCTTGTTTATATACAAGTTCACCTGGCTTAGATCGTAACCTACACAAAAATAGAACAAACAGCTTGTTTATATACAAGTTCACCTGACTTAGATCGTAACCTACATAATATAGAACAAACAGCTTGTTTTAACATAGAACAAACAGCATGTTTTAACATAGAACAAACAGCTTGTTTATATACAAGTTCACCTGACTTAGATCGTAACCTACATAACATAGAACAAACAGCTTGTTTATATACAAGTTCACTTGACTTAGATCATAACCTACATAACATAGAACAAACAGCTTGTTTATATACAAGTTCACCTGGCTTAGATCGTAACCTACATAATATAGAACAAACAGCTTGTTTATATACAAGTTCACCTGACTTAGATCGTAACCTACATAATATAGAACAAACAGCTTGTTTATATACAAGTTCACCTGACTTAGATCGTAACCTACATAATATAGAACAAACAGCTTGTTTATATACACGTTCACCTGACTTAGATCGTAACCTACATAATATAGAACAAACAGCTTGTTTATATACAAGTTCACCTGACTTAGATCGTAACCTACATAATATAGAACAAACAGCTTGTTTATATACAAGTTCACCTGACTTAGATCGTAACCTACATAATATAGAACAAACAGCTTGTTTATATACACGTTCACCTGACTTAGATCGTAACCTACATAATATAGAACAAACAGCTTGTTTATATACAAGTTCACCTGACTTAGATCGTAACCTACATAATATAGAACAAACAGCTTGTTTATATACAAGTTCACCTGACTTAGATTGTAACCTACATAATATAGAAGAAATAATTTGTTTATATACAAGTTCACCTGACTTAAACTGTAGCCTTAACAAATATAGCACAAACCGGTTGCTTATAAACGTTCCCCTGACTTAAATTGTAGCCTACACAAGTAAAACAAATCGGTGCGGGCTGTTTACTAATATTAGCAAAACTTGTGGCCCAAATCTTGAAACAAATCGACCTAAAATAAAGTTGCATACCACAATCTACACAAAATATTATTTTTCAATTCCTTTCATAGTTCATTGGGTGAGTACAATATCCAAGAAGCTGCTTACCATTGCAGACAATGTGTAGGACGTCTTCCATGGACAGGAAGTAGAAACGCGGGAAGATCTGCCGCCGTCTTTCCAGATGATTGAGCAGCGACTTTCTACAGTGTTCCAGGCTGTTGTTCATGTGCTCCAGTATGGTTAGGATGTCTGTTGAAACAAACCAATCAAATGAGAGACATCTGTAATTTTCTATTACCTCCCTTGGCAGATAAAGTTTGATTTATTCCAAAATGTGAATAGGTCCTTTCAGTTAGAATCCTTTGTTTTTATTGTTGTGCCCTAACCAGATGTTGCGGTATGATAATTGTGATTTTATCTAAAACGTGTTAATTAAGTGATAGCATTGTTTTACAAATAAGTACCCATTGCATATACTGTACGAGACCTGTTGAGATATAGTAATTTAATAATTATAAGAAACGATTGTGGGATAAAATTGCTAGCATGTTGTGCAAAGGAAACAACCATAAAAACAGAGGAAAACACTTAATAGGACCTATCTACTTTGTGGTAGGTAAATAACGGCAAAATATTTGCCAACATTCAGATCTAGATAACAAACATCACAGTTATGTGACACTACCTCGGCTATGGAGTGCTCAAAACTTAAAACACTAATAAATAATATCCGAGATTTGCTCGTAAAGAGAACAAGAATTAAATTAGGAGAAAACTACAGTAGAAAATGCATTACTTTTTCTGGAGCAACACTGCAGCACATTGGGATTCTTCTCAGTAGCTCTCATGAGGAGTCGGAAATCTCGATTAGCGATGGCAAATCTATTGGCATCATGTGGTAAGGCGGTTCTTACATCAGCACTGGTGTACACCTGCAACAATGAAATAGGCAAAGAATGTTCACATTACATCTTACATCAGCACTGGTGTACACCTGCAACAATGAAATAGGCAAAGAATGTTCACATGATCTATCTTACATCAGCACTGGTGTACACCTGCAACAATGAAATAGGCAAAGAATGTTCACATTATCTATCTTACATCAGCACTGGTGTACACCTGCAACAATGAAATAGGCAAAGAATGTTCACATTATCTATCTTACTAATGCTCTAATTACGGAGATAATCTCAATAAGCTTTACACTTTCGATTAAATCCATGTTATTTCATCACTTTCTACCTCCTCCCATTCCCCGTTTATCTAGCTATAATTTCATACATTTATTATATATTTTGGTCTTACTACATAATACGTTTACGTCTTAGTCGCCTATAGTGCACATAGTTATATATGTAATGGAGATAATCTCAATAAGCTTTCGATTAAATCCATTTTCATTCTGTATACAATATATATGTACTGTACATTATGAATGAATAAATATGTTTAAACCAATTGAAACTAAGAAATATGTCACAATGTACGACACCTCTCTCTGAAATGGTTTTGACAAAATCAACGCATTTTGATCTGTCGATTATTAAACACTTAACCTGCCGAATAAATTGTATGGAATGTGCAAACAACATAGATCCAGATCAGCCAGGTGCTATGTTGTTTGTTATTCAGACAAGTGTTTTATTAGCTCAGCTATACGAATAACAAACAGCATAGAGCCTGATCAGACATTTGAAACCCCAGGATCCAATCCAACTGATGTATTAGAAACAGCAATGCTACAGGGTTCATTCTAGGTCAGAATTTTTGGGAGAAGTGAGAAAGCGCGTGATAGCTTCCTTCCTTAAATGGTGTTCTTTAATATACTTCTGCAAAATAGGGTTAAAATGCACAGTACAACCCAACCATTAAATACAACATTTGAATAGATGGAGTGCTTTATAATGGGCCAGTGTATCTTACTAGACACATTTTTGTTTGAAAATCGTAAAAAACATATATTTTTTTTAGGGAGAAGTGGGGCCGGCCCCCAGAGGGCGAAGTCAGGGTCCCTAGGGCGACAATTTCGCCCACATCGCCCTCTAGAATGATCCCTGTGCTATCAGGTAGAACCAACAACCTCCCAAAGGTCAGCTGGATAGTTTGAAACCCCAGGATCCAATCCAACTGATGTTTCAGACACAGGCATGACTATCAGGTAGAACAACCAACCTACCAAAGGTCAGCTGGATAGCTTCCTCACTACACCTAGGACACGAGTTAGGAGCAAATAACTGCAAGTCAAACGACGTTAATCAATCAGCCAAAGAAGCCATAACTTTGAAATGAGAAGATTAAACAAATATTCAAGACTGTTAACCTCCTCAAGCTCCACCCATTTCTCCTGCACATCTAACCAGGTCGACAGTACAGCTTCTATGGTTTGCAACCTCTTCTGCCACTTCACAACTTCATCGAGGAAGGAGCCGGCAGCGCTGTTACTCTGCATGGCTTGCAAGGTGACCTGGTGACCCTCCAGCTCCTCGAAGATTGGCTCAGTGCTTGCCAGCAGCATGTGATGACCCGTGTCCTGCAATCACATAATCATGCGATTGTGTCTGAGAAGAGGCCAAATGCGGTAAAATACATGTTGAGTTATACAGTCAAACCTGTCTTAAGCAGCCAGCCAATGGAGTCAGAGAAAGTGGCTGCTTAGCACAGGTGGCTGCTTAATAGAGGGCAAATAATAGAGTTATAAGACGAAATATATGGTACTAGATAAACAAGTGCAGCACTTTCTTTTCCATGTATGGAAGTACTCTTTGGCAATAGTTTATACAAGAATACTCATGTTTCAAACATCCTGGTTTTTTGTTGAAGTTTGTACTGTACCCAAGATTTTCGTTGAAGTTTGCATCCAAGATTTTCAAATGTTGAATGAAATTGACGTTGTGACATCCAAGTGTTGCATATTATGATCACAACGGGTTTCAATCTTAGTTTATACAAATTTTATTTTAGTTCAATTGTGAAACAACTTCTTACAACTTATATTAATCACTCTCGAGACCTCATTCCTGATGGAATCGATCGCCACAAGGGAGAGAGAAGATGCATGTGGAATTTTAAATACCTTGCACAATCGTAACGGCTAAAGCTGGGCTCGTATTTTGTCTTGCATCAGTGTATAGAGGTATTTTAACTTACATCACCCAGGTTTAGTAGAGAAGCTGGTAGAGAGGCTATGCTGCTTCGCTTGTTTTTGCTATGTGAACATAAAGCTGGGCTCGTATTTTGTCTTGCATCAGTGTATAGAGGTATTTTAACTTCACCCAGGTTTAGTAGAGAAGCTGGTAGAGAGGCTATGCTGGTTCGCTTGTTTTTGCTATGTGAACATAAAGCTGGGCTCGTATTTTGTCTTGCATCAGTGTATAGAGGTATTTTAACTTACATCACCCAGGTTTAGTAGAGAAGCTGGTAGAGAGGCTATGCTGCTTCGCTTGTTTTTGCTATGTGAACATAAAGCTGGGCTCGTATTTTGTCTTGCATCAGTGTATAGAGGTATTTTAACTTACATCCAGGTTTGAAGTGGACTGAATGATTGACAGTCTATTTTAGTTAGTTTGTTTTTAAAATGTGCATTAAATTAAAGAAGTGTGCTAGGATTAATTTGCAATTAAATAATAATTAATATTTTAACTTACATCACCCAGGTTTAGTAGAGAAGCTGGTAGAGAGGCTATGCTGCTTTGCTTGTTTTTGCTATGTGAACATAAAGCTGGGCTCGTATTTTGTCTTGCATCAGTGTATAGAGGTATTTTAACTTACATCACCCAGGTTTAGTAGAGAAGCTGGTAGAGAGGCTATGCTGGTTCGCTTGTTTTTGCTATGTGAACATAAAGCTGGGCTCGTATTTTGTCTTGCATCAGTGTATAGAGGTATTTTAACTTACATCACCCAGGTTTAGTAGAGAAGCTGGTAGAGAGGCTATGCTGGTTCGCTTGTTTTTGCTATGTGAACATAAAGCTGGGCTCGTATTTTGTCTTGCATCAGTGTATAGAGGTATTTTAACTTACATCACCCAGGTTTAGTAGAGAAGCTGGTAGAGAGGCTATGCTGGTTCGCTTGTTTTTGCTATCTGAACATAAAGCTGGGCTCGTATTTTGTCTTGCATCAGTGTATAGAGGTATTTTAACTTACATCACCCAGGTTTAGTAGAGAAGCTGGTAGAGAGGCTATGCTGCTTCGCTTGTTTTTGCTATGTGAACTCTGGTTGGACACTCGACTCGTTGTTCTCACTTGACTGCGGCTTGGACCAGGTTTGTGTTGTTGCTCGGCTCCGGATTCACTCTGTGATACCTCACTTTGATTATCCTGCTCAAATAGAATTAAAATATCATATAACCACATACCGCATATTCTCAGCTATTAGTCGACTTCGGCCATAAGTCGATGATCAAATTTTGGCTTGAAAATGTTCCCCTGGATCCTTCCATATGTTGAGGGTGCAATGTGGACTACAACATTAATATTTCCCCTCATATCGGAGTGAAACTGGGCTCAATTTGTATATAAACATTAGAACAGTGAACATACGTGTACGGTCACATCTCCAGCTGTGTCCATGACTCTACTTCTGAGGTGCATCTGGAAATGGAATAGTTTACTCAGCCACACTTCCTCGTACGTCTTCAGTGACTGTTCTATCGACAGATCCTTCACTGCTCTCTGCACTATCGCCCGAACGTCATCCACATGCTCTGAAATAATTATAGATTATTCTAAATAAAATCACATTTCTGATCAGGATCTATATTGTTTGCTATTCAGCCAAGTGTTTTAGCTCCACTATACGAATAGCAAACGTAGAGCTGGCTCTATGCTGTTTGCAAACGTCATTTGATCTGTTCTGTTGTAAATTGAAATGATTTTAGACTGGGAAGAATATGTGAAAGTGTTCATATTAAAAGTGATGGAGGCATTTTATGATTACGGCTGGTATACCGAATCAGGGTTAACTCTTAAATATGAGAAATCCAAAATGGCCGCCACCGAAACATGAAAAATTAATGTTGTCGTATCTAAGGTACTAAGCATGGTACAAACATAAATATGCATGTTTTCCGGTACAAGCAATCCATTGAGGCCATTATTTAACCCTCAACATGCCAAGAAATCAAGATGGCCACCATATGTGATGTAAATTACGAAATAATGTGGACTACAATTGACCGATATATTCTCTGTCTTTGAGAGCAACATTCTAATCGAGGCTCTCCTGCTTCCAGTGGTGGAGGAAGATCCCAGGTAACCTGTCAATCATTGTCTCGGGCATGCAGGGCACCAAGTAACCTGTCAATCATTGTCTCGGGCATGCAAGGCACCAAGTAACCTGTCAATCATTGTCTCGGGCATGCAAGGCACCAAGTAACCTGCCGAGCATTGTCTCGGGCATGCAAGGCACCAAGTAACCTGTCAATCATTGTCTCGGGCATGCAAGGCACCAAGTAACCTGTCAATCATTGTATCGGGCTGCAAGGCACCAAGTAACCTGACGAGCATTGTGTTGGGCATGCAGGGCACCAAGTAACCTGCCGAGCATTGTCTCGGGCATGTAGGGCACCAAGTAACCTGCCAATCATTGTCTCGGGCATGCAGGGCACCAAGTAACCTGTCAATCATTGTCTCGGGCATGCAGGGCACCAGTAACCTGTCAATCATTGTCTCGGGCATGCAGGGCACCAAGTAACCTGTCAATCATTGTCTCGGGCATGCAGGGCACCAAGTAACCTGCCGAGCATTGTCTCGGGCATGCAAGGCACCAAGTAACCTGCCGAGCATTGTCTCGGGCATGCAAGGCACCAAGTAACCAGTCAATCATTTCTCGGCATGCAGGGCACCAAGTACCGTCAATCATTGACGGCATGCAGGGCACCAAGTAACCTGTCAATCATTGTCTCGGCATGCAGGGCACCAAGTAACCTTCAATCATTGTATCGGGCATGCAGGGCACCAATAACCTGTCAATCATTTCTCGGGCATGCAGGGCACCAGTAACCTGTCCATCATGTCTCGGGCATGCAAGGCACCAAGTAACCGGTCAATCATGTCTCTGGCATGCAAGGCACCAAGTAACCTGCCGAGCATTGTCTCGGGCATGCAAGGCACCAAGTAACCGGTCAATCATGTATCGGGCATGCAGGGCACCAAGTAACCTGCCGAGCATTGTCTCGGGCATGCAAGGCACCAAGTAACGTCAATCATTGTCTCGGGCATGCAGGGCACCAAGTAACCTGCCGAGCATTGTTTGGGCATGCAGGCACCAAGTACCTGCCGAGCATGTCTCGGGCATTAGGGCACCAAGTAACCTGTCAATCATTGTCTCGGGCATGTAGGGCACCAAGTAACCTGTCAATCATTGTCTCGGGCATGCAAGGCACCAAGTAACCTGCCGAGCATTGTGTTGGGCATGCAGGGCACCAAGTAACCTGTCAATCATTGTCTCGGGCATGCAAGGCACCAAGTAACCTGCCAAGCATTGTCTTGTGCATGCAGGGCACCAGGTAACCTGCCGAACATTGTCTTGTGCATGCAGGGCACCAGGTAACAAGGCAAGTCGTGCAGAAATAGTGCAGAAATATTCATCTCTGAGGCAAACATGACACGAGGTCGCAGGCACTTGTTTTTGTCAATAAAAAAAACATTAACCCCCTACCTAAGAAGGGCAGTAATTGTTTTTTTATTGACTGAAACAAGTTCCTGTGCAAAGGGGTCTATAACAATGAACGCGAGGGTAACTACTCCAGAGTATAAATAGTAAAATGTTTGAGTTACGTTGGAGTCCAAGGCCAAGTAGATCTCCTAATGTCATCCTCTTCAGTGAGTCGTTGTCTATAGATATTGCCCCTCCCGTTACACGCACCAGCTGTTTCCAGTGACGCGTTCTCATGGCCGGGTTACTCAAATCATCAATCAGTGGCAGGCATGCCTGAAATGTAAATAACAATCAACGACTTACAACTACAACACCATCAATGTCCTGACAACAACTACAACACCATCACTGTCCTAACAACTACAACACCATCACTGTCCTGACAACAACTACAACACCATCACTGTCCTAACAACAACTACAACACCATCAATGTCCTAACAACAACTACAACACCATCAATGTCTTAACAACATCTACAACATCATCAATGTCCTGACAACAACTACAACACCATCAATGTCCTGACAACTACAACACCACAATGTCCTAACAACAACTACAACACCATCAATGTCCTAACAACAACTACAACACCATCACTGTCCTGACAACAACTACAACACCATCAATGTCCTGACAACAACTACAACACCATACATGTCCTAACAACAACTACACCACCATCACTGTCCTAACAACTACAACACCACCAATGTCCTAACAACATCTACAACACCATCAATGTCCTAACAACAACTACAACACCATCACTGTCCTAACAACTACAACACCATCAATGTCCTAACAACAACAACAACACCATCACTGTCCTAACAACTACAACACCATCAATGTCCTAACAACTACAACACCATCAATGTCCTAACAACAACTACAACACCATCACTGTCCTGACAACAACAACAACACCATCACTGTCCTAACAACTACAACACCATCAATGTCCTAACAACTACAAACACACACACCATCAATGTCCTAACAACTACAACACCATCAATGTCCTAACAACACTACACACCATCATGTCCTAACAACTACACACCATCAATGTCCTAACAACTACACCACCAACAATGTCCTAACAACTACAACACCATCAATGTCCTAACAACACTACTACAACACCATCAATGTCCTAACAACTACAACACCATCAATGTCCTAACAACTACAACACCATCAATGTCCTAACAACTACAACACCATCAATGTCCTAACAACTACAACACCATCAATGTCCTGACAACAACTACAACACCATCAATGTCCTAACAACAACTACAACACCATCAATGTCCTAACAACAACAACACCACCATCAATGTCCTAACAACAACAACACCACCATCAATGTCCTAACAACAACAACACCACCATCAATGTCCTAACAACAACTACAGCACCATCAATGTCCTAACAACAACAACACCACCATCAATGTCCTAACAACAACACACAACACCATCAATGTCCTACAACAACAACAACACCATCAATGTCCTGACAACAACTACAACACCATCAATGTCCTGACAACAACTACAACACCACAATGTCCTAACAACAACAACACCACCATCAATGTCCTACTTGTGAAACATATATACAATACCTGAATATTTGTGATAGACTCATGAAGTCCCATGTAGATATCCCATGTAAACACATCCTCGGGCAGAGCCCGTACAATCTCCAGCTGCTTATTTGTCTCGTCCCGCAGAAACTTGGTGTTCATTTTCTGCCAACGATGTCTCTTCCACTCTCCTTGCTGTTCATCTATAACTCTGTCAAAAATAAAACAGCATATCATTTGTTTGATTGTTTACTTTCACACCCACTATACAATGTACGTCAATGAAATATATGAAATATTTATTTCCCTTTGTTGTAATACGCCATTTGTCTTGGAAACAATGGAATTTAGTTACAATGTACGTCCATCAAATATATGAAACATTTATTTCCCTTTGTTGTAATATGCCATTTGTCTTGGAAACAATGGAATTTAGTTACAATGTACGTCCATCAAATATATATGAAACAATTTATTTCCCTTTGTTGTAACACGCCATTTGTCTTGGAAACAATGGAATTTAGTTACAATGTACGTCCATCAAATATATATGAAACATTTTATTTCCCTTTGTTGTAACACGCCATTTGTCTTGGAAACAATGGAATTTAGTTACAATGTACGTCCATCAAATATATATGAAACATTTATTTCCCTTTGTTGTAACATGCCATTTGTCTTGGAAACAATGGAATTTAGTTCTCAACTGGAGTATAAGACGCAGCAGACTTTTGGATGAAAATATCTGCGTCTTATACATAGACGATTACGGTAGTGGCATAATAATCGTCACTTATAACAATGTACAATGAGCAATTACAGTCGTACCAAGTAAGGTTAAAAAGGAACGTTTCAGCTTAATCTTATGGAGGATATACGTTGTTCCTTGAAACATTGTATCTGATAAAGACATACATCTAGGTAGAACCACCAACCTTCTGCAAGCAGGCGTAGAGGGGCCAGTGATTGTCAGTGCAGTAAGGTAAGGCCATACAGCAACTTTCTCAAGTTTTGTCTCACCACGACAAGGAAACTGTGGCAACATGCTATGTTCTATGCATCTATCATGTTATGCGAGCATTTGCATCTATCATGTCATGCAACCATTTGCATCTATCATGTCATGTCAGCATTTGCATCTATCATGTCATGCAAGCATTTGCATATATTATGTCATGTCACCATTTGCATATATCATGTCATGCAAGCATTTGCATATATTATGTCATGTCACCATTTGCATATATCATGTCATGTCACCATTTGCATCTATCATGTCAAGCAAGCATTTGCATCTATCATGTCATGTGACCATTTGCATCTATCATGTCATGCGAGCATTTGCATCTATCATGTCCTGCAAGCATTTGCATCGATCTGTCCTGCTATGCGAGTACATGTATCTCCCTAAAATAAAATCTCACAATTTCTTTGAATTATTTTACCCTCGGAAAATCTGCATAACCAATGAGCTACAGTCCCTACTAATCTATAAGGCAATGTGCCCTATAACACGACCCTCCTACTTTGGTCCTGAAATCTGTGGGTTTTCAGTGTCAGGGTGCTTGCTTTCAGTGTCAGGGTGCTTGCTTTCAGTGTCAGGGTGCTTGCTTTCAGTGTCAGGGTGCTTGCTTTCAGTGTCAGGGTGCTTGCTTTCAGTATCAGGGTGCTTGCTTTCAGTGTCAGGGTGCTTGCTTTCAGTGTCAGGGTGCTTGCTTTCAGTGTCAGGGTGCTTGCTTTCAGTGTCAGGGTGCTTGCTTTCAGTGTCAGGGTGCTTGCTTTCAGTGTCAGTGCTTGCTTTCAGTGTCAGGTGCTTGCTTTCAGTGTCAGGATGCTTGCTTTCAGTGTCAGGGTGCTTGCTTTCAGTGTCAGGGTGCTTGCTTTCTTTTATAAAACGTAATTATGGATACCATTTAAAACATTACTCACTTATAAGACGGGATTCCACTTTGAGGCCATAATCTGGTGGTAAAAAACTCGTCTTATAGGCGAGTATGAACGGCATAGTACAATGTTTCCGGTATATTTGAAGCATAAATGTTGGACACATATTACAAAGCCTGGTACCAGTATATAGAACTCACCTCTTTGTTTCCCATACTTGTTTCAAATTGTTCAGCTCGTGGCGACATCTGAAATATGCAAAACATTATATGGAAGAATAATTAAAACAACGCAACAAATTAATTTGATCATCTTAGCCAATGGGAAGACTGTGAACTTGAAGCATAATGGCCACATGCATTATCTCAGTGTCACTCAGAATAACGGCTCTCGATATAACCTTTGTACCCAGCTGTGGTAATATATTGTCTCGAATATTGACGCAGCTACATACACAAGAAATTTGATATTTGACATTTGACTAGTGAAGTAGGTTCTTTGGCAATAAATGATTATTGAAGTTGCTTATGTTGGCAGTCACTTGATTATAGAAGTTGCTTATGTTGGCAGTAACTTGATTATAGAAGTTGCTTATGTTGGCAGTCACTTGATTATAGAAATTGCTTATGTTGGCAGTAACTTGATTATAGAAGTTGCTTATGTTGGCAGTAACTTGATTATAGAAATTGCTTATGTTGGCAGTCACTTGATTATAGAAGTTGCTTTGTTGGCAGTAACTTGATTATAGAAGTTGCTTATGTTGGCAGTCACTTGATTATAGAAGTTGCTTATGTTGGCAGTAACTTGATTATAGAGGTTACTTATGCTTGCAGTAACTTTATTATAGAAGTTGCTTATGTTGGCAGTGACTTGATTATAGAAGTTGCTTATGTCGGCAGTAACTTGATCATAGAAGTTGCTTATGTTGGCAGTCACTTGATTATAGAAGTTGCTTATGTTGGCAGTGACTTGATTATAGAAGTTGTTTATGTTGGCAGTCACTTGATTATAGAAGTTGCTTATGTTGGCAGTCACTTGATTATAGAAGTTGCTTATGTTGGCAGTCACTTGATTATAGAAGTTGCTTATGTTGGCAGTAACTTGATTATAGAAGTTGCTTATGTTGGCAGTAACTTGATTATAGAAGTTGCTTATGTTGGCAGTAACTTGATTATAGAAGTTGCTTATGTTGGCAGTAACTTGATTATAGAAGTTGCTTATGTTGGCAGTAACTTGATTATATAAATTGCTTATGTTGGCAGTCACTTGATTAGAAGTTGCTTATGTTGGCAGTCACTTGATTATAGAAGTTGCTTATGTTGGCAGTAACTTGATTATAGAAGTTGCTTATGTTGGCAGTAACTTGATTATAGAAATTGCTTATGTTGGCAGTCACTTGATTATAGAAGTTGCTTTGTTGGCAGTAACTTGATTATAGAAGTTGCTTATGTTGGCAGTCACTTGATTATAGAAGTTGCTTATGTTGGCAGTAACTTGATTATAGAGGTTACTTATGCTTGCAGTAACTTTATTATAGAAGTTGCTTATGTTGGCAGTGACTTGATTATAGAAGTTGCTTATGTCGGCAGTAACTTGATCATAGAAGTTGCTTATGTAGGCAGTCACTTGATTATAGAAGTTGCTTATGTTGGCAGTGACTTGATTATAGAAGTTGTTTATGTTGGCAGTCACTTGATTATAGAAGTTGCTTATGTTGGCAGTCACTTGATTATAGAAGTTGCTTATGTTGGCAGTCACTTGATTATAGACGTTGCTTATGTTGGCAGTAACTTGATTATAGAAGTTGCTTATGTTGGCAGTAACTTGATTATAGAAGTTGCTTATGTTGGCAGTAACTTGATTATAGAAGTTGCTTATGTTGGCAGTAACTTGATTATAGAAGTTGATTATGTTGGCAGTAACTTGATTATAGAAGTTGCTTATGTTGGCAGTCACTTGATTATTTAAGTTGCTTATGTTGGCAGTCACTTGATTATTGAAGTTGCTTATGTTGGCAGTCACTTGATTATTTAAGTTGATTATGTTGGCAGTCACTTGATTATTTAAGTTGATTATGTTGGCAGTCACTTGATTATTTAAGTTGCTTATGTTGGCAGTCACTTGATTATTGAAGTTGCTTATGTTGGCAGTCACTTGATTATAGAAGTTGCTTATGTTGGCAGTCACTAGATTATAGAAATTGCTTACATTGACAGTACATGTAAATGAATATTTTAAAGTAGCTTACATTGGCAGCAAATTGAATATTGAATCTTACGTTGGCAGTAAATTGAAGTTGACAACAGATGCTTCTAGAAGTTCCTGCAATTCTATCAAATCCTGAGCTTCATTTTCCAGCACTGTAAGCCTTCTGGAAAAGCTATCGATGGAGTCCCACGCATCTGTGATATCATATTCTCGATTGTATATATCAGAAGTCTCTAGCTCCTTACTGAGGGAGTTCACACGACGTCCAAATGCATCGAGGTCCTGTAAATACATGTATTCCATTCTTAGAAATATGCAAAAAATATGACCACTCAATTGTGATAAAGATGCATCTCCCTTGTTCACCTCAATACGAAACCTGATCATACCTGTATAATTCTGACCGACTCCTGCTGCTCGGACCAAACATCTCCCTTGTTCACCTCAATATTAAACCTGATCATACCTGTATAATTCTGACCGACTCCTGCTGCTCGGACCAAACATCTCCCTTGTTCACCTCAATATTAAACCTGATCATACCTGTATAATTCTGACCGACTCCTCCTGCTCAGACCAAACATCTCCCCTGTTCACCTCAATATTAAACCTGATCATACCTGTATAATTCTGACCGACTCCTCCTGCTCAGACCAAACATCTCCCTTGTTCACCTCAATATTAAACCTGATCATACCTGTATAATTCTGACCGACTCCTCCTGCTCGGACCAAACATCTCCCTTGTTCACCTCAATATTAAACCTGATCAAACCTGCATAATTCTGACCGACTCTTCCTGCTCGGACCAAACATCTCCCTTGTTCACGTCAATATTAAACCTGATCATACCTGTATAATTCTGACCGACTCCTCCTGCTCAGACCAAACATCTCCCCTGTTCACCTCAATATTAAACCTGATCATACCTGTATAATTCTGACCTACTCTTCCTGCTCGGACCAAACATCTCCCTTGTTCACCTCAATACAAAACCTGATCATACCTGTGTAATTCTGACAGACTCTTCCTGAATTCTTGGACCAAGCCTCTGCTTAGCGAGCGAGACCTTGGTCTTGAGGTTGTTCCATCTACTTGGTGCGGCATTGAACAGTTGCTGCGTCTTCTCCGGCAGTCTCTGTCCGTACTTCTTCAGCAGCAGAACAGTCCGGTGCATGGCAGCAAACTTGCCGTCCATCTCAGACTGCTGGGCAGAAACCTGGTAAAGATAGAGAGACAAATTAACAAAAGTAGCTGAGAGAGGCAGACATCATGCTTGTATTGCAGTACTTTGAATGGCTCTGGAATTGATAGCTTAGGCAAGAATATAACGGTAACATGTCTGCACAGATTGGTAAATGGGTGTTTAATTCCAGTTTAAAAGAACGTGTAGTCTACGTACATCTATAGCAGACAGGCAAATCTGTACACAGTAACCAAAACCATCTATAACATTTCTGCACAGATTGGTAAATGTGGGTTTAATTCTAGTTTAAAATAACGTGTAGTCTAAGTACATCTATAGCAGACAGGCAAATCTGTACACAGTAACCAAAACCATCTATAACAGGTCTGCACAGATTGGTAAATGTGGGTTTAATTCTAGTCTAAAATAACGTGTAGTTAAGCAGGGTTCATTCTAGGTCAGAATTTTTGGGAGAAGTGAGAAAGCGCGTGATCGTTTCCTTAAATGGTGTTCTTTAACATACGTCTGCAAAATAGGGTTAAAATGCACAGTACAACCGTTAAATACAACATTTGAATAGAAGGAGTGCTTTATAATGGGCCAGTGTATTTTACTAGACAAAATTTTGTTTGAAAATAGAATTATTTTTTTTAGGGAGAAGTGGGGCCCCCCCCCAGAGGGCGAAGTCAGGGTACCTAGGGCGACAATTTCGCCCACATCGCCATTTAAAATGATCCCTGGTCTAAGAAGATCTATAGTAAACAGGCAAATCTGTACACAGTAACCAAAACCATCCATTTCTGCACAGATTGGTAAATGTGGGTTTAATTCTAGTTTAAAATAACATGTAGTCTAAATACATCTATAGTAGACAGGCAAATCTGTACACAGTAACCAAAACCATCCATCTATCATGAACACACATACTATGTCGGTATTATCGACTGCATTTACTGGATGACCTCTCAATGATGAAGATTCTGGAATACGATTCAAATACTGTCAATGCTGACACCCTGAATGTCCGATTAGCATTGTGGTTAGCATGCTTGCTTCTCACAAATTGAACAAGGGTTCGTTCCTAAGTCCGGGAGATGATACGGTGGTTGTCAAATCGGACAAGTGGTTTTATCCGGGTACTCAATTTCTTCCCACAAAATGATCACATATACGCTTTCCACCGCACCAACGAAAGTGATTTTTTAAAAACTTTATTTAGTTTACGATTGCGAAGCAAGTTCTAACAACTTATATTAATCACTCTCGCTGGCACGGATGAAAGCGTAAATGTGTTCATTCGTGTGGGAGGAAACCGGAGTACCCAGAGAAAACCCACCTGTCCAATCTGGCGACCACCGTACCATCTCACATACTTCCCGATCCGAGAATCGAACCCGGAATGCATTGGTGAGAAGCGAGCGCGCTAATCAAAGTGATTAATATAAGCTTGTTTCGTAATTGTTGTAAACTATATAATGTTTATATATTAATTACACCGTACCTCATTGAACAACCTCATCATCTTCATGAAGGAGGCCGTGTCTCTCTCTTCTCCTGTGATACCTTCAATCTCGGGTTCAATACGCTTCAAAAACTCATCTAACTTCTCCAACATATGTGAGACCTAGATTAAACACAATAATGGTATATAACATATCTCTGACATATATGTGACCTAGATTAAACACAACAATGGTATATAACATATCTCTGACATATGTGTGACCTAGATTAAACAAAATAATGGTATATAGCATATCTCCGACATATATGTGACCTAGATTAAACACAACAATGGTATATAACATATCTCTGACATATGTGTGACCTAGATTAAACACAACAATGGTATATAACATATCTCTGACATATGTGTGACCTAGATTAAACACAACAATGGTATATAACATATCTCTGACATATGTGTGACCTAGATTAAACATAACAATGGTATATAACATATCTCCGACATAATTGTAACATAAATTAAGCACATAACAATGGCATATATGATATTTTCAACATATGTGTGATCTAGATTAAACACAGCAATGGCATATAGCATATCTCCAACATATGTGTGATCTAGATTAAACACAGCAATGGCATATATAACATATTCCCAACATATGTGTGATCTAGATTAAACACAGCAATGGCATATATAACATATTCCCAACATATGTGTGATCTAGATTAAACACAGCAATGGCATATATAACATATTCACAACATATGTGTGATCTAGATTAAATACAGAAATGGCATATATAACATATTCCCAACATATGTGTGATCTAGATTAAACACAGCAATGGCATATAATACATTAATTTTCCCATATTATGTGTTGCATAGATTACATATTAAGAGATAGGACGACATGCGTTGCATAGATTACATATTAAGAGATGACATGCGTTGCATAGATTACATATTAAGAGATGACATGCGTTGCATAGATTACATATTAAGAGATGACATGCGTTGCATAGATTACATATTAAGAGATAGGATGACATGCGGTGCATAGATTACATATTAAGAGATAGGATGACATGCGTTGCATAGATTACATATTAAGAGATATGATGACATGCGGTGCATAGATTACATATTAAGAGATGACATGCGTTGCATAGATTACATATTAAGAGATGACATGCGGTGCATAGATTACATATTAAGAGATAGGATGACATGCGGTGCATAGATTACATATTAAGATATAGGATGACATGCGTTGCATAGATTACATATTAAGAGATAGGATGACATGCAGTGCATAGATTACATATTAAGAGATAGGATGACATGCGTTGCATAGATTACATATTAAGAGATAGGATGCGTTGCATAGATTACATATTAAGAGATAGGATGCGTTGCATAGATTACATATTAAGAGATAGGATGACATGCAGTGCATAGATTACATATTAAGAGATAGGATGACATGCGTTGCATAGATTACATATTAAGAGATAGGATGCGTTGCATAGATTACATATTAAGAGATAGGATGCGTTGCATAGATTACATATTAAGAGATAGGATGCATTGCATAGATTACATATTAAGAGATATGATGACATGCGTTGCATAGATTACATATTAAGATATAGGATGACATGCGTTGCATAGATTACATATTAAGAGATAGGATGACATGCGGTGCATAGATTACATATTAAGAGATAGGATGACATGCGTTGCATAGATTACATATTAAGAGATATGATGACATGCGGTGCATAGATTACATATTAAGAGATAGGATGACACAGCGATATCAAGAAACCACCCTGAGATGTACCCAAGTAAGTTGATAACTTATCAACAACTATCTGCAACATGTATTTAGACGAAGCAACATGGTACCTGGTCCGAGAGGTATTTGGTAAAAGTCCACATCCACTTGGCTGCGTAGGTAGTGAGCACTTGTTTGATTGGTTGAAGGTCCACCCTCAACCAGCCGACATTGTGGAAATCTTCAAGACTCTGTATTTCATCTCGTGCAGTCTGGAATTTTAATTCAACTTTCAATATTTACATTCTGCAAGCAATTCTGTGATAAAACGATTGCGTTCATTTCTCGATGAACCTCTCGACCTTGACCTTATTGATGTTGCAATTCTCTAATGCTATTAGCTGCATACCTGTAAACCCTCTCGATTCAGTCGGTAGTCTCCCGATTCTCACTCACAAACTCGATCCTCCGCCTCGAGAGCCTCATTCTCTCTATTTACTAAAAAAATCCATGTTATCTTCCGGCAAATGACCCATGAAGTGCATGTAAACATGTATTGGTTGCAAAAGGAGCTAAATTTGAATAAACTGATCTACCCCCCATCCACCAGGGGCGGGTTAAGGTTGCATGGAGCCCCTGGCTGTAGCTCAAACAGGGGCCCTTTCATCAAGATAAATACTAGTGTAAGCAAACAAGAACATTCTATTGAATACACCTTTCTCACATTACCCCTCGCTTGGCCGAAATTCACCGAAATTACGGCTTTCCGCTATCGCATTGGTTGGTAAGAAGGGATTTCACATGTCGATGCGTATTGCGGGACTATTAGACTCGGGGAACAGTGCACTATACGTTATTGCTGCAATCGACTAAACACAAAATATTAAGTCATACATCGTTGGAAAGCCAGAAAATTTCTAAGTTCTATCTATTTATGTAGTCATTTAAAACATTTATTCAGTTAATTACAGATTTAAAATACTAATTTGGGGGCCCCGGCTTCAGCCCAGTCAGCCCTCCCCTTAATCTGCCACTGCCATCCACTATGATAGGGGTTATGTCCGGTAAGGGGGGTTATCTCCTACACTTCATGTTCCCTATTAAGATGGAGAAGTATGTTAAAGGTCACTTGATGATATATCGTTGACCTTGCAATGAGTGACCTGGTAGCGACCTGTCCCCAGCCATACATGGGCTTGACTCACGAACATACTAGTTTAAATGATATTTTGCATGAGAAAACATCTGCGATAAAATCTCCCCTTGAAGACCCAAATCTCCCTCCCGCAGGAAAGTCAAATCTCCCTCTTGAGAGCTGCCAGAAGTTGGCAGGTATGACGGTGTGAGGTAAGAAATATAACATTGATAAATTCAATAGATAAAGATGGATAGATCTACATCACAAGATATATATTAATAAGTTTATGCTTTCCAATGACAGATATAAAAATGAATAAGTGAAATCCGTGGTCCAGTGGTAGAGCGTCAGATTTGGAATCGATCGGTCCCGGGTTAGATACTCGGTCAGGCCACGTATGTAGTGTCATTGAGCAAGGCACATAACACACATTGCTTAGTACTGGTTAACCACTTAGGTCGGTTAAGCTTGCCCAGGAAAACATGTCTAGGTCCCCGCAAGGGGTTTGACATTAATGGAACATACATACCATATCAGTATATTTAGAAACAGTTAAATATCACATTATATTCTCATTGTTATATGTTATATTTTGGGTTTTACGCCTGCATCAGCACCATTTTGGGCTATATCGCCGGCGGGCAGTTGACCTAACAACACCTTTCCTGGGTAGGCTCCAGCGGTTAACCAGTACTTGGGTGCACCAACCTCCGTAAGAAACTGCCAACTTTTTCATAAAAATGAGACACGGTCTCAGCGGGGCTCGAACCCGTGACCATCAGTGATGATAGGTTACAGTGGTATACAAGTCAGCGACCTTAACCACTCGACCACGGAGGCGGATGAAAATTTGCTTGTTTAACATCGATAATATTGAATGGTCATTTGAACCAAAATAAATTTATATAAACTAAGCATAACCTTGATAATCATTTATTTACAACAAAACAGCTGTGAAATATTACCCGGTAGATTTCAATTTCCGCATCAAATTCGTCCAATGAGGGAACGTTGGAAGGCATGTTGGCCTGGGCGTGTTTTGGCGTGAGGAATGTTCTTTCTGCAGTACCCATCATGCCCGCCGACTGAAAGCTGCTTGCTGTCGAAGCCCTAAATAATAAAGTTCAAATCAAATTTACTGTTGTCATGGTAACATCAGCATTATGTTCCTTCTTAGTTTTATTTGTGTTTGGACGTGAAGTCGCACTGGTATTTAGGTCGTATGGCAATCTGCCAGGTTTTATTGGGGGGGGGGAGGAAGTCTGTGGATCATCGAGTCAGTATTTTAGGAATTACTGGACACATGAGGCTAGAACCACAGTCCTTCTGACACCAAGATGGTTACCTTGGCAACATGCATGAATTTGCCTGGCTAGAACAAACATCAATTGCTTTGAAATCAATGACAATCTCTTCTCTAAAAATATACTCGATTCACCACTATGCACATGCGGCCAAACTGAGTCCACTTAACATTACTTCTTTGAATGTTACAAATACTACCATATACGCATGGCACTAGTCAACACGATTTCTCATCTTAGTCCAATATCTCTAAAAGTTATCCTATTTGGTGAGATTACCTTGGCGCCTAGACATAATGAAATAATAGTCTTAGCTGTCCATAGATTCATAGAAAAGTCTAACAGTATGTATGTACAGGGACTGATAAATAAAATATGTTTAAACCAAACAGGGACTGATGCGCTTGCATAGTGATACACCAGGAAAACTGTATGCGTTATTTCATCGAGTTCTACCCCCTCCCATTCCCAGTTTATCTAGCTATAATTTCATACATTTATTATATATTTTGGTCTTACTACATAATACGTTTACGTCTTAGTCGCCTATAGTGCACACACTTATATATGTAATGGAGATAATCTCAATAAGCTTTAAACTTTCGATTAAATCCATTTTCATTCTGTATACAATAGATATGTACTGTACATTATGAATGAATAAATATGTTTAAACAAAATCAATGACAGTAACAGGAAAGGGATTCGAATAAGTTAATATGTAACTTTTCCCCAATCCTAACTGTGCTGTTGCAACTATTATTCACCATTCTTGAATAACATATTGTTTAAACTAATGACAGTGACCAGTCGGCCGCTCTAAATATGGTGAATGAGTCTATGCCAATATGATCAATGTGGAAGTCGTGATAGCGCAATGGTAGCGTGTTCGCTTCAGGTGCGAAAGACCTAGAGTTCGAGCCCAGCTGGAGCCTTTACGATTTTGCCATTAGGCAAGGCATTTAAATTCCACGTTGCCTTTTCTCTCTCCCTCATTGCGATGGATTCCATCAGGAATGAGGTCTCGAGAGTGTTTAATATAAGTTATAAGAACTTATATATAAACTAATATGATCAATTGTTTGTTTGTTTGTTTGTTTGTTCGGGTTTTACGCATGCATCACAACAATTTTGGGCTATATTGCTGGCGGGCAGTTTACCTAACAACACCTTTCCTGGGCAGGCTCCAGTGGTTAACCTGTACTTGGGTACACCAAACTCCGTAAGAAACTGCAAACGTTTTCATATAAATGAGACACGACCTGAGCGGGGCTCAAACTCGTGACCATCAGTGATGATAGATTACAGTCGTATACAAGTCAGCGACCGTAACCACTCGACCACGGAGGTGGACAACAATGTTTAAAAATAGATCATTTTATTTTGACTATAACCACACCAAATATGATCAAATTCTATTATTCGACCAAAGGTTTATCAATACAACACAATACCTGGAAGCAGTCCTTGATGCCATTTGTTGTCTTATGCTGCCTGCATGGGCCCTTTGTGGGCTCCGTAGAGGGTTAGGGGTCAAATTTCCCCGTAAAAACTCATCGAATGTAATGTTTACATCTTGCAGCCAGAGGAATGCATAGTCACTGAAGATCTCCAGGAGTTTCTGTGATATATAACGAAGTAATAGTTTATTATAAATACTCTTAGTTTATACACATTTATTTTAGCTTGATTGTGAAACAAGGTTACATTATACACATTTATTTTAGCTCGATTGTGAAACAAGGTTACATTATACAAATTTATTTTAGCTCGATTGTGAAACAAGGTTACATTATACACATTTATTTTAGCTCGATTGTGAAACAAAGTTACATTATACAAATTTATTTTAGCTCGATTGTGAAACACAGTTACATTATACAAATTTATTTTAGCTCGATTGTGAAACACAGTTACATTATACAAATTTATTTTAGCTTGATTGTGAATCAAGGTTAGATTAATCACTCTCGAGACCTCTTTCCTG
The DNA here is from genome assembly GCA_014843695.1 of Archivesica marissinica. Classification (NCBI taxonomy): domain Eukaryota; kingdom Metazoa; phylum Mollusca; class Bivalvia; order Venerida; family Vesicomyidae; genus Archivesica; species Archivesica marissinica. The sequence goes on along the minus strand of CM026386.1, from coordinate 76,637,233 downwards.
ATGGAATCCATCGCCATGAGAGAAAGAGAAGATGTGGAATTTAAATGCCTTGCCTAAGGGAACAATCATAACGGGGCTACACCTGGACGCGGACTTATTTATTTATAATATATACTCTTGGTTCTTGGATCAAATATAAAGCTTCTCACCAATGCAACCCGGTTTCGATCCTCGGACTGGGAAGTATGTGAGATGGTACAGTGGTCGCCAGCTCGGACAAATTTTCTCCAAGTACTCTGGTTTCCTCCCACATGAACGACAATAAATTAGCTGCCATCCGCGACAACGAGAGTGATTAATATAAGTTGTTACAGCTTGCTTCGCAATCGTAAAATAAATAAAGTTTAAAAGACCAAGAGGCCTATATGGATCCGGATCACTCGGCAGACTGTGCAAATGATCAAATGATACAGTAGAAAGGTGGAAATGTGTCAGAGACACGCAGATGTAAGGTTGCATACCGCATACAAGCAGCCAGCATTCTCTTTTAGAAATACAAGTATTGTCTTTAATATGCTGCTTGTTTGTAAAAGTTTATACAAATTTATTTTAGCTCTATTGCAAAACAAGTTGTTACAACACTAATAGATTAATCGCTTTCGTAACCTCAGTTGACCTACTGACCTACTGAAACTCGGTATGAAACAGTTGATATCTGAAACTTATAAACTAAACCTTTAACCCATTCAACACCAAGTAACTGACATTAGTGGAAGTCGTGATAGCACAGTGGGCAGGTGCGAAAGGTCCGGAGTTCGAGCCCCGCTGGAGCCATTACGATTATGCCCTTAGGCAAGGCATTTAATTTCCACGTTGCCTCTTCTCTCTCCCTCGTGGCGATGGATTCCATCAGGAATGAGGTCTCGAGAGTGATTAATATAAGTTGTAAGAACTTGCTTCGCAATCGAGCTAAAATAAATTTGTATAAACTAAGTAACTGACATGGACTGGTGCATGATATTTTCAGACCAATAAATTAATAAGAAAATTACATTTGGACCAGTTCATCTATCAAAATGGGTAATTTTTGTCTAAAAATACTAATATTACTGGCACAAAGTGCAGATCCTCACTGGATCTACACTTTTTGTAAGCCTATTGAGACGCCTGTGGTGTTGAAAGGGTTAAACCTATTAAACCAAGCGTTTCAGTTCTGAAACCCCTATACGAAATATTTGACCTCTAAGCTTGATAAGTGAAACTCTATATGTTACATAGCTGAATATCTATGACAGGCTATTTTAAATCAACTTACAATTTAAGAGTTACGCTATTTGTGGTGGACTGATATGAGGCAGGGTTAAATATATTATTTGTTCAAATTGGCACACATACTACCCTATATATATATATATATCTAATTGCTATTGTTTCATTCATCTTTAAAAGTTATATATGCAAACAATTAGGCGTCCGAGATATGTATTGTATATATACCTTGCATTCTTCACCATTTTCTTCAACAAGTTTGTTTGTATCAATGAGCAACTGTTTAACCTCTTCATCTGCTGAGATGTAATCTTGATATGTTCCCTACAATGACATCATACAGTAAATGTAATCTTGATACGTTCCCTACAATAACATCATACAGTAAATGTAATCTTGATACATTCCCTACAATAACACCATACAGTAAATGTAATCTTGATACGTGCCCTACAATAACATCATATAGTAAATGTAATCTTGATACGTTCCCTACAATAACACCATACAGTAAATGTAATCTTGATATGTTCCCTACAATAACATCATACAAGACACTAAATGTAATCTTGATATGTGCCCTACAATAACATCATACAGTAAATGTAATCTTGATACGTTCCCTACAATAACAACATACAGTAAATGTAATCTTGATATGTGCCCTACAATAACACCATACAGTAAATGTAATCTTGATATGTGCCCTACAATAACATCATACAATACAGTAAATGCAATCTTGATATGTTCCCTACAATAACACCATACAATACAGTAAATGTAATCTTGATATGTTCCCTACAATAACACCATACAATACAGTAAATATAATCTTGATATGTGCCCTACAATAACACCATACAATACAGTAAATGTAATCTTGATATGTTCCCTACAATAACACCATACAATACAGTAAATATAATCTTGATATGTTCCCTACAATAACACCATACAATACAGTAAATATAATCTTGATATGTTCCCTACAATAATACCATACAATACAGTAAATGTAATCTTGATATGTGCCCTACAATAACACCATACAATACAGTAAATATAATCTTGATATGTTCCCTACAATAACACCATACAATACAGTAAATGTAATCTTGATATGTGCCCTACAATAACACCATACAATACAGTAAATGTAATCTTGATATGTTCCCTACAATAACACCATACAATACAGTAAATATAATCTTGATATGTTCCCTACAATAACACCATACAATACAGTAAATATAATCTTGATATGTTCCCTACAATAACACCATACAATACAGTAAATATAATCTTGATATGTTCCCTACAATAACACCATACAATACAGTAAATGTAATCTTGATATGTGCCCTACAATAACACCATACAATACAGTAAATGTAATCTTGATATGTTCCCTACAAGAACACCATACAATACAGCAAATGTAATCTTGATATGTTCCCTACAATAACATCATACAATACAGTAAATATAATCTTGATATGTGCCCTACAATAACATCATACAATACAGTAAATGTAATCTTGATATGTTCCCTACAACAACACCATATAACTCATTATTATCAGGAGTGGCATTAGCCACACATGATAATAATAGCTTTCTATTTTGATGGGTGAAATACTATTCGATTATTCACAAGCCATTAGTCTTTTTATTTTAACCCGAAAAGTGATTTTATGACACAAAACAATGCAACCATGAGATAAATGGTGCTAGGATGTTGTGGTTAGATGACTGTAAATGATGTCATAAATTATGTCATAAGTGAAGTCACTGACAGCTTGAGTCCGAAAACGTTCCTGCTGACAACATTTTAACATGCAGTGGCTAGGTACAATGCATGTAAAGCTGTGAGAAATAACTGAAGAATACGGTACAGTCAAATCTGTGTTATGTTGGTCACCTCTATTAAGCAGCCAACCTGTATTAAGCAGCCACTTTGCAGATTCCCAATGTGTTGTTTAATTATACATTTGGTTTAAACATATTTTATTTATCAAGATAAACATGACATATAACATCTGTACATATAACATCCATACAATACAACTATCAAGACAAGTGGATTGAATTGAAAGCTACAGGAGCTTATGATAATTCTCTCTCTTTACTGTATTATACATTTGACCTCCATTAATCAGCCACCTGTGCTAAGCAGCCACTTTCTGTCATTTCTTGGCTGGCCGCTTAAGACAAGTTTTACTGTATTTTATTTCACTGATAAATCTGTTTTACGGTGATGCATAAATATCTAAAGGAGGAAAACAATTAAACGATAGAATTTGTTGATGAGGCTGCGTACCTTTGGACCGAGCATGTTGACCAGACGTCCTCGAGCCAGGAATCCATCGAGCCACTGGTGCACGAGCTCCTGGACACTGATCACAGATGTTGTCTGGTCCAGTGGTGGTCTAAATGCCACACGATTGTCTATCAACTCCAGGCGTATTGTAAGAATAGGAATGATTGAATCATCGTCCTGTAATAGCAACAGGTATTTGTACATGTATTGTGTCACTTATAAGACTGGGATTTTATTCTGATAGTTTTGCTGCAAAAGTGTAGTTTTGTTTTCTATGCAGGTCATATTTCATGTACCTTATAGGATATGCCTTGTATGTGTAAAAGTAAAGTAATGTGTTTCTTTATTATAGTGTCACCCCTATTTAAAGGGCCAGTCATTACTGACTTATGAGACACATTTTTTAAGAATATCATTACTTCCCGAATTCTATCCTTGTAGGCCAGGCAATCAGTAACCATTATTTGACTAAATGGTTGGCTGACCAACTGGCCATATCAGTTATGTTATATGTTATGTTATATTTCGGGTTTTACGCCTGCATCAGCACCATTTTGGGCTATATCGCCGGCGGGCAGTTTACCTAACAACACCTTTCCTGGGCAGGCTCCAGCAGTTAACCAGTACTTGGGTGCACCAACCTCCGTAAGAAACTGCCAACTTTTCATATAAATGAGACACGGCCGGCCATATCAGAACGAACCCCTAATGACGTTGACGAGGCTAGAACCTCCGACCTCCCACTCCATAGGCGGACGCTATCACCACTAGGCCACAGAGATGGTGTGTGAGTCTGCCTTGTAAACGAGTCATGAAAAGTTCTCTGTTCAATTTCTTGATTTTGTATGTATGTATGTATGTATGTATGTATGTATGTATGTATGTATGTATGTATGTATGTATGTATGTATGTATGTATGTATGTATGTATGTATGTATGTATGTATGTATGTATGTATGTATGTATGTATGTATGTATGTATGTATGTATGTATGTATGTATGTATGTATGTATGTATGTATGTATGTATGTATGTATGTATGTATGTATGTATGTATGTATGTATGTATGTATGTATGTATGTATGTATGTATGTATGTAGGTATGTATGTATGTATGTATGTATGTATGTATGTATGTATGTATGTATGTATGTATGTATGTATGTATGTATGTATGTATGTATGTATGTATGTATGTATGTATGTATGTATGTATGTATGTATGTATGTATGTATGTATGTATGTATGTATGTATGTATGTATGTAGGTATGTATGTATGTATGTATGTATGTATGTATGTATGTATGTATGTATGTATGTATGTATGTATGTATGTATGTATGTATGTATGTATGTATGTATGTATGTATGTATGTATGTATGTATGTATGTATGTATGTATGTATGTATGTATGTATGTATGT
>CM026386.1:76497419-76631272 GCA_014843695.1 Archivesica marissinica | reverse complement strand
ATGTGCCAAAAAATATTTGAATAAACATACATGCATGGAAAGCCACAACAAAATGACACTCCTGGCATTATTTCAGACATGGCCAAGCACGTGGGCAAAATAAGCAACCTTGCATAGGCGACAGGCAATCAACTCACTACAAGATCAAGTTATATTCTTATTATTAGTCTATACAAATTTATTTGAGCTCAATTGCGAAACAAGTTCTTACAACTTAAATTAATCACTCCCGAGACCTCATTACTGATGGAATCCATCGCCATGAGGGAGAGAGAAGAGGAAACATGGAATTTAAATGCCTTGCCTAAGGGCACAATCGTAACGGCTCCAGCGGGGCTCGAACTCCGGACTATCGCACCTGAAGCGACTGCGCATCCACAGCACTATCACGACTTCCATTCTTATTATTGATTTCTCATTTAAATAAATGTAGAACCTCAGACATGTTGGCCTGCACCAGGTTGTTCAGCATGGTTTTGAGGCTGGTCAACGTCGCCTGTTTCAGTCCATCTAACACTATGGCATCAATGTAGTCGATGAAGTCCTGCCACGCCGGGGAAGCCTGAGATATCTGAACCGCCTAGAACAAGATGTTAAAATAACACTAGTATGTACCTTGTATAAATATTCAATACCGGTAATAGAAGAGGAAGTATGCACAGGAATATATTTTCTACAAATCAGCATTTTCTTATAAACTTTACATATTTCCAGGTATAGTGCAGGTGTAGGAAATATAATACAATACAATAAGTTTATTGCATAAAACAGTTACACGTGTTTATAGCAATTAAACAGTAAAAACAGGCAGTGACATGGAATATATGCTGTAAAACTGTGTTAAGTTTTGTTGTTTACTTGCAGAATATATCAATTTATTTTAGATTTGCACGACAAAGTAGGACAAAGTACCGCCAAGTACCATGATATCTTTTAATGAATTTCGATCTTAAAGTGTGAAATAGTACTTTCTTCCTATTGTTCTCTTTAGTTAAAATTTTAAATTTTAAAACATCTTATATTTTTAGTGGTACAACTTTTATGTTATTAGAAGACATTTTAAACGTAACCTACCTCGAATGAATTGTGCACTAAGCCATGTATTTTGTTGCCCGAGGGAATCACCAAACCCTCGTATTCCTCTATCAGTCGACTGAAATATTTGCAACAATATAGTATATTTATATGAGATAGAACAATATCTTTTGCATGTGCTCGTTTTTTATTATACTTTATTTATTTTACAACGATTGCGAAGCAAGTTTTAACAACTTATATGAATCACTCTCGTTGGCTCGGATGAAAGCGTATATGTGGTCATTCATGTGGGAGGAAATCCACCTGTCCGATCTGGCGACCATCGTACCATCTCATGTGCTGGTTGTTCGAGTCAGCCTAGTACATGCACAATGTATGCTTTGGAAATAATATTTGTATTGCCTGCATGGTTATCCTACGCAGCATAACCCCAGATCATGCTACACAACAGCAACACAAATATTATTTCCACCTTTTTTTTATTTTTATGAGGCCCCCTTGCAAGGTGACCCTGTTTATTTTCATAATATATATTTTACATAGCATAATTATTATACATCATTATTAAATAATATTATTTCCATTCTAACATGACCCAATATAATGCTACAAACGAATTAATGTGTGCTATTTTCTCGGTGGAGCAAAATTCAATAGCCATAAAATAGACGGGATCTAGCCATGATTTATTGCAGATTTAACAACTGCAGATTTGTTCTTTAGTTTATCGGTACAAAATATCAAATAATGTTAGAATTGTTTATTCACAACCCACAAACACTGCTATGGTCTATGGAATCACTTTGTGGAGCTTCAGTGGTATTGTGTGTGGTTCTACCAGGGAGCTGACCAAGTAATCTGGCAATCGTGCTTCAGCAATGAGACTGGATGGCATAATCAGCAAACACATTTATATTTGTTTCGTTTTTTGGAGTTTAAAGTCGCACCAATAGCTTAGGTCATACGGGGACTATCCAGCTATTATTGGTGGATGGATACCCCAGGTGAGGTGCCCCTCCATACTGTATGTCGGGTATGGACGGGCACCTAGGTAGAACCACTGACTTTCCGCAAGCAAGCTGGATAACTTCTTCACATGAAAGAATTTGACACCTCCAGTGGGATTCGAACCTATAGAGATTAGGAGCAAGTGATTTGAAGTCAATGACCGTAGTCACTAGACTATGGAGGCCCATTTTTTATATTCATGTTTTAATCATGTTCTACATTGCTTGTGCCAATTTTATTTATACATTTGATTAGTTAACATATTGATATAAAGAAAGGTAAACATGTCGGGCCAGAAGTTATAGAACAATTAGCTATAGTCATTAACATTCTTTATAGAAAAATGTATCTGTGGACGAATGTCAAAAGAGGTAACTAGAGCCACAGAGTGGGGCTACATTAGCTACAGCCTGACAGAGTGGGGCTACATTAGCTACAGCCCTGATAGAATGGGGCTACATTAGCTACAGCCCTGACAGAGTGGGGCTACATTAGCTACAGTCCTGACAGAGTGGGGCTACATTAGCTACATCCCTGACAGAGTGGGGCTACATTAACTACAGCCCTGACAGAGTGGGGCTACATTAGCTACAGCCTGACAGAGTGGGGCTACATTAGCTACAGCCCTGATAGAATGGGGCTACATTAGCTATAGCCCTGACAGAGTGTGGCTACATTAGCTACAGCCCTGACAGAGTGGGGCTACATTAGCTACAGCCCCGACAGAGTGGGGCTACAGCCATGACAGAGTGGGGCTACATTAGCTACAGCCCTGACAGAGTGGGGCTACATTAGCTACAGCCCTGACAGAGTGGGGCTACAGTAGCTACAGCCCTGACAGAGTGGGGCTACATTAGCTACAGCCCTGACAGAGTGGGTCTACATTAGCTACAGCCCTGACAGAGTGGGGCTACATTAGCTACAGCCCTGACAGAGTGGGGCTACAGTAGCTACAGCCCTGACAGAGTGGGGCTACATTAGCTACAGCCCTGACAGAGTGGGGCTACAGTAGCTACAGCCCTGACAGAGTGGGGCTACATTAGCTACAGCCCTGACAGAGTGGGTCTACATTAGCTACAGCCCTGACAGAGTGGGGCTACATTAGCTACAGCCCTGACAGAGTGGGGCTACAGTAGCTACAGCCCTGACAGAGTGGGGCTACATTAGCTACAGCCCTGACAGAGTGGGGCTACATTAGCTACAGCCCTGACAGAGTGGGGCTACATTAGCTACAGCCCTGACAGAGTGGGGCTACATTAGCTACAGCCCTGACAGAGTGGGGCTACATTAGCTACAGTCCTGACAGAGTGGGGCTACATTAGCTACATCCCTGACAGAGTGGGGCTACATTAACTACAGCCCTGACAGAGTGGGGATACATTAGCTACAGCCCTGACATAATGGGACTACATTAGCTACAGCCCTGACAGAGTGGGGCTACATTAGCTACAGCCCTGACAGAGTGGGGCTACATTAGCTACAGCCCTGACAGAGTGGGGCTACATTAACTACAGCCCTGACAGAGTGGGGATACATTAGCTACAGCCCTGACAGAATGGGGCTACATTAGCTACAGCCCTGACAGAGTTGGGCTATATTAGCTACAGCCCAGAGAGAGTGGGGCTACATTAACTACAGCTCTGACAATAGGCATACAATAAAACAAATCATTGACAGAACCAGCAAACATCAACTTACGCCTGCATGCCTAGCAGCTCCTCCATAGAGTATGACAGTAGATGATCCCTCCCAGAAAACACGTCCAGAGTTCCCTTAGACCAGGATATTGTTATCTCGGCAATCTCGTGAGAGTTTGTCTGCACTATATCGAGGTTCTGGTGTACGTCGATACATACGAGGGCCATCGCCTGCTCAATGAAATCTGCAGATTCTTTCATCTTCCATGTATACTCTTGTAAACCTTGCTCAAACAACTGAAATATAAACATAGCTTGTTGACATCTATAATACATGCGCATTTTCTTATTTTTAACGACTTTTATCATTAAAGGTTTGAATGGTTTTTTAGGGGGGGGGGGGTAAAAGTCGCACAAACAGCTTATGGTAGGTGATATGGTGAATCTCTGGCTATTATTGGTGGAAGAAGACCCCGGGCTTCTACAAGCTGTATTTCTGGCACGATCAGACACCCGGGTAGAACCAAGGACCGTCTGCAAGCCAGCTGGATAGACAATGTACACTCCAGCAATGACAGCGTTACTGCCAGCTGGATAGACAATGTACACTCCAGCAATGACAGCGTTACTGCCAGCTGGATAGACAATGTACACTCCAGCAATGACAGCGTTACTGCCAGCTGGATAGACAATGTACACTCCAGCAATGACAGCGTTACTGCCAGCTGGATAGACAATGTACACTCCAGCAATGACAGCGTTACTGCCAGCTGGATAGACAATGTACACTCCAGCAATGACAGCGTTACTGCCAGCTGAATATTATTTAAGGAGCATAAGTCCTCTTAATTGGTATACTTTGTTTTTATTGTTGTTCCCTTTGCACAAAATGCTATCAATTTTCATATACCTTCTCACCTAATAATTATTAAATTAAGTCCCGACAGATGTCCTACAGTATCTAAAATGGATATTTCCCTGTAAAATTTTGGTTAGGGTACAACGGTAAAAACAAAGGATTCCATATAGAAGGACCACTATCCACTTCGGGATAAAACAGATTTTACATGCCAAGGGAGGTAATAGGAAAACAAGCAATGTCTCATTATACAATGTGAATCTGAAAACTCCGAGACAAGATTTTTACCACCAGATTATGGCATCAAAGTGGCTTCCCGTCTTACAACTGAGTGCTAAACATATTTAAAATAATTATGAAGAAGAAGAAGAATGCTTTATTAAGACATAAAACATATTTAAAATAATTATGAAGAAGAAGAATGCTTTATTAAGACTTAAACTTTACAGTTTCTCATCTGTAACATTTAAACATATTTACAATATATATAGTACAATATTATGATATATGCAATCATGATGAGGACACATGATGTAATGATTATGGACATGTATGGAAAAATAATGGCAATGTCATGATGGATTTTAGAATATGCAAAACATGATCATGACTGTATTAAGAGTGTAGGGAGTATTCAACTGGTAACTCATATATCCTAAACAAGTGAATTACGAAGGGATAAAGCTTCATGAATATATTTACTAACGTTAACCAGCTCTAGGGAATTGTCACATTGAAATATTTGCAATAATTTGAACATACTTGGTCGATTAGAATATAAACGTTTAATATATTTTTTTCTTAATGTGGGCCTCACATTTAAACATGAAATGAAACTCATCTTCCACGTTGTTTGTATTACACAATAAACATAACCTTTCGTTTTGATCAATACGGTTTCTACCATATCTGCCAGTTATGTAAATGGTATCCGTAATTACGTTTTAGAGAAGAAGGCACTTTGACACTGAACATTTCTTCAACCTGCACTGGCCACACATGCAATTTATACTCGCCTAGTGTCCATTTTATCAACCCATCTTATACGTGAGTGCATGCCAAAACACACAGATTTCAGGACCAAAGTAGGGGGTTGTCTTATAGGCGAGATCGACTTATAGACGAGTCTGGATGGTATTTACTTGTCTTGTATTATTCTCACAGACTGTAGTCAGGTGGTGTAACAGGTTGGACTGTGAATCCAGGGATCGCCGGTTCGATCCACCCCCCCGCGCCTGACCCTAATAAAATGAAGTCTTTCATTTGGGACTTTAAACTGAGGTCTCGTGTAGGTGCTGTACACCGTGCACGTAAAAGAACCAGAGGAGATTCTGGAATGTGTGTCTGTCTGTATTATTGCACTATCCTCCAAAAATTTAAAATGACTAATCTCTTCAGGAGGCATTGCTCATATGGGCAACCGATAGCGACGATATATAAATGCCAAAAAAAGTAGTTCCAAACTTAAAACACACATGTATTACTCTCATAAAACTGACTAAAATTTGACCTTGAGTATGATAAAACTAAACTTGGCGTAAATTTTTTGAGTTCCACGTACACATACTTACAATATCAATTTTAGCAAGTTTTCTTTCAAATAACGGTTTCTCAAACTGAGTCATGGTTCTCATGATCGTGTTGTACTTGGAGACAATCATCTCGAGCCGAGTGGCGGTCACGCGCAGCTCAAACGGATTGCTGTTTCGGAGTAATTCTTTGGCAGACTCCGGTAAATTGATGTTGAATGGATCCTGGCCTAGGTAGTGCGTTTCCTTCAGCAGTAGCAGGAGTTGTGGGTCGAGGTTCACGTGCACTACCTGTGGTCGCACCTCAATGTCGTCATCATACTCCTCAGCAATCTGCAATTTATTATTTACATGATTTATTACAGGGTTCATTCTCGGTCAGAATTGTTGGGAGAAGTGAGAAAGCGCGTGATCGCGTACTTAAAGGTGTTATTTAATAAATTTCAACAAAATATGGTTAAAATGCACATTATGACGTTTAATACATTTGAATAGAAGGAGCGCTTTATAATGGGCCAGTGTATCTTACTGGACAATATTCTGTATGAAAATTGTAAAAATTAATAATTTTGATTTTTGTTTTTGTTTTTTGTTTGTTTTTGTTGTTGTTTTTTTAGGTAAGAAGTGGGGCCCCGGAGGGCGAAGTCGGGTCCCTATGGCGACTATTTCGCCAACATCGCCCTCGAGAATGAGCTTTAGATTCATTCTAGCATGGAAGCACATCCATCTAAGGATAACATGTATAGGGATAGAATTATCGTAACAGGGTAAACTGAAACTGATCAATGATTCGGAGACGTTACCAAAGCCTACAATAAAGGTGAGTTTAAATAAGACATCTTTAATGATGTAGGTAATGTTACACTAATGTAGGTGAAAATAATTTCTCTTCCGATTTATTTTATTTTTATGTTCATATGTTGTACTGTACATCATAGTATGCTGTACACGTATTAAAATATAAATCGCATTGTAAATCTGGGGTTCGAAGACGCATCCATGCAGAGTACATACATGGCCAATCTAGTGCCATGCTATGTGCCTGATGTCTGTAGAAATTGGAGTTATTCCTGTCCTGTGATGGAGATTTATGATGCAGATGGTGTTTGGCTTGTTTGGTTGAAATTTTCAAGATGCGGAGAAGACATCTGATCTGAAAGACGAGCAAGTTTACGGGTAATGGTCTGTGTGATTTCCAGGATAAAGAAGGAATCTGATTACATTGCACTGATAGATCCTTGGCTTTGTCTTCTGCTTTATCCAACAGGATTTCCAGATGTTCCTTAGCACGGCAAAAGCATGTTTGGATATTCTGTTTGAAATGTCCTCTTCAGAGTTGCCATCAGTGGTGACCTTGTGGGTACACAAACCCTTTACTTCCTCAATGACACTGTTGTTGATGGTTACTAGTTGCTCTTTCTTTGATGCCAAGTTACACAAACCATTTACTTCCTCAATGGCACTGTTGTTGATGGTTACTAGTTGCCATTTCTTTGATGCCAAGGTACACAACCCCTTTACTTCCTCAATGACACTGTTGTTGATGGTGACTAGTTGCCATTTCTTCGATGCCAAGTTACACAAACCCTTTACTTCCTCAATGACACTGTTGTTGATGGTGACTAGTTGCCATTTCTTCGATGCCAAGTTACACAAACCCTTTACTTCCTCAATGGCACTGTTGTTGATAGAGACTAGTTGCTCTTTCTTTGATGCCAAGGTACACAAACCCTTTACTTCCTCAATGACACTGTTGTTGATGGTGACTAGTTGCTTTTCTTTGATGCCAAGGTACACAAACCCTTTACTTCCTCAATGACACTGTTGTTGATGGTTACTAGTTGCTCTTTCTTTGATGCCAAGGTACACAAACCCTTTACTTCCTCAATGACACTGTTGTTGATGGTTACTAGGTGCTCTTTCTTTGATGCCAAGGTACACAAACCATTTACTTCCTCAATGACACTGTTGTTGATGGTTACTAGTTGCTCTTTCTTTGATGCCAAGGTACACAAATCCTTTACTTCCTCAATGACACTGTTGTTGATGGTGACTAGTTGCCATTTCTTTGATGCCAAGGTACACAAACCCTTTACTTCCTCAATGACACTGTTGTTGATGGTTACTAGTTGCCATTTCTTTGATGCCAAGGTACACAAACCCTTTACTTCCTCAATGACACTGTTGTTGATGGTGACTAGTTGCCATTTCTTTGATGCCAAGGTACACAAACCCTTTACTTCCTCAATGACACTGTTGTTGATGGTGACTAGTTGCCATTTCTTTGATGCCAAGGTACACAACCCCTTTACTTCCTCAATGGCACTGTTGTTGATAGAGACTAGTTGCCATTTCTTTGATGCCAAGGTACACAACCCTTTACTTCCTCAATGACACTGTTGTTGATGGTGACTAGTTGCTCTTTCTTTACATTTATTCTCATCAGCTTGGTCTTTCTCGTGTTTTTTTTTAGTCCAAGCTGTTTCCCAAGTGATTCCAGTTTGTCTGGTCTTGGTGCGATGTCATCTGCATAATCCACGTCCTCGAGTGGTTCTACAAATGTCCACTGACGTTGCTTGTCACTATCTTCATTAACCAGTCTATGAAAAGTGAGAAGAGTAGTGACAACAGTATGCATCCTTGTTTGACTCCAGTCCTGATCTTGAAGTCTGCGGTTAGTGCAGTGCAACAGATGACAGTAGCGCTGAAGTCTGTGTATAGCATCCTGATGACACTGATGATCTGGATCATTTCAACCAAGTTCCATTATAAGCAATATCCGAATAAGCCCACCCCCGAATAGCCCTACATATGTGGGAGTTCATTTTAATCATATTTTATTGATCGATTCATTTTACATATATATATATATATAATACAAGACATGACAATTTCAAGAAAAAGCAAACTGGCCGGGTGACAAGTTCTAGCAACATTAGTTACGGCCCTTGCCGTGGGAGCTATATAGATCATAAATGACGTACCATTAGCGGTTGCTTCAACCTCAGAGTAAGCTCAGATGTGATGTTTGTCTGCCACTCTGCAGTTACTATTGCCTCATATCTGTAACAACATGTAACAATACATGTATAACTGGATAATAAACATGATATGCAATCACACAGAATCTGCACTGAAATACAGTGTTACATAAATACCCTCGTGATTGGGTAGCTCGCGATCTCTGTGATTGGGTAGCTAGCGATCTCTACCACATGAATAACCTTGTGATTGGGTAGCTCGTGATCTCTACCACATGAATAACCTTGTGATTGGGTAGCTCGTGATCTCTACCACATGAATAACCTCGTGATTGGGTAGCTCCAAATCTCTACCACATGAATAACCTCATGATTGGGTAGCTCCAGATCTCTACCACATGAATAACCTCATGATTGGGTATCTCCAGATCTCTACCACATGAATAACCTCATGATTGGGTAGCTCGAGATCTCTACTACATGAATAACCTCGTGATTGGGTAGCTCGAGATCTCTACCACATGAATAACCTTGTGATTGGGTAGCTTCAAATCTCTACCACATGAATAACCTCGTGATTGGATAGCTCCAAATCTCTACCACATGAATAACCTTGTGATTGGGTAGCTCGAGATCTCTACAACATGAATAACCTCGTGATTGGGTATCTCCAAATCTCTACCACATGAATAACCTTGTGTTGGGTAAGTCACGAAGGCATAGTTTTAAATGGTGTGATGGTGCTTTGCCCTACAGCATTTGGAGACATTAACCGTACTGCCTTATTTAAGGTGATGTCAATTTGCATTGAAGATAACATCCAAATAAAGACAACTGGGCCCGAGGTTATAAAACTTTTCTCAGATCTCAAACTCAAGCTCAAGAAATTTGATTGGTTATTTGCTCATGGCTCAACCAATCAGAAGCTCGATACTGAGTTTTACTGCCAGCTGAACCAATCAGAAGCTCGATACTGAGTTTTACTGCCAGCTGAACCAATCAGAAGCTCGATACTGAGTTTGAGATTGGAGAAAAGTTTTATAACCTCCAGGCCTGGTTTCTAAGGACAATCATTTTAGTCTCCCATGAATACGTTATCAAGTATTTGAACCTAACACAACAACTACAAGTCGTTATAGACAGGTTGTAAATGGGATTGAAACTGGAGCTTGATACAGGTGGTACGTACTCTTCTAGTTCCCTGTACACTACATTGTAGTTGTCCCTCATCTGCCACCCTGAATCTCCCTCTAACGAGTGCGGGCTCACATGCTTCATCTTCTCCATTGGCCGCTGAAATCAACAATAAAATATAAACATTGAGATTAGAAATTGGGCTATCATTCTAATGATAGTTTATACAAATTTATTTTAGCTCGATTGCGAAACACGTTCCTATAGCTTATATTAATCACTTTCGAGAACTCATTCCTGATGGAATCCATCGCCATGAGGGAGAGAGAAGAGGCAATGTAGAAATTAAATGCCTTGGCTAAGGGCACAATCGTAACGGCGCGAGCGGGCTATCATTCAAATGATACTGGACAGGGATGGCTGGTTATCAAATTATTCAAGATATTATGACAATAAAGAAGTTGATTTTGACAGTCTGAAGTCATGGGTAGTCATGGGTAGTCATGGGTAGTCATGGGTAGTCATGGGTAGTCATGGGTAGTCATGGGTAGTCATGAGCTTATAGACACCCTACACTTCTTGGTTATAACCATATACTGTCAAACCTGTGTTAGTGGTCACCTCTATTAAGCAGCCACCCTGTATTAAGCAGCCAGTTTCCAGCTTCCCAATGTGTTGTTTTATTATACATTTGACCTCTATTAAGCAGCCACCTGTGTTAAGCAGCCACTTTCTGTGATTCCCTTGGCTGGCTGCTTAAGACATGTTTGACTGTATATATAATAAATTGAATTGCCACAGTTTCTGTCGTAGTTGTGTCTTACCGCAAACAAAAATAATTTGGTTTATACAGAACCAAACAGAAACTGAATATGTTGGTATTAAATCTAATTAGTGTTTGCTATGTTCCCTTGTGCTTAGGTTCAAACGTTGCACTGACAGCCTGGATCATATGGTGACATTACAGTCGTGCAGTATTTCAGGCTTGATCGGGCACATGGGTATAACCACTGACCTTCTGCAAGCTAGCTGGATACAGTATTTACCGGTAGTTATTGCACATGATCACAGAAACTGTGATTTTAAATAAAACCTCGAGACTTACCTTGATCCTTTCTTTGAGTGCACGGATCCACATGAGCTTCGAGACAACTGGTGGCATGTTGGAGTGCTGCGGAGGGTCCAGGTGACCTTCTGCGTACATTTTTCGTACAGAGTTGAGCTCCTGATTAAATGCAAGCACCAATTCTCTATCCTTGTCCTCTAAATGTGACTGAAAACGGTACAAAAATGTTATGTTATATATTATATTTCGGGTTTTACGCCTGCATCAGCACCATTTTGGGCTATATCGCCAGCGGGCAGTTGACCTAACAACACCTTTCCTGGGCAGGCTCCAACGGTTAACCAGTACTTGGGTGCACCAACCTCCATAAGAAACTGCCAACTTTTTCATATAAATGAGACACGACCTGAGCGGGGCACGAACCCGTGACCATCAGTGATGATAGGTTAGAGTGGTATACAAGTCAGCAACCTTAACCACTCGACCACGGAGGCGGACTTATACAAAAATGTAGAACAATCCATTCATAATATACAAAATCCTTGTCCTCTAAATGTGACTGAAAACGATACAAAAATGTAGAATGTACAACATCAATATTATACATTTACGTTTTGCTAAAGCTATCCACATCTGTTGGACAACATTTTCCTTGTCTTCTAAATATGACTGAAAACGATACAAAAATGTAGAACAATCCATTCATAATATACCACATCAATATTATACATTTACATTTTGCTAAAACTATCCACATCTGTTGGACAACATTTTCTTGTAATATTAAACCTATCATAGATGTGATATATTTGTTATTTGAAGATGCCGCCGTCGTGTTCAAGACCTACGACTAAGTAGAATGTATAAGTCATTACTTGCACAACATCACTAGGTTTTGAAATCTTCTCTGTTGAAAAATTACACTCATTTAACCATTTTCCAAGTAAGAGACGTAGGCTTATATCGACTGTATCTCCATACATATGACAGCCATTTACTTATAGTCATCAATGGATAAACCGCCACGATAACTACCCATCTTCCATACTCGGCTGATCTCCTCACGTAGCGGTTTGAGCATATCTCACAGCAGCAGTCATAGATCTTCATCATGTCGCACTCTCTACGCGCGCATAGTCTTGCCGACTGTACGCTCTTGGAGTTATGAGTACTCACAGCCTTATCCGTCATGATCCAGTGGTCAATCGGCTGTCCGATTAGTGCAGTGGTTAGTGCGCTCGCTTCTCACCAATGCAACCCGGGTTCGATCCTCGGACAGTATGTGAGATGGTACGATGGTCGCCAGATCGGACAGGTGGGTTTTCTCCGAGTACTCCGGTTTCCTCCCACATGAATGACCACATTTACGCTTTCATCCGAGCCAACGAGAGTGATTAATATAAGTTGTTAAAACTTGCTTCGCAATCGTTAGCGACATACAACATGCTACTGTCTAACTGCATGGTCAGTTTATATGCTACTGCTAGTTTATACAAATTTATTTTAGCTCAATTGCGAAACAAGTTCTTTCAACTTATATCAATCACTCTCGGGACCTCATTCCTGATGGAATCCATCGCCACGAGCGAGAGAGAAGAGGCAACGTGGAATTTAAATGCCTTGCCTAAGGGCAAAATCGTAATGGCTCCAGCAGGGCTCGAACTCCGGACCTTTCGCACCTGAAGCGAACGCGCATCCACTGCGTTATCACGACTACCATATGCTGTTGCTGGATTACGAACAGTGAGGAGTGTGGGCCTAGAAAGGACCCTTTCGAAAGGAGCACAATCACAGAATATGTCACTATGGAGAGAGTATGGTTCCTGTCCTACTACAGCATTAGAATGGAGTTTACACAGTAGAAGAACAGAACCATTCCCAATTCTAACCTCATTAGAATGGAGCTTACACAGAAGAAGAACAAAACCATTCCCAATTCTTACCTCATTAGAATGGAGCTTACACAGTAGAAGAATTGAACCATTCCCAATTCTGAATATTAATTCGAGGTCATCATAAATAATGGAATTCAAAGATTACCTGCACCAGTTCTCGTCCGCTAACCCCTTCAAACACTTCGAGCAGTCGTAGCTGTGCTTCTACAGTAGGACATTGATTGTACGACAACCTCAGAATCTCAGCCAGCCTTTTCTCCAAGGACTGAAATAAAAGTGGAGATTTTTAATGGAATAAAAGTGGATATTATTATTAATGGAATAAAAGTGGAGCTTATTAATGGAATAAAGTGGAGTTTATTAATGGAATAAAGTGGAGATTATTAATGGAATAAAGTGGAGATTTTTAATGGAATAAAGTGGAGTTTATTAATGGAATAAAGCGGAGATTATTAATGGAATAAAGTGGAGATTATTAATGGAATAAAGTGGAGTTTTTAATGGAATAAAGTGGAGTTTATTAATGGAATAAAGCGGAGATTTTTAATGGAATAAAGTGGAGATTTTTAATGGAATAAAGTGAAGATTATTAATGGAATCAAGTGGAGATTTTTAATGAAATAAAGTGGAGTTTTAAATGGAAATATATGCATGTCTCCTCACAAGTATGGAATGTATGTGGTATTCCATATACAGTCAAACTTGCTCGAAAGACCACGTCTATTAAGATACCACTTGTATTAAGAGACTACAATTTCAGTTGTTGTTTGTGTTAAGGAACACATTGGCCTGTAATAACAGAGCATTCCTGCTTAGAGACCGCCTTTTGTCCTTCCTTTTGTGGTCTCTTAATACAAGTTTGACTGTACTTGTACTAGAATGTGCACTTAATATGTTAGGTTATACAAGCTCTGCACACTCCAATACAGTCAAACCTGTTGTTAATGGTTATCTGCATTAAACAACCAGCCTGTATTACGCAGCCAGTTTCCAGATTCCCAATATGTTGTTTTATTAAACTTTTACCGTCTATTAAGCAGCCACCTGTGCTAAGGAGCCATTTTCTGCAATTCATGTTGCTGGCTTCTTAAGACAGGTCCAACTATTTTCCGTAGTGTTAGGCTATACAAATTTATTTTAGCTCGATTGTGAAACAAGTTCCTACAATTTATATTAATCACTCTCGAGACCTCATTCCTGATGGAATCCATCGCTACGAGGCAACGTGGAATTTAAATGCCTTGCCTAAGGGCACAATAGTAATGGCTCCAGCGGGACTCGAACTCAGGGCCTTTCGCACTTGAAGCGATGGCGCTACCACTACGCTATCACGATTTCCGTAGTGTTAGTCTGGAAAGTGGAATTTAAATGCCTTGCCTAAGGGCACAACCTCCAATGGCTCCAGTGGGGCTCGAAATCCGAGCCTTTCGCACTTGAAGCGAACACGCTACCACTACGCTATCACAACTTCCATAGTATTAGTTTGGCAATTAAACAATAAATTTACCTTGACAACTGTTCGGAAATCAAAGAAAGCTCTTTCAAAGTTCTGCGATCCATCTATACTAAGTACATTGTCTACCACGGTGAAGAATTCTAACATAGACTGTGTGTACTTTTCATGAATCTCCTTCACTAGAGCATCTAAACTCATGTCGCCAGCACCGCCTATCTCAGCCGCTCCCGCAAGCAGACGGAAATGTCTTGTGGTCTCCACAAGTTCCAAAACATCATTGCACCTACAATATTGTAAGAAATGGATGATGTTTGTCTCTTTGCATGCTGGGTAAAATAAAATGCAATAAATAGTTCAAATAATTGTAGCAGACGACGATTCATTGACGGTTTTTTTCTTATTTGTAACTGAAAACTCTGGAAATATGTCATGGAATTTTATTAGAATTGTGTCATTACAACTATTTTAATGAGACACTACATCGGTGAAAAAAGCAAATTTCTACAGAATGTAATTTCCAAAAATTCCAATTAAAAAAAAATTATTATATGGAATAACTTTTGTTCAAATATTTGTAACAGAATCTGAGTATCAATATCACCCTCTACATCTAGCCTTGAGATATTAGTCAAAGTTCTTACCTCAGAGTGTGGTCAGTAGTACTGTAGGTAATATTTATGATTCTAACATGGCTCAACATATTGTTTTTTTGTTTGTTACCGAGTAGGAATTAACAACGGAAGTCGTAAATGCAGCCTGCACATAATATCAGAGGATATATGTTAATCTGCTGTGTATATTAAACATAGCAACATTAGTTACGATCCTTCCCGAGTAGGAATAAACAACGCAGGTCGTAAATGCAGCCTGCACATGATATCAGAGGATATATGTTAATCTGCTATGTGTATATTAAACATAGCAACATTAGTTACTGAGTAGGAATTAAAAACGCAGGTTGTAAATGCAGCCTGCACATGATATCAGAGGATATATGTTAATCTGCTATGTGTATATTAAACATAGCAACATTAGTTACTGAGTAGGAATTAAAAACGCAGGTTGTAAATGCAGCCTGCACATGACATCAGAGGATATATGTTAATCTGCTATGTGTATATTAAACATAGCAACATTAGTTACTGAGTAGGAATTAAAAACGCAGGTTGTAAATGCAGCCTGCACATGATATCAGAGGATATATGTTAATCTGCTACGTGTATATTAAACATAGCAACATTAGACATGGGTGGCAGAAAGTTCCCAAATTTACAGCCGGATCTGTAGTACAGTGGTTAACACGTTGGACTGGTAATCCAAGGATCGCAGGTTCGATCCCTGTCTGACCCTAATAAAACTAACAGTCTTTCAGATGGGACTTTAAACCGAGGTCTCGTGACGGTTCTTTACACTGTGCATGTAAAAGAACCAGAGGAGACTCTGGAATGGGTCTCTGTCTGAACAAGAGGAGACTCTGGAATGGGTCTCTGTCTGTATCATTGCACTATCCTCCAAAAATCTAAAATGACTAATCTCTTCAGGAGGAGTTGCTCATATGGGCAACCGGTAGCGACGATAAATAAATGCAAAAAAAGAAAGAAAAGAGTTCCCAACTTGTATCCAATGGGAGCAACATTGGCATGCATCCAAGAGGTGTCATAAATACATTATAATACACAAGAAAAGCTACCTCTCCATGAATGCATTAAGAAGGTCAAAACAGGGAGCATTCCTTGGTGGCCAAGGGCTGTCTGTCCCCAGTTCATCATCATCCAGTGATCCATCACTGGAATGACCGTCGCCGTGATGGAGGCCGTAGCGTGGAGTGAAAGAGTGAGGTCCATACATCTTTGTCATGAATATTGTACCGGCTTGTGGTCTCGATGCTCTGAAGGTATCAATAAACAAACATGAAACGTTGTGTCATGTCATAATTATTATGTTATCTCACAAGCGTTTGTAATGCATAAACAATATACATCATCTACCATGCATACTTGCCTATAAGGCGATCTCGCATATAGGACAAACCTCTATATTGGACGGACGGGTTGATATAACGGTCACCAGATCAAGTATAAATTACATGTTTGGCTAGTACAAGTTGAAAACATTTTCAGTGTCTTCCAAAACATAATTATGGATACAGCACATTTTAAATCAAATGTTTTTTAGAACTCACTCATAAGACGGGAAGCCACTTTAAGGTCATAATCTGGTTTAAAACTTTATTTATTTTACAACGATTGCGAAGCAAGTTTCAACTCTCATTGGGGCGGATGAAAGCGTAAATGTGGTCATTCGTGTGGGAGGAAACCGGAGTACCCGGAGAAAACCCACCTGTCCAATCTGGCGACCACCGTACTACCATCTCACATATTTCCCGGTCCGAGGATCGAACCCAGGTTGCATTGGTGAGAAGCGAGTGCACTAACCACTGCGCTAACCACTTCGCTAATTGGACTGCCTAAATAATAATCTGGTGGTAAAAAACTTGTCTTTATATGCGAGTATGTACTGTATAGATATTACACGCATAAATGCTGACAAAAGTTCTAAATTGGAATCGGAATAATCTCCAATAGACATAGAACATTTATTTATCGCAAGTTTTATTTACTTTTTTTTCAGCAAAACAAGTTTGCCCATTTATTGGTCCCCCCCATCAACATTGGAGTCAATCTTGCCACTACGAGTTTTATTTACTTTTGGTTGATTGCTAAATGGACCGGGCAATTCAAACTTCAAAAAGAAAACTCAATCTACTATTCAGCTGTAAATGTATCTGAGAATGGGTAAAGCACTATTTACACAGCTATTATGGCTTGCAAACACAAAATGAACAACGGGAGGTAGCTTACAGATAAATTTAATAACAGAATCAGATTTTTAAAAATTAATTCATGGAAATAGATAAGAGAGAATATTTGTTTTTGTTTCAGTGCAAGAACAATGAAAGTTAATCAGCAATTTGTTATTATTTTCTCCTTTGATTATTATTTGGTGCAGGTTCACTTTATGGGGCTTTAAATAACAAAATGATCAAATAATGCATCGAGGTGGCTTTAAAACATCTACCACACTCATAAACAGCGTAATTATCATAAAGGAAATGAATTCATATAAATCTATAAGTCGAAGACTTGTTTTCAAATCCTTCTTACTGTGTGATATATACAACTGTTTGTACATTAAATATCTAATTTATTGTTATAACATATTGAATACTGTATATATAGGACAGCCCCCATTCTAGAGGATGACATGGGCAAAATAGTATCACTAGGGACCATGAATTCGTCCCCTGGTGGCCCAACACTTCTCTCGAAAAATGAAATATTTTAAATTTAAAATTATATTTTCACAATTTTCATACCAAATTTTGACAAGTAACGGCCATTGTAAAGCACTCATTCTATTCAAATGTTGTATTTAATGGTCATATTGTGTATTTTAACCTTATTTTATTGAAACTTATTAAACAACACAATTTAAGGACGCAATCACGCGCTTTCTCAATAAGATTATTATTGGAAAATAACATACTGCTTAAACCAAATGCCATAGGAACCAAGTGCCATAGGAACCAAGTGTCATAGGAACCAAGTACCATAGGAACCAAGTGCCATAGGAACCAAGTACCATAGGAACCAAGTACCATAGGAACCAAGTGCCATAGGAACCAAGTGCCATAGGAACCATAGGAACCAAGTACCATAGGACCCAAGTGCCATAGGAACCAAGTACCATAGGAACAAATGTCATAGGAACCAAGTACCATAGGAACTGGTGTGATAGGAACCAAGTGCGATAGGAATCAAGTGCCATAGGAACCAAGTGCCATAGGAACTGGTGCGATAGGAACCAAGTGCCATAGGAACCAAGTACCATAGGAACAAGTGCCATAGGAACCAAGTGCCATAGGAACCAAGTGCCATAGGAACCAAGTGCCATAGGAACCATAGGAACCAAGTGCCATAGGAACCAAGTGCCATAGGAACCAAGTGCCATAGGAACCAAGTGCCATAGGAACCAAGTACCATAGGAACCAAGTACCATAGGAACCAAGTGCCATAGGAACCAAGTACCATAGGAACCAAGTACCATAGGACCCAAGTGCCATAGGAACCAAGTACCATAGGAACAAATGTCATAGGAACCAAGTACCATAGGAACTGGTGTGATAGGAACCAAGTGCGATAGGAATCAAGTGCCATAGGAACCAAGTGCCATAGGAACTGGTGCGATAGGAACCAAGTGCCATAGGAACCAAGTACCATAGGAACAAGTGCCATAGGAACCAAGTGCCATAGGAACCAAGTGCCATAGGAACCAAGTGCCATAGGAACCAAGTGACATAGGAACGAAGTGCCATAGGAACCAAGTGCCATAGGAACCAAATACCATAGGAACCAAGTGCCATAGGAACCAAGTGCCATAGGAACCAAGTGCCATAGGAACCAAGTGCCATAGGAACCAAGTACCATAGGAACCAAGTACCATAGGAACCAAGTGCCATAGGAACCAAGTACCATAGGAACCAAGTACCATAGGAACCAAGTGCCATAGGAACCAAGTGCCATAGGAACCAAGTGCCATAGGAACCAAGTGCCATAGGAACCAAGTACCATAGGAACCAAGTACCATAGGAACCAAGTACATAGGAACCAAGTACCATAGGAACCAAGTGCCATAGGAACCATAGGAACCAAGTACCATAGGAACCAAGTGCCATAGGAACCAAGTACCATAGGAACCAAGTACCATAGGAACCAAGTACCATAGGAACCAAGTGCCACAGGAACCAAGTGCCATAGGAACCAAATACCATAGGTACAAGTGCCATAGGAACCAAGTGCCATAGGAACCAAGTGCCATATGAACCAAGTGACATAGGAACCAAGTGCCATAGGAACCAAGTGCCATAGGAACCAAATACCATAGGAACCAAGTGCCATAGGAACCAAGTGCCATAGGAACCAAGTGCCATAGGAACCAAATACCATAGGAACAAGTGCCATAGGAACCAATTGCCATAGGAACTGGTGCCATAGGAACCAAGTACCATAGGAACAAGTGCCATAGGAACCAAGTTCCATAGGAACCAAGTGCCATAGGAACCAAGTGCCATAGGAACCAAATATCATAGGAACCAAGTGCCATAGGAACCAAGTGCCATAGGAACCAAATACCATAGGAACCAAGTGTCATAGGAACCAAGTGCCATAGGAACCAAGTGCCATAGGAACCAAGTACCATAGGAACCAAGTGCCATAGGAACCAATTACCATAGGAACCAAGTGCCATAGGAACCAAGTACCATAGGAACCAAGTGCCATAAGAACCAAGTACCATAGGAACCAAGTACCATATGAACCAAGTACCATAGGATCCAAATACAATAGGAACCAAGTGCCATAGGAACCAATTACCATAGGAACCAAGTGCCATAGGAACCAAGTACCATAGGAACCAAGTGCCATAGGAACCAAGTACCATAGGAACCAAGTACCATAGGAACAAATGTCATAGGAACCAAGTACCATAGGAACTGGTGTGATAGGAACCAAGTGCGATAGGAATCAAGTGCCATAGGAACCAAGTGCCATAGGAACTGGTGCGATAGGAACCAAGTGCCATAGGAACCA
Source organism: Archivesica marissinica (assembly GCA_014843695.1). NCBI lineage: Eukaryota > Metazoa > Mollusca > Bivalvia > Venerida > Vesicomyidae > Archivesica > Archivesica marissinica. The sequence continues at coordinate 76,611,021 of CM026386.1, read as the reverse complement.
AGTACCATAGGAACAAGTGCCATAGGAACCAAGTGCCATAGGAACCAAGTGCCATAGGAACCAAGTGCCATAGGAACCAAGTGACATAGGAACCAAGTGCCATAGGAACCATAGGAACCAAGTGCCATAGGAACCAAATACCATAGGAACCAAGTGCCATAGGAACCAAGTGCCATAGGAACCAAGTGCCATAGGAACCAAGTACCATAGGAACCAAGTACCATAGGAACCAAGTGCCATAGGAACCAAGTACCATAGGAACCAAGTACCATAGGAACCAAGTGCCATAGGAACCAAGTGCCATAGGAACCAAGTACCATAGGAACCAAGTACCATAGGAACCAAGTGCCATAGGAACCAAGTACCATAGGAACCAAGTACATAGGAACCAAGTACCATAGGAACCAAGTGCCATAGGAACCAAGTACCATAGGAACCAAGTGCCATAGGAACCAAGTACCATAGGAACCAAGTACCATAGGAACCAAGTACCATAGGAACCAAGTGCCACAGGAACCAAGTGCCATAGGAACCAAATACCATAGGTACAAGTGCCATAGGAACCAAGTGCCATAGGAACCAAGTGCCATATGAACCAAGTGACATAGGAACCAAGTGACATAGGAACCAAGTGCCATAGGAACCAAGTGCCATAGGAACCAAGTGCCATAGGAACCAAATACCATAGGAACAAGTGCCATAGGAACCAAGTGCCATAGGAACTGGTGCCATAGGAACCAAGTACCATAGGAACAAGTGCCATAGGAACCAAGTACCATAGGAACTGGTGCGATAGGAACCAAGTGCCATAGGAACCAAGTGCCATAGGAACCAAGTGCCATAGGAACCAAGTGCCATAGGAACCAAATACCATAGGAACCAAGTGTCATAGGAACCAAGTGCCATAGGAACCAAGTGCCATAGGAACCAAGTACCATAGGAACCAAGTGCCATAGGAACCAATTACCATAGGAACCAAGTGCCATAGGAACCAAGTACCATAGGAACCAAGTGCCATAAGAACCAAGTACCATAGGAACCAAGTACCATATGAACCAAGTACCATAGGATCCAAATACAATAGGAACCAAGTGCCATAGGAACCAAGTGCCATAGGAACCAAGTGCCATAGGAACCAAGTGCCATAGGAACCAAGTGCCATAGGAACCAAGTACCATAGGAACCAAGTACCATAGGAACCAAGTGCCATAGGAACCAAGTACCATAGGAACCAAGTACCATAGGAACCAAGTGCCATAGGAACCAAGTACCATAGCAACAAGTGCCATAGGAACCAAGTACCATAGGAACCAAGTACCATAGGAACCAGGTGCCATAGGAACCAAGTGCCATAGGAACCAAGTGCCATAGGAACCAAGTACCATAGGAACAAGTGCCATATGAACAAGTGCCATAGGAACCAAGTGCCATAGGAACAAGTGCCATATGACCCAAGTACCATAGGAACCAAGTACCATAGGAACCAAGTGCCATAGGAACCAAGTGCCATAGGAACCAAGTGCTATAGGAACCAAGTGCCATAGGAACCAAGTACCATAGGAACCAAGTGCCATAGGAACCAAGTGCCATAGGAACCAAGTGCCAAAGGAACCAAGTACCATAGGAACTGGTGTGATAGTATCACTTGTGAGAGTTACTTGGGCAGCAGTCCATGCGAGATATAAACCAGACTTGTACCAAGATAATTATACTATCTTTCCAAGAAAAAAATGTTCATCATACTTACAGTCTTTCAGCATTCTCGGCAATATTTCTTGCATTCTGGTCATCAGCTTTATCTTTGAAGTCCAGGTAGGTGCCCCTGAAGCCTGCACACACACGTAGGGCTTGTTTCAACTTGGTGTACGACTGTAAATAAACATCAAACAACTTCATTCAATCAGTTTTACCATATTTACTGGCATATATGAGATTAATTCTCTCAGTTTTACCATATTTAATGGCATATATGAGCTTAATTCTCTCGCATGTTTGTCAAGTTTACTGGCATATATGAGCTTAATTCTCTCGCATGTTTGTCAAGTTTACTGGCATATATGAGCTTAATTCTCTCACATGTTTGTCAAGCTTACTGGCATATATGAGCTTAATTCTCTCAGTTTTGTCAAGTTTACTGGCATATATGAGCTTAATTCTCTCAGTTTTGTCAAGTTTACTGGCATATATGAGCTTAATTCTCTCACATGTTTGTCAAGTTTACTGGCATATATGAGCTTAATTCTCTCAGTTTTGTCAAGTTTACTGGCATATATGAGCTTAATTCTCTCAGTTTTGTCAAGTTTACTGGCATATATGAGCTTAATTCTCTCACATGATTGTCCAGTTTACTGGCATATATGAGCTTAATTCTCTCAGTTTTGTCAAGTTTACTGGCATATATGAGCTTAATTCTCTCAGTTTTGTCAAGTTTACTGGCACATAGTAGCTTAATTCTCTCAGTTTTGTCAAGTTTACTGGCATATAATTATGAGATTAATTCTCCGTTTTGTCAAGTTTACTGGCATATATGAGCTTAATTCTCTCAGTTTTACCATATTTACTGGCATATATGAGCTTAATTCTCTCAGTTTTGTCAAGTTTACTGGCATATATGAGATTAATTCTCTCACATGTTTGTCAAGATTACTGGCATATATGAGCTTAATTATCTCACATGTTTGTCAAGTTTACTGGCATATATGAGATTAATTCTCTCCGTTTTGTCAAGTTTACTGGCATATATGAGATTAATTCTCTCAGTTTTGTCCAGTTTACTGGCATATATGAGCTTAATTCTCTCAGTTTTGTCAAGTTTACTGGCATATATGAGCTTAATTCTCTCAGTTTTGTCAAGTTTACTGGCATATATGAGATTAATTCTCTCAGTTTTGTCAAGTTTACTGGCATATATGAGATTAATTCTCTCAGATTTGTCAAGTTTACTGGCATTATATATGAGATTAATTCTCTCAGTTTTGTCAAGTTTACTGGCATATATGAGATTAATTCTCTCACATGTTTGTCAAGTTTACTGGCATATATGAGATTAATTCTCTGTTTTGTCAAGTTTACTGGCATATATGAGCTTAATTCTCTCAGTTTTGTCACGTTTACTGGCATTATATATGAGATTAATTCTCTCAGTTTTGTCAAGTTTACTGGCATATATGAGATTAATTCTCTCACATGTTTGTCAAGTTTACTGGCATATATGAGATTAATTATCTGTTTTGTCAAGTTTACTGGCATATATGAGATTAATTCTCTTAGTTTTGTCAAGTTTACTGGCATATATGAGCTTAATTCTCTCAGTTTTGTCAAGTTTACTGGCATATATGAGATTAATTCTCTCAGTTTTGTCAAGTTTACTGGCATATATGAGCTTAATTCTCTCAGATTTGTCAAGTTTACTGGCATTATATATGAGATTAATTCTCTCAGTTTTGTCAAGTTTACTGGCATATATGAGATTAATTCTCTCACATGTTTGTCAAGTTTACTGGCATATATGAGATTAATTCTCTGTTTTGTCAAGTTTACTGGCATATATGAGATTAATTCTCTCAGTTTTGTATTCTTACCTCCAGCGGTTCTCGTAAGATATCTTCTCCGACGATGGCTATAGCTCTGTGTACAACTTCATTCGACATCAGCCTCAACACATTGTGGAACTTGTCCATTTGATGGTAATACCTGTGTAGATAAAACAGAAGAACATGTCAGCATGTATCCCTTTAACTCTTTCACGGAAGAAGTGGAAGTCGTGATAGTGCAGTGGATGTGCGTTCGCTTCAGGTGCGAAAGGTCCGGAGTTCGAGCCCCACTGGAGCCGTTACGATTGTGCCCTTAGGCAAGGCATTTAAATTCCACGTTGCCTCTTCTCTCTCCCTTGTGGCGATGGATTCCATCAGGAATGAGGTCTCGAGAGTGATTAATATAAGCTATAAGAACTTGTTTCGCAATCGAGCTAAAATAAATTTGTATAAACTAACTCTTTCACGACCAATGTCGCATAAACGCACCTTTGCAAAAAGAAAGAGAACCTGATCAGATGGCACGCTCTGGCTACCGTATATGCTGTTTGCTCTTCAGACAGTGGAGCTGAAGCACTTGTCCGAATAGCAAACAACATAGATCCTGATCAGACGTGGCGCTATACTGTGGCTGATCTTGATCTATGTTGTTTGCACGTTGCTTTGAATTTATTCGACGCTGAAAGAGTTAATCTGCAGTTGAAAGCTGGAAGTTATGTGCTACTTGTCTTCAATTATTTCACCCATTATCTAATTGGTTACACCAGAGCCCGATTATTCAATATACAGTCAAACCTGTCTTAAGCAGCCAGCCAAGGGAATCACAGAAAGTGGCTGCTTAGCACAGATGGCTGCTTAATGGAGATAATCACAATAAGCGTTAAGCTTCCGATTAAATCCATTTTCGTTTGTATAGCTATAAAATAGATATGTACTGTACATAATGAACGAATAAATATGTTTAAACCAATAGAAGAAAATTGTATAATAAAACAACATTTTGGTAATTTGGAAACTGGCTGCTTAATACAGGTTGGCTGCTTAATGGAGGTGACCACTAACACAGGTTTGACTGTACGCAAAATAGGCAGTGCCTAGGGTTCCAAAGACTCTAGGGACATAGATGATTAACATAGACAATTTTTCATACTAAATTCCGCAAATACTGTCCGGAAAAGTGCCGAGAAATAAGTACATTTAGATATAAGTACATGTATCGGTCATACTCACCTATAAGACAAGTTTTTACCACTAGATTATGGCTCAAACTGGCTTCCCGTCTAATAAGTGACTGCTAAACAAAAAAAATGTTTTTAAAATGTGTTGACTGGTATCCATAATTAGGTTTTAGTAAAGAAAGCACTCCAAATATGCAATTGGTCTGGTGTCTATTTTATCAACCCGTCTTCAGGGTTCATTCTAGGTCAGAATTTTTGGGAGAAGTGAGAAAGCGCGTGATCGCTTCCTTAAATGGTGTTCTTTAATATACTTCTGCAAAATAGGGTTAAAATGCACAGTACAACCATTAAATACAAAATTTGAATAGAAGGAGTGCTTTATAATGGGCCAGTGTATCTTACTAGACAAAATTTTGTTTGAAAATCTTAAAATCCAAAATATATATATTTTTTAACTTTTTTTAGGGAAAGTCAGGGTCCCTAGGGCGACAATTTCGCCCACATCGCCCTCTAGAATGATCCCTGCGTCTTATATGCGAGTGTACCACGACTTTTGTGTATTTGTTTATCCGAATAACACGCGAAATTAAGATAATGCACTTACGTTGAGTTTGACCAGACAAGGAACAGGACCTGCATGAGTGGACTAAAGAGGCGCAGCATTTCCAGCGGTTCCACGGCCATGTGTAGCTCATTCAACAACCATTTCATTGTACTGAGAAAACGCAAGATACTGTTCGTCTCCCGCACTGCCTATAAAATAACAAGATAATACGCGAGTGAATAAATGTGGGTTTAATCTTGGGATGGCAACGAATGGCAAAAACAGTATTCGAATATTCGATCGACTACGTATTCGGATATTCGAATATTCGGAATAACATGACCTCTTGCATGTCATAGCTTTGGGCTCCTACATAATTTGTCCTCTCAACGTGTCATTACCTTGCCTTTATTAATTGGAGCCAACTTGTGAGAACATTTTGCGTCTCATGGTCTGAGGGCCTTTCTTTCATGCTTGAATCTTACTTGATTGAAAATTAAACAAACACTTTCAATTCAATTAAAAAAAATTTAAAATCCATTTTTATTATTATTCGAATACGATTTTAACATTCCAATATTTGGATGTTCGAATGAATATTCGTTGCCATACCTAGTTTAATCCGCTGTTGAAATTAGGTACAGAATTACTAGCTGTTACGGCCAAACAGTCTGTGTCGTGGTTGTTTGCTTTGTGGGTCTAAAGTCGCACCAACAGTATAGGTCATAGCAAGAGTGGCATGGCATACACCATGGTGGATCCTCTATTTTCAATAAAAACTGAATTGAATTGTGACTAATCCATACCTTATTAACATCTTTGCGCGGGTCTAAAGTCGCACCAGCAGTATAGGTCATAGCAAGAGTGGCATGGCATACACCATGGTGGATCCTCTATTTTCAATAAAACTGAATTGAATTGTGACTAATCCATACCTTATTAACATCTTTGCGCGGGTCTAAAGTCGCACCAGCAGTATAGGTCATAGCAAGAGTGGCATGGTATACACCATGGTGGATCCTCTATTTTCAATAAAACTGAATTGAATTGTGACTAATCCATACCTTATTAACATCTTTGCGCGGGTCTAAAGTCGCACCAGCAGTATAGGTCATAGCAAGAGTGGCATGGTATACACCATGGTGGATCCTCTATTTTCAATAAAACTGAATTGAATTGTGACTAATCCATACCTTATTAACATCTTTGCGCGGGTCTAAAGTCGCACCAGCAGTATAGGTCATAGCAAGAGTGGCATGGCATACACCATGGTGGATCCTCTATTTTCAATAAAAACTGAATTGAATTGTGACTAATCCATACCTTATTAACATCTTTGCGCGGGTCTAAAGTCGCACCAGCAGTATAGGTCATAGCAAGAGTGGCATGGCATACACCATGGTGGATTCTCTATTTTCAATAAAACTGAATTGAATTGCGACTAATCCATACCTTATTAACATCTTTGCGCGGGTCTAAAGTCGCACCAGCAGTATAGGTCATAGCAAGAGTGGCATGGTATACACCATGGTGGATCCTCTATTTTCAATAAAACTGAATTGAATTGTGACTAATCCATACCTTATTAACATCTTTGCGCACATGGTTGAATGAGTGAGCATACTGGCTTTGAGCCTGCTCCAGATTATGGAGAATATCTTTGGCTACTGCCGACTCTAGCTGCCTCAGAATGGAATGCAGACGTCCCAGCTGCCTCTCCCACATGCGGATCTCATCTAGCGGGCCTGGCTCCGAGCCAAAGTGCTGGAAGAGGTCCTGAATGGGGTCATGTCGCAACACTCCCTGACATAGAATTAAATACAAGATAGAAACACATACAGTAAAAACCTCCCTTAAGCAGCCAGTGAGGGGAAGGCCATTTTTGGCTGCAAACACAGGTTTGACTATGCATAAATCACTTTTTAGCATTTTTTATTAAATTTTCTGTCATAAGAATGGGACATTCGCATACAGGAATATGACAATCACATGACATTTGAAGTTACTTCCTTGATAATTTAAACATGACATGTACAGTAACATTTTAGCATAAAGGTTATAGACTTGAAAAAAAAAAATGAAAGTAAGGGTAATTGCTCAAATGATTAACGGACCTTGATTTGTTTGATCCAGCCCAGTACAGTTGTTTCCAGCACATGCAGGACCGCACCACGTCTGTTTGGGGCAGCTGCTGCCTCGGCCAACACTTCTATTGATGGCAAACTCAATATGATGCGTCCCTAAAAACATCAAAGCCATTGTTAATCCAGGGACTTAAGCTATGGACTTAATTTAAGGGCTGTCATTTCTTATTTATCTGCAAATCTTCGTCTTTCTGGGTCAACAATGATCCAATAGAAAGAAGGATAGGTGGCATTATTTTAACCTCGTTCTGACCGTGTGTGATCTCGACAGCTATATACATGTACCTATATCTCACCTAAACATGACCTTGTGTAACCTCGACAGTAAATACCTCACCTAAACATAACATTGTGTGATCTCGACAGCTATATACATGTACCTATATCTCACCTAAACATGACCTTGTGTAACCTCGACAGTAAATACCTCACCTAAACATGACATTGTGTGATCTCGACAGCTATATACATGTACCTATATCTCACCTAAACATGACCTTGTGTAACCTCGACAGTAAATACCTCACCTAAACATGACATTGTGTGATCTCGACAGCTATATACATGTACCTATATCTCACCTAAACATGACCTTGTGTAACCTCGACAGTAAATACCTCACCTAAACATGACATTGTGTGATCTCGACAGCTATATACATGTACCTATATCTCACCTAAACATGACCTTGTGTGATCTCGACAGCTAAATACCTCACCTCAACATAACATTGTGTGATCTCGACAGCTAAATACCTTACCTCAACATAACATTGTGTGATCTCGACAGCTAAATACCTCACCTCAACATAACATTGTGTGATCTCGACAGCTAAATATCTCACCTCAACATAACATTGTGTGATCTCGACAGCTAAATACCTCACCTCAACATGACCATGTGTGATCTCGACAGCTAAATACCTCACCTCAACATGACCTTGTGTGACCTTGACAGCTAAATACCTCACCTCAACATGACATTGTGTGATCTTGACAGCTATATACATGTACCTATCATCAACCTGACATTGTGTAACATTGACAGCTATATACCTTACCTCAACATGACATTGTGTAACCTCGACAGCTATATACCTTATCTCAACATGGCATTGTGTAACCTCGACAGCTAAAAATACCTCACCTGAACATGACCTTGTGTGACCTCAACAGCTAGAAATACCTCACCTCAACATGACATTGTGTAACCTCAACAGCTATTTACCTCACCTCAACATGACATTGTATAACCTTGACAGCTAAAAATACCTCACCTCAACATGACCTTGTGTGACCTCGACAGCGGACATAAGCCTGTGAAGAACGTCCATGACTTTATCGCCGCCTGTACTGCTCATCACAGACTGGTTTGTACACATGAGTGGTAGGTACACTTCGCGCACGATCAACTCTAGATGCTCCAGTGCTATGTTTGTACAGTCAATGTAGAACACCTCATCACCTACAATTGGATGATATGTTTCAGAAATAATAGTTGTCTTTCAGCAATACCACAGGGCTTGGAGTTCTGACGCATAGGAATTAACCCTTTCAGCAATACCACAGGGCTTGGAGTTCTGACGCATAGGAATTAACCCTTTCAGCAATACCACAGGGCTTGGAGTTCTGACGCATAGGAATTAACCCTTTCAGCAATACCACAGGGCTTGGAGTTCTGACGCATAGGAATTAACCCTTTCAGCAATACCACAGGGCTTGGAGTTCTGACGCATAGGAATTAACCCTTTCAGCAATACCACAGGGCTTGGAGTTCTGACGCATAGGAATTAACCCTTTCAGCAATACCACAGGGCTTGGAGTTCTGACGCATAGGAATTAACCCTTTCAACACCACAGGCCTCTCAATAGGCTTACAAAAAGTGTAGATCCAGATGAGCCGGCTCGTGACGAGCCGTCTCATCAGGATCTGCACTTTTTGCCAGTAATATTAATATTTTTAGACAAAAGTTACCCATTTTGATAAATGAACTGGTCCAAATGTAATTTTCTTATTAATTTATTGGTCTGAAAATATCATGCACTAGTCCATGTCAGTTACTTGGTGATGAATGGGTTAACCATGCAGGCAGTAGGCCTAAGTGGATAATTCCGGCTCTCAGAATGGCAAACCATGTTTTAGTCGACTATAAATACCGCAAATACTAATTAAATATTATATGACTTCTAACATGACCAATAAATCTAAAAAGCACAACAATATAGTTGGTGTTAGTTAATAGAGTTGGTGTTCTAGAGTGCATAAATGATGTCACAAAACTACATAAATGCTCGTAAAATGACGTCAGGGTTGACGTCGCTCGCTAAACAATGTTTTATTGCAGATTTAAACACGGTAACTTTCCTTCTGTGCATATACAGACAAAAATCCAAGCCATGTTATCAATAAATGTAATATTATAGTACTGATGACAATGCATGTGTTGCAATGTGTCAACCAGTGAAACAGTTATAGAGTGAAGTGAACATTGTGTCAACTAGAATAATACATGTACTTATATTAACTGATTTTTTGGGGATTTTTTTATCATTTTTACAGCTTGATAATGCAATTCACACAGTGGTGAGCTATTAATACAAAATATATATGATGTATCCGTGATTTGCGTTAAAACTAGATAAATATACCGAAACTGAAAACGATATGTATACGGCTGTATGGATAGGTAAATAGGCAGAAGTGCATCCGAGGTCCACACGAATGTAGTCCTGATAACTAATATAGTGCATTTTTCTTTTTGGTAAAAAATGCGTTTTCATGGCAGGCAGTGAATAGTTTGTGTTTTTTGAGAAATGATGTGACTTGATAAGACTTCAGACTAGTTGATGTGGAGACGTGATATAAGAAGACAGGCAATTCAAACTGAAGGTGGGGGGGGGGGTATACTGTGATATTTGGTGGAGGAATAGTGTGTAAAAACAGTGACATTATTCACAGGTGACCCAGTGCAAATGCTGAACATTACATTTGTGATATTTTCGCTGTTTTTCAGTTTGATTTGAATACCTCTTCACAGTGGATGTGGTATCATGAGGAAATGAAAGAGATTGGAAATATAAATGAACAGACTGTATGTTTTTTCCTTTTTACTATGTATTTAATTAGGCAATTTATTTGTTGTTTTACAACCATAACAAACATAATTATGCTGCACTGCATTAAACACACGTAGTCCTACAATACACAATCAGCTGTTAACGACATAACATACAGCATACTCACTTATGTTGTCTTTCGTGATTTTCGTGCCTGTGTTGCTCTTGAGGAAGAATATTGACTTGTATTTGAGATCATGTGGAGGCTGCAGAACAGCTACGATCTGCCGTGGTGGTTTGATATATACAAACAACTTTCTCACATCTTCATTGTTGATGAATTCATAGAAGGCCAATCTGAAACAGAAACATGCTTATTTAGTTTATACAAATTTAGTTTAGCTCGATTGCGAAACAAGTTCTTTAAACTTATATTCATCACTCTCGAGACCTCATTCCTGATGGAATCCATCGCCATGAAGGAGAGAGAAGAGGCAACATGGAATTTAAATACCTTGCCTAAGGGCACAATCGTAACAGCTACAGCGGGGCTCGAACTCCAGACCGTTCGCACCTGAAGCAAACATGCATCCACTGCGCTAGCACGACTTCCACATGCTTATTAATTGCTAGTTAATTGCAATTTGTACTCGAGTATTCATCAGAGAGATCCATCTCCTTAGCCTGGGAAAAGGCGTCGATATATTTTGCCTGGTCAGTCAAATAAATATATTTTAACACCGAGACTATTAATTGGGCCATACTGAGTTTCTCATCATATGTCATTTTGCCAGAAGTTAAAAAGTGAAAAATCGACAGACTAGCACCCAGGCTACCATCTCCTATGATTGTTCTATTTTTATTTTTTTTTTCTGAGTTTATTTATCGTCGCTACTGGTTGCCCATATGAGCAACGGGTAGTTTACCTAACAACACCTATCCTGGGAAGGCTCCAGCGGTTAACCAGTTTTTGGTGCAACAACCTGCCATAAACCTGATTACAATTCTGGTACTAAGAGACTTACCTATTTTCATCATTTAGAAACATGTTTTAGTTGATTACAATTCTGGTGCTAAGAGACTTACCTATTTTCATCATTTAGAAACATGTTTTTAAGTTCCTCATTTCTAGGCCTCAATGAGGAGCTGATTCTCGTCTCTAACCACTTCAGTCGGTCATCCATCCTTGTTTAATTAGTCTGCACACACGGTAGAGAATGATGACCTGTGTGAAACAATCTTAAAGACATTAAAGCGAGATTACAGCCATTTAGCTATCATGCAGTGGATAAGTAATCACCATATATATCCCACCTCCATAGATATTATGGGACTATATGAGATTCCGGACTTTATTATGAACATTGGTTACGCTATTACATTGCCAATGTATGATGTATTGGTAATGGCGTCAAGAGGTGCTTCTATGAGCACAATCGTAATGGCTATAGCTGCGCAGAAACTCGGGGCCTCTCACACATGAGGCGAACGTGCTACCACTCCACTATCACAATAGTAAAAGTAAAAGTGTTTGTTTATTATAGAGTCACCCCTATTTAAAGGGCCAGCCATTTCTGACTAATGAGACACCTCTTTTTATGAACACTGTTCAACAGCAGTACTTCCTGAATCCTATGCTTGTATGCCAGGCGCCAGGCTGGTAGGCAATCGGTAACCATTATTTAACTAGCTGGCGGCTCACCAACCGGCCATATCAGAACGAACCCCTGACGAGATTCGAACCTTCGACCTCCCGCTCTGTAGGCGGACGCCTTAACCACTGGGCCACGGAGACGGTATATATTAGTATTTATTCTACCAGCCGGAGACAAGCACTCTACTAAACCACTATAAAACCTAGCTCAATAGCAAACATACAAGTCTCCATATAAAGTTATATACACTATTAGATACAGTACACCCTCATTTTACAATTGATGTTCTACTTACACAGCAACATATTATGGACATTCAGGGTTCTCTCTGTCTGAATATTTGTCTGCGCCACTTCTGTCGCCAATTGAAAAACACTGGAGCCAAGTTAAAAAACTTGGAGCCAACTAAGAGCCATATAGTTCACAAATAAATATTTGAAGCAATGTATTTGACAAAACATATGCAAAAAAACAATTCACAAAATTTAGCGCCACTATTTGTTTTTTGTTGCAATTGGCGACTGACAGCGGGAACCCTGGACTTTTGTAAAAAGCATTAACACTTAGCATGCCAATCACGACTAAAGTCGCTTTTGCAAACAGTGTGCCATCTGATCAGGCTCTGTGCTGTTTGTTATTCAGATAGTGGAGCTAAAACACTTGTCTGAATAGCAAACAACATAGATCCTGATCAACAACAATGATCTGATCTGGATCTATGTTGTTTGCACATTCCGTCCAATTTATTTGGCAGGTTAGGGGTTAAATTAAATAAAAAGATTAGTATATGTTCATTTTTGTCTTTGCTGTTTATCTCCTGCATGGAATGTTGGCATATTTATGTCAGTGAGTGGTGATGGGTGCAGCTGGCTGGGGAACATTGTACGGTGGGGCACTTGATTGGAATAGCTACTACCAATTACATTTCCTAATCTTTTCTGATCATTTTTGTTTCTAAATTATTGTTATATATATTTTGCTGAATCCTTTCTTCATTATCCCTTTTTTTAGTATTCATGAAATTAATTAAATTATTTGCACAAATCTTGTATTCAGCCATTTTGTTAGTTACAATCTAGTATGTTGGGGAGGACCGTAACTAATGTTGTTAAAACTTGTGGCCCAACACAATTGCTTCAACATATATACTAGTATTGTACAAACAATGCTATATTATGCTTACTTATATAATTTGTTCATTTGTCTTGTATTGTACATTGTATATATAGAGTGAATGCAATAAAATATGATTACCGGTAAATTAATTTCAATGAAATTCCATGACATATTTCCAGAATTTTCAAATACAAATAAGAAAAACACATCAACGAATTGCCATCTGCTACAATTATATGAACTATTTATAGCATTTATTTTACCCAGCTTGCAAAGATTTAATTATATATATAAATAGCCCTGTTTTTGAATTTGTTTGCGACTGACGTTAACGCTGTCAGTAACAGCTTAATGGTTTATATCGTTAGAATTATCAAACAGGAAAATGGACCAAAAAAGATAAATAATCACATTATATTTCATAAATACAGTCAAACCTCTCAAGAGCAAACACCATCCGCATACACCCAAGATTGGTTGTTGTAATGAGGTTGTTGTTCTAGGGAGGTTCAACTTTTTGGAAGCTTGGAAATGTTGGAAGTCAGTTTTGTCAGTTATGATTGCTTTTGAATATAGAGTATACAGAATGGGGGTACTACTTTCATTATACGATATATTGAATATCTGAGGACGCAATGTGGTAAAATCGCCAAATTATGCAAATTTATGACAATTGTGTACATTAATGTTTTCAATACATCAAAGTCAAAGTCTGGTAAGTTACACATTTCAATTATATTAAATTAAGGATGTAGATTAGTGGCCCCCAGATTAATATAATTACTGTTTATTGAAAATTGAAAGGAACAATTGGCAATTATTTGCGTCCGATGACACATACATGTACATACCGTTTCTTTTTTCAGCCACATTTTTGTCTGTTCTTGGGAGGTTTTCTACATCGATGGGTGGGAAATTGACTGTCGTTGTGTGTGGTTGGGAGGTGTCGTTCGTGAGAGGTGAAATTATATTAAAACGCAATGGGTGGGAATAATGGTGACGTTATAAAGAGGGTGTCGCTCATGGGAGGTGACGTTTGTGGAGGTGGGACTGTATGTTAAATGTTGTGGAGGTGGGACTGTATGTTAAATGTTGTGGAGGTGGGACTGTATGTTAAATGTTGTGGAGGTGGGACTGTATGTTAAATGTTGTGGAGGTGGGACTGTATGTTAAATGTTGTGGAGGTGGGACTGTATGTTAAATGTTGATGTTTTAGTTTAAACATTATTTATTTCAGTATTTGTACATGTAATCAAGAAATGAACATTTTACATATAATTTAACAGCAGTAGACAAAGGGATTAGAACGAAAGAAAACGTATATAGTTCTTCTCCCTGATGTTTTGATTCACATGTATCCTAAAATCAGAGGTATATATATAAAGAAATATTAGTTTGCTCTTGTAACACGTGAACTCTTATGGTTTTCTTTGCAAGGTCATGTGCCAGTCATGCAAAAAATACACATTTCTGTTACATGAGATGGTACCTGCTACATGTATGGTGGGCCGAAAACAGGGGTCGTATTTTGATGCCATGAGGAATTCACATGCGAGTGAAATTGTAGAGATATTATGCATATCTGAGTTTAGTCAAAATGATCACTTTACATAGCAAGTGTTTCGAGATGTACTTTATCTGCTGTAAAAGAGACTGATTATTCAGTGACAACCCCCGAACACTGGTACATGCCCAATATATTCCATTTATCATTTTACGTCAAACCACTTGTGAGGATCCAGACATGGTTTCCTGGACAGAGTTAGCAAATCTAAGTTGTTGCCCGGCTCAAGGATACTACATATATGTGCAGTGTGGCGTGACCTAGTATCGAACCTGGTAAGTAACGTCGCAAGGCACAAATGTATGTATGTTCAATTAATGTCAAATCACTTGCGGGGACATAGACATGTTTTCCTGGGCAGACTTAGCTGACCTAAGCAGTTAACCTATCTGGATATCTACGTTGCAGGGCCAGTTACGGCATAAGGTGCAACGGGAGAGAGTCTAGTAGAACTGGCTTAGAGCTGTCCTGAAACCGCCTATTGTCTCTGCACACACAACATTGTCACTGAGTTTATTCCAGTCTAGTACTGTTTTAGGGAAGAATGATTGTTTGTACTGCTCTTTATTACAAGTGAAAGTTTGAAGCACTTTGAATTGTTTGTAATTTGATTTTCTAGAATGTTTATTGTAGCACAGTCAGTGAATTTACGTATTTTTACGTTTCGCTTAGCCCTTGTGGGTGTAAATATGTCGTGACAAGGTAAAGCTGGCACCTTCCCCTCGACCACTTTGTATAGGAACGTCAGCCTTTTGGCCTTCCTTCTGGACTGTAGGCTCTCGAGCTCCAGTTTTTGCAGCATGTTTGTGATGCAGCCTTCTTCTCGGCAATGGTAGTCACCAGTGATGAATCTGGCCGCTTGCCTTTGAACTTTCTCAAGTTGCTCGATGTCTTTTGCATAGGTAGGGTCCCAGACTATGGAACTATACTCAAGATCTATCTATCTATCTTCCTCTAATGTCGAATCCTTAACTAAGTTGCCTTGCTCAATGACATTACATAATTGGCCTGAACGAGTATCAAAAACGGGACCATTCGATTCCAAATCCGATGCTCTACCACTGGACGCCACACAACCGTGGGGGGTTTGACATTAAAGGAACATACACATGTTTTCCTGGGCAGACTTAGCTGACCTAAGCAGTTAACCTATCTGGATATCTACGTTGCAGGGCCAGTTACGGCATAAGGTGCAACGGGAGAGAGTCTAGTAGAACTGGCTTAGAGCTGTCCTGAAACCGCCTATATAACATACATAAAGCTGAAGCCGTTACGATTGTGCCCTTAGGCAAGGCATTTAAATTCCACGTTGCCTCTTCTCTCTCCCTCGTGGCGATGGATTCCATCAGGAATGAGGTCTCGAGAGTGATTAATATAAGTTGACATAGCTTGTTTCGCAATCGAGCTAAATTAAATTTGTATAAACTAAAGGAACATACATACATACATACAACTGGAGACATATGTTAATATGACAAAAATCAGGCCACACTAATTAAGAAGTCATATGACCTCAATGTATATATGTATGTTCCATTAATGTCAAACCCCTTGCGGGGACGTAGACATGTTTTCCTGGGCATGCTTTGCCGACCTAAGTAGTTAACCAGTACTAAGCAATGTGTGTGAGGTGCCTTAAGTTGCTCAATGACACTACATGCGTGGCCTGACCGAGTATCAAACCCCGGACGATCGATTCCAGATCCGACGCTCTACCACCATGAGAATGTGCTTTTAATGTATGATCATACACGATTTACAATCGTAAAACATGGTACGAGTTTACATGGGTACGAATAACTTCGCAATGTTTCTCGTTGATACGGATCACGAAAATCTTCAGATATTGATTAAAACTGGAAGCAAATTAAATATGACTTAAGGATGTAAATGTGTTGAAAATCTAAAGAACAAAACGTGCTTAAACAGCCATATCTAAGTACCTGTTATTCCGTGCTCAGACTATCTGTGAACATAACGCCATATTGTTTGCTTTTGCTGCCAGGTGATAATTTCGTTGGTTCCCAAAAATATAAAAAATAATACAGACACTGACCTGTCCCAAAATTAGTGATGCATAAATGGTACCATTATGAAATAGACAAGTATACCAAGGTAACTGAAAATTGACACGATGCATAAACAATAGAAACGTTGGGATACAGAATTATCAGTAATTCTTTCTTGCTTGTCTTGCTGGTACCCACCAAACGTGCACCTGCAGATGAGTTTATCTATTCCCCGTCTATCAATTACAGTACGGTACCATACCGTACAAATTTATAGTTTATAGAAATTTATTTTCGCTTGATTGCGAAACAAGCAAAACAAGTGTTTACAATGAATGATGTATAGCTCTCGAGACCTCATTGCTGATGGTGTAATTTAATATGCAGGTGACTTATTGATCCATTGTGTCGGGTGCTATTTTTTTATATAATCTTCTTTGTTTATACAGCACTCTTTCACTTATGAAGATCACAGGGATTCGGCACGTTTGGGGGTACTTGTATATATATTTAAGTATACTTAAATATATATATTTAAGTTACTTAAATATATATACAAGTACCCCCAAACGTGCCGAATCCCTTAAATATATATATTTAAGTTACTTAAATATATATACAAGTACCCCCAAACGTGCCGAATCCCTGTGATGAAGATTAGGTGCTGGCGCCGTAATAAAACGTGTTAGTTAGTGCTTGATCAGAAAGTGCTCATTAGAAAGGATACAGTGAATAGACATAATTTTAGATATATTTTTAAGTGTTTTTTATAAAACTATGTACATAATTGTGGCAATTTATGCAACATATATTGGTAAGGACAGACACAGGGATCAGGGCCTTGAAGGCGTCCACTGTGTCTGCGGCATATATGGTGGGCGGTAGCATGTTCCATTGAGTGACGGCTCTAGGATAGAAAGAGTATTTGTATGAGTCTTTAGCTGCGTGAATGTGTTTGTAGGTATAGGTGTTACTGTGTCTGGTTCTGGGTTCTGAAGGAATAATTAGATTACAGGGTGGTTGAATGGCAACTACATGGTGTATGATCTTATAAAGCATGATGAGTCTGGTACGTATTCTTCGAATTTCCAAGGTGGGCCAGTTAAGGGTAGTGAGCATATCAGTTACAGAACTTGTATTGTGGTAGCGGTTGGATGTATAGCGGGCTGCACGGCGTTGTACTTTCTCAATTTGACTAATTTGGCTTTTGGTATGTGGGTCCCAAACAGAAGAGGAGTATTCTAGTTTGGGTCTGACGAGGGCTTTATAAGCATGGTCTTTTACTTTGGTAGAGTTGACTTTTAAATTTCTGCGGAGGAATCCTAGTGACTGATTAGCTTTGCTTGTTATAGAGTTTATATGCTTATCCCATTTTAAGTTATTCTGTAAAGTGAGGCCTAAATATTTTGCATGTTCGACAATTTCAAGGGGGTGGTTGTGAAGTTTGTATGTAAATTTAACTTGGTTTCTTTTTTGTGTGACATTTAGAACATTACATTTATCAGGGTGAAAATTCATGAGCCAATCCTGCTCCCACCTGCCAGCAGCTTCTAGGTCAGATTGTAAGAGTTTTGCATCAGAAGTGTTGTTAATTTCTCTATATATAATGCTGTCATCTGCGAATAGCCTAAGGGTACTATGATTGAGGTATTCTGGGAAGTCATTTATATAGATAAGAAAGAGGATAGGCCCCATGACAGTGCCCTGGGGTACTCCGGATGTGACTGGTACAGTGTCTGATGTTTCCCCTTCCAGGACAACTGTATGGGTCCTATCTCTCAAGAAGTCAGATATACAATGAAGAGCATTACAATTGATACCGTAGAATTGTAGTTTGTAGAGGAGGTGACGGTGAGAAACTTTGTCAAATGCTTTCGCAAAATCCATAATGATGACGTCGGTTTGAATATGTTTGTTGTTAGATTCCGTTAGGTTTTTGGAGAAATGAAATTAGCTGTGATTCGCAGGAACGGGAAGATCGAAAGCCATGTTGTAGATCATAGAGGATATTATTGTTTTCTAGGTGTGACATTACATTACTTGAGATAATATGTTCGAGGAGCTTGCAGCAAATACATGTGAGTGAAATTGGGTCTGTAATTGATCGCATCATGCTTGTCGCCTTTTTTTAAATACAGGACATACGTTTGCGTGCTTCAAGTCTGTACGGATTTCGCCAAGTGAGAGAGATTTATGAACAAATTTGGCAAGAATTGGTGATATGGAGGTGCTACATTCTTTTAAGATTTTACTTTGCAGTTTGTCCGGTCCAGCGGCTTTATGTGGTTTGATATTTTTCAGTAACTTTTTAACTCCATTTTCAGTGATTGAGATGTCTTTCATTTGTGTTGTGGATGAGGGCTTGGGCCTTTGTCAGGTATATCGTCATTAGTGACAGGGGTAAAAGCTTTTTGGAATTGTGTATTGAGTATGTTGGATTTATCGGTTGCGGTTGATTTGAGAATGCCGTTCTCTCGGAGGGGGGGGGGGATAATTTGACTCAGTTATTTGGGTTTTTATGTACGAGAATAAGTTGTTTGGAGCTTTTGTGAAGGCTGGGCTATCTTGTTCCGGAATTGGTATGTCGAATATCATGTTTTCAATATATTTCCAATATGCCTGCCTTTGTTCTTTTTGAATTTCGCTTTTTTGGTGCTTCAGTTGATTATTTTTGTGAATGTGGTTTTGTTTGCTTCTTGAGAATTTACGTCTATAGTTTATCATTTTCTTTCTGAGTTCGTTTGTTATCCAGGGAAGTTTGTTGTCAGGTTTTATTAATGTAGTTGGAATATTTTTCGAGATGGAAGCCTGAAGATCATTTTTAAATGTGTTCCAAATATTGTTGATATCTTGTGTGTTTTGAATTTCTTGAATTTTCTGATATGTTTCTTCTAAGTCTAGATTGATTTTGTCCCAGTCTGCTTTTGAATACTTTAGTATTTCCCGTGGAGGGGATTTACATCGACGTAGGGAGGTATTACTTTCAAGGCATATACTATCATGATCAGCTTCACCGATTGGGGGAATGGTTTCTAAATTATCTATAATGGACGGATAGTTTGTGAGAATCAGGTCTAATGTTTTGTCGTTTCGAGTTGGTTTGTCTACAATTTGGTTCAGCGAGTGGTCTGCAATTATGTCTAAAAGTTCTTGATGATGTTTGATGTTAGTTTTGCCAGGGATTATGCTAGTAGTTTTCCAATCAATCTTTCCGAGGTTGAAATCACCACCAACTAAGATTACAGATCTTGAGTTAGGGGTTATCCTGCTAAGTGATAGGTTTAGTTGCTCGAGTGAAACTTTGTCATTTGGTTGCGGTCTGTAGAAAGAGGAGATTAATAATTTTCTTGAGTTTTGGATAGTCAGCTCCACCCATACTATTTCGTAATTGGTCTGTAATTCTTTAACCTCAGAACTGTGGAATTCATTTCTAACAGCGATAAGGACACCCCCATCCATGGCTTTGGCCTTTTTTATTGGGTTGGCGATCCTTCCTGTAGACCGTGAAGTGATTTGCTGGAAAGAATTCATACGAAGAGACAGATGGGTCAAGCCAAGTTTCCGTTCCAATAATAATATCAGGGTTTATCGAGTCTATTAGGAAGTCAAGTTCAGGTTTTTTGTTTTTTAGTGATTAAAAATTTAAGCTTATAATTTTTAAGGGTCGTTTGACGTTTTTTGTCTTTTGTTTGGGTTTGTTAGTATTCTGATTTCTTGGGCTCCTATGGGTATGGTTGTCTGACGTTGTTTTGTTTGCATCTTGTTTAGGGGATGAACAGGCAGTAGGTTTTCTGGGACAATCACAACTTAGAATTGAGAAGTTATTTGAAGATGTAATTGGATCATTTTGGAAGTATGAGCTTGTAAAATTTGGTAAACCACACTTGAGACAATGCCATGAGAGGTTACTGTTATCCATTAGAGCATACATTGTATTAGTCATCTGTCCTTGACAATTGATATGGTACCAGGTTCTGCAAGAGTCACATTCCAATGCTTTGGATTTCCAGGTGACTGCTTTGCCACATGTACCACTTAGCCATCTTAGCGTTCTAGGGCCCGGGTTGAGTTGTATGTTATGTATGTATTGTAACTGTGTTAGATAATGCACACATATGTCACTATATTTACTTACTTACTAACTTACTTTATAGTGCTTTCGTGTAGTTTATGCCATGTGTTGGGGTTTATTATAGTGCGTTCATGTAGTCTATTTATCTATCTACATCTATATATCTATCCATCCATCCATCCATCCATCCATCCCATCCCAATCCCATCCCATCCCATCCCCCATCCCATCCCATCCCATCCCATCCCATCCCATCCCATCCCATCACATCACATCCCATCCATCATCCATCCATCTATATCCACCAATCTATATATCCATCTATATATCCATCTATCTATATATCTATCCCTATATCTATCTCTATCTATATATCTACCACGCATAAATGAATACGTGCTATTACTAATTTGATTAAATGATATCTCAAATTTATTTGTCGGATAGGTGATACCATTAAATCGAAATGGTGATATCAATATAAGTTAACAAAAACATTGTCTCATAATGGCTAACAAATTTTATACTACTAATCTATTTTAGTTTAATTGTGGTGCATGCTATTAGCTTATTAAATTGACACTCGAATCGGCTACCTGGTATTACATAGTAAGCAACGAGGACACATTTTCTTGCTCAATGACTTATTCAGGCCATGTTTGTACTATTATGTATGTGCATACAATGTTTCGACGGTGATTCTTATTGCATAAACCACCCCTATATCAGGTTTGAGAAATAGGTATAATTCTCATCGTACTCAGTCACCAGCAAGTCGTAGAAATTGCCGATCAAGATTGTGTACCGTTATTGAAACTATTGTGACAGCCAATAAACGAAGTTAGTTTAAGTCTTACGTGTAGTGGCTGTGCAAATGGACAGTATAAACACAAACAGTGTCACCAATAAACAATTCTATATATTCCCAAGTAACATTTAAATAGAGTTGTTGGAACCTATGCTCGGCGACCGCTCGCCCATATGGTTCGCCGGTGGCGAGGGTAAATAAGCTCAATCATCATCATATGCTCGGCGTATTCCTATGCTCGGCGTATTTTCCATGTTCATCCGTATTTAAAATATTTATATAGTTCTAGGCTAATTTCGCTGACATAGCTGAAGCGTGGTTCAGTTCCGTTGCGTGTATTTGTAGCCTGATGCAACTGACACGTGTATGAGCAATTCATGTAGCTATCCGAATTTTAAAAAATCTACACCTAACCAGAAAAATAGTTTCTATACCATTTCTGATCAAGACCAATACGTGTTTTATTCAATCATGTACTTTATCAAAATAAGATATTCAACAAGTTATGATGGATAAATAAACAATAACAAGTACGCCGTGCACAGGTGCCCTGAAGTCTTCAGTTCCCCATATAAACGGGTGCAGACCGACACCGTTGCGATATCTGTATTGAGCAGCAAGGTCACGTGATGAAGCTAAAGCTGTCAACAAGAGTGTTTTGAAAGTTGTTTTCACGACTTAAGAAAATAATAATATACGGCAAGTGCAATTAACAGTTTATACTGGTCATTTTATATGTGGGATTTATGACAAGCATAGGTTCCACCACTCTATGACTTAATGGCTATGGCTTCAAATGCACTGCTAGACGGTCTCATGTACACCTCCAAGATATAGCATTCTGCCGTAGTGATGAATAACATGGTTGAAGAATAAAATAACAGTGTTTAAATAGTGGAATGAAAACAAAATGTGTAAATGTGGCATATATACGCCTCCATAGTTTTCTGAAAACAATAGTAGTATCTTTATTAAGTACCAATGTTCATAGTGAATACCGATTATATTCGTGTACAAATAAGGGTGATGATGTAATTCACATGGTTTACAAATGAATAGTTGGCATCTGTTTCAACTTACAACAGTTTATATCAAATGAAAGGTCAATTCAAATTGCAGCAATAGTCGCGAAAACACGTTATACTTAGCAATTATTAAATTTGTATATCTAGGACTGGTTAATGTTTTGCTTCTTGGCTGTATTTCACAATCTATTAACATAAACTACATTTCAAACGTACCCACTTCTTATTGCACAGCAATTCGGCTTTTCACGGGTGCACTTCCATGTTTCAATATCGCGCGTGAAAACTTACTGGGAGATTGAAGAGTATTTTGTATGGTGGGCTTTGTTTGCCGCTTTTGAATTTTAAAATGTTGCAATAATTCACCCCAACCTATTTTCCAATTTTAGCTCGATCCGAGTGCAACTTTTTTTATATGACTAATGTGCATATGAGCTTTCATTCAGTATGAAAATATCAACTTTTGCACCTATATTTATATTGAATGGAGTATATTGAATTGTTCTATGGTAGGGAGATGGACAATGTCCGGGGGAGATGGTTCCAATGATAGATTGTTCTTGAAAAAAAGGCAAACTTGTAGTAGTCAGTAGTTGTAGCTGTAATTAACATATAGCTTAAGTGGCGTGCGGGGCGGGAGAGGGGAACTAGGTAATGTTCAATGGGGATAGCAACCAGATCATTATGAATTTTATTGGCCCTACATAGGCTAAGGGACAACCTAGGCCTACTGCAGTATCGGTAACACTGGAGGTAGGCCCTACGATATAAGTCAGTCTTTATCCAACGGGCTGCTCTTCGCTGGACACCTTCAATTTGGTCTATCAGTGTTTGGGTATTGGGCAACCAAATTTCGGAGCCATATTCCAGCTGTGGTCTCACTAGACTAAGTGCCTGGTAAGACATGGACTTATATTTATACTTTAGCTGGTAATTATGGTTTTCGCACAGACAGATCTGTAGTCCAATGGTAACACGCTGGAATCGCAGGTTCGATCCCCCGTCTGAACCTAATAAAATTAACTGTCTTTCAGATGGGACGTTAAACCGAGGTCTCGTGTCGGTGCTGTACACCGTGCACATAAAAGAACCAGAGGAGACTCTGGAATGGGTCTCTGTCAATATATTTGCACTATCCTCCAAAAATCTAAAATGACTAATCTCTTCAGGAGGCGTCGCTCATATGGGCAACCGGTACCGACGATAAATAAACGTAAAACACACAATATGGTTTTCGCTCCGATTGTTGTAAAATATTTCCAATATTATGGTACAGTGATAAACATTGTTCGGCAAATAAAATACATGCCAATTGAACGAATTTAATAGCACATCGTTGGAAATAGTTTATTTTCGATAATGGCAATTGAATGCGGCTCGTTTAACCGAATCGAGAAATATGGCCCCACCTCACATGCAAACCTGAATACTACACCAATACTATATTCGTGGTCGTCAGTCTATCTTCCTTATATTTCAAACCCCTCGCAGGGATGTACATAGTGATATTCTTCCTAGAATTCTTATAATATCTGGTAAACTTTGCCTTACGAAATGGCCGCTACTAGTAGGAATGGAAGTGTCATATATTATCACATATTACTATAATTACTAGTACATTGCCATTCAAACAATGAATGTATAAGCTACGTATCTAAAATTGTAAATTATGTATGTAGGCCTACATGTACTGTATAATTAAAACTTATATATACAAAAGATGTATGCGTATCCTTAAAAATTCAAAAAATCAAAAGTAGAAATTTAAAACTGAACAAATTTGAACCGAAAACATGTTATATAATTTCAGCATTTGTATAATTTTCGCTCGACAATTGGTCTATTTTATTCAGGTATTCTGATAGACGTGTTCATAGTAATACGGGCGTATCAAAGTTGTCCAAAAATACGTAAGTACACAGACGCGTAGACTAGCTCTGAGTGTAATTTCCGTATGACAACTTTGCTTACACCAATTTGCGAGCACTGTCGATTCAATGAAACAAAGATTGTCCAGCAGAAAGAAAGTTGAAACCTTCCTCTCAGATCCAAGCAGTAACCGATATACAGTCAACCTTGTGTTAGTGGTCACCTCTATTAAGCAGCCAACCTGTATTAAGCAGCCAGTTTCCCGATTCCCAATATGTTGTTTTATTATACATTTGACCTCTATTAAGCATCCACCTGTACTAAGCAGCCACTTTCTATAATTCCCTTGGCTGGCTGCTTAAGACAGGTTTAACTGTAAGAGTGTTCTGGTCAGTAGGAGTGCGAGAAAAGGTACCCATCAGTATGAGAGCCTCGTTTCTGAAGACATATTCTGACCACTAGGGTGAACTATCATTATAGATAGAAACAATAGATTATGTCAATTGTGCAATCACAATGTAATTGAATCAGAATACCATTTTATATTATGTTGTGAAAAATACAGAGATATAAGATTGAAATATTTGGGCTACACAGCATGGCCATCAATAAATAAATTTATATCTATCATGTCATGTAAAAATACATCAACGAAGCTATGTCATTACGTAGTAATACCCTGTTAATTACTACTGTTTCTTAAATGTATTGTATTTGTTTATATATGGGTATCTGTAGCATGTTTTGTGATGTCTTTGCCATATTTCTATCATTGTAAATGGCCAAAAGGCAATATAGTTGCTGATTATGCCAATACATTTGAACATTAAATTATCCCACACAGGTGCATATGAAGGCTACTCTTAATCTCGCTAGCAAAATATACCTTAAACAATTTGTATGTTCTGAGTTGGATGAGCTACACGACTTGCATGCAGCTCTGCATTGATATCACCAATATACTTGTGTATGTATTTAGCCATGTATGTACTCCTACGTGTATTAATACAGGCATATTTACGTAGAGGTTCTCTAATAGCAGTATAGTCTGAACAATCAGTTTCATTAAACATTACTTTAGCTTCATTCTGTACTGCCATTCTTTGTCATGTATTACTTTAGCTTCACTCTGTACTGCAATTCTTTGTCATGTATTACTTTAGCTTCACTCTGTACTGCAATTCTTTGTCATGTATTACTTTAGCTTCACTCTGTACTGCAATTCTTTGTCATGTATTACTTTAGCTTCACTCTGTACTGTAATTAAGTGTCATGTATTACTTTAGCTTCACTCTGTACTGCCATTCGTTGTCATGTATTACTTTAGCTTCACTCTGTACTGCCATTCTTTACATGTTCTGCAATATTTCTTCAACCATTTACTGCACATAGATAGGCCTATCAGCTATCTAATATATATGTTATACAGAGATAGTCCAGGCTGTCATGGAAAGATTCAACAGGACACTGGCAGAAAGACCATGTTGTTCTCAGCCTCTGCATATATCAACATTTGCCCTGATATGCGTGTTGGTACGACACTCATTCTGATATACGTGTTGGTACGACAATCATTCTGATATGCGTGTTCGTACGACACTCATTCTGATATACGTGTTGGTACGACACTCATTCTGATATGCGTGTTGGTACGACACTCATTCTGATATACGTGTTGGTACGACACTCATTCTGATATACGTGTTGGTACGACACTCATTCTGATATACGTGTCGGTACGACACTCATTCTGATATACGTGTTGGTACGACACTCATTCTGATATGCGTGTTGGTACGACACTCATTCTGATATGCGTGTTGGTACGACACTCATTCTGATATACGTGTTGGTACGACACTCATTCTGATATACGTGTTGGTACGACACTCATTCTGATATACGTGTTGGTACGACACTCATTCTGATATACGTGTTGGTACGACACTCATTCTGATATAGGTGTTGGTACGACACTCATTCTGATATACGTGTTGGTACGACACTCATTCTGATATAGGTGTTGGTACGACACTCATTCTGATATACGTGTTGGTACGACACTCATTCTGATATACGTGTTGGTACGACACTCATTCTGATATACGTGTTGGTACGACACTCATTCTGATATACGTGTTGGTACGACCGTGACTCATTCTGGTATACGTGTTGGTACGACACTCATTCTGATATACGTGTTGGTATGACACTCATTCTGATATACGTGTTGGTACGACCGTGACTCATTCTGATATACGTGTTGGTATGACCGTGACTCATTCTGATATACGTGTTGGTACGACAATCATTCTGATATACGTGTTGGTACGATAATCATTCTGATATACGTGTTTGTACGACACTCATTCTGATATACGTGTTGGTACGATAATCATTCTGATATACGTGTTGGTACGACAATCATTCTGATATACGTGTTGGTACGACACTCATTCTGATATACGTGTTGGTACGACACTCATTCTGATATACGTGTTGGTACGACACTCATTCTGATATACGTGTTGGTACGACACTCATTCTGATATACGTGTTGGTACGACAAACATTCTGATGTACAGATATACGAAACAAAGACAATGCCGGTTTGTCTGACAAAACGTATACCAATACACCTGGAAGCGTGATAGCGCCGTGGATGCGCGTTCGCTTCAGGTGCGAAATGTCCGGAGTTCGAGCCCCGCTGAAGCCGTTACGATTGTGCCCTTAGGCAAGGCATTTAAATTCCACGTTGCCTGTTCTCTCTCCCTCGTGGCGATGGATTCCATCAGGAATGAGGTCTCGAGAGTGATTAATATAAGTTATAAGAACTTGTTTCGCAATCGAGCTAACATAGATTTGTATTAACTAAATGGTGTCTTAGAGAATATTAGACAAGGACCGAGACACTTGGTTATAGTAAATTCACCGGGACAAATATGTTCACAGTATTGTAAGACAATAATGGGACGCGTTTGGTGGACAGTGATACACCGGGTGGAACTTTTCGAAATTGAGATTTTCCAGAATTAGCCTGTTCAGTTATGTGTTTAAACGACTGTTTTAACAGTTAGGTTAATGTCTGATTTCTTCTTCTAAAAATAGATTTTGAAACATGCAAGCATTCAGCGAACAAAACAAATCATGTTGCCCCGAGGTTATAACACTTTACTCTAATTTCAAACTCAGTCTCAAGCTTCTGATTGGTTCTGCTGAGTGTAAAAATCAGACTCAACCAATCAAATTACTTGAGCTTTGAGAATAGTTTTATAACCTCGGGCACAGGACTAAGCGTGTTTTGCCCCCTTTCCATAACGGTAAATGTAATATCACTGTCACTTATAATCTGAATATAACATAATCTCATAATAATACGAATTATATAAGACTCTGTCTTTCATTCTAATCCTTTTTCTGTAATTTGATTATGTGTGATGTATGCATTGTTCAATACGTATTATACTGGGAAATAAAATATGTTTGGCTGTCCGATTAGTGCAGTGGTTAGCGCGCTCACTTCTCACCAATGCGACCCGGGTTCAATCCTCGGACCGGGACGTATGTGAGATGGTACGGTGGTCGCAGATCGGGCAGGTGGGTTTTCTCCGGGTACTCCGGTTTTCTCACACATGAATGACCACATTTACGCTTTCATCCGCGCCAACGAGAGTGATTAATATAAGTTGTTAAAACTTGCTTCGCAATCGTTGTAAAATAAATATAAAGTATAAAAAAAATACTATGTTTAACTCTTTCACCGCCAATGTCGCATAAAAGCGACTTTGCAAAAAACAGAGAACCTGATCAGACAGAACAGAACGCGCCGTCTGATCAGATTGTATGCTGAAAAAGCAAGTCAAACATTGGGTTTTCTAAGACGAAACATCAAAGTGCACTCAGAAAAGTTAAACTCAACAGCATACAAGACACTGGTAAGGCCCCAGCTTGAGTATAGCTCCACGGTTTGGTCACCGTATACGGCAGTTCTCATAGACCAGCTTGAGTATGTACAGCGCAGAGCTGCCCGCTGGGCCAAACAAGACTACGGCCGAACGTCCAGTGTCACAGAAATGTTGAACTCCCTAAATTGGAGACGCCTTGACCTTCGTCGCATCGACCAAAGATTGGTTATGTTCCACAACATCCTCCATAACCAAGTTGCCATTCAAGCTGAAAACTACCTTACCCCAAATACAAGATCTTCCAGAACATCCCATTCCCAAGCATTCCGACAGATCCAAACAGTGACTGATTACCATAAATATTCCTTCTTTCCAAGAACCATTGTCCACTGGAATGCTTTGCCCCCAGATATTGTCACCTTGTCTGGCCCACAGTTCAGTCTGGCTGTAAGTCGGATTGAACATGTTTCTCCCTAAATAAACCTGCCCTGTTCTTAACCTGTTTTTAACCAACCTAACATCATTCTTTTATCATCTTTTATTTCATTTCTTACTAACATGCTTGTCAGTTGACGCGCGTCAAAGTCTAAGGTCCCCATCAGGGGTTTGACTAATAGGAAGATAGATAGATAGATAGAGTGCTCTTCATGCAGTGGAGCTGAAGCACCTACCCGAATAGCAAACAACACAGATCCTGATCAGACGCGGCGTTACGCCGCGGCTGATCTGGATCTATGTTGTTTGCACATGCTCTGAATTTATTCGGCGCTGAAAAAGTTAAACTAATCTCGTAATATATTCAACCATAAGAGATGCAGTAAGTTTCCAGAATATGCCAAGCATTTTATGGTGTGTATAAAATTTCGTTTTCTTCTGGGAGAGATATATAACAAAAACATGTGTAAATTGATATCTGACTTGAACTGTATTAATGGAAGTGGAAGTCGTAATAGCGCAGTGATTGCGCGTTCGCTTCATGTGCGAAAGGTCCGGAGTTCGAGCCCGCTGAAGCCGTTACGATTGTACCCTTACGCAAGGCATTTAAATTCGACGTTGCTTCTTCTCTCTACATCGTGTCGAATGGATTACATCAGGAATGAGGTCTCGAGAGTGATTAATATAAGTTGAAAGAACTTGTTTCGCAATCCAGCTAAAATAAATTTGTATAAACTAAAACTGTATTAGTGACACATATATATAATTTCGCCTATATTTCTAATAAAAGGATTGTGTATCGTGTCCATATAAATATGAGTTTTTCTCCATTAATAACCATTTACTCATCTCCTTCCCACACCATTGCTTCACAGAATCCATGCGTAATAAACATGAGTACATTAAGTACTGCGGATACATGCATTCTTGCTTTTGATTAATTACTATTTCAGGAATGAATCGCAAACTGTAACATTTTTAGTCAGGTCTCTGGAAATTAATACCGAATGACACTCGCTAATTATTCACATGAAAAAATATCACGTACAACTACTCTTTTTAGCCGACGCTTTACACCAATTGATGACAGCTTGAAAACAGCACATGACATCACTGAAATGGATGTACGCTGACTCCGTTTACATACGTTTATGTGGCCTGTGACAGCATTCAGAAGGAGATATAAACAGCGAGGACTGACACGATTTGCCCATTTATTTGTTTTTGTCGAAAGTTATTTCGAATTTGTGTGAAACACGTTCTTCGTCAGCGGACTAGAAAAGAAGATATTTGCTTTGTGTTTCGTTTATTTAACAATACTGCATAGTTTCGTCTTCAGTTAATTATAACAAAGCAAAGAACTACTGTTAAATTACGGCACAACTATGGATAAAAAGTTCATTTTCTGTTCATTTGTTAATATTCTGTTATTTATAAGTCATACAAGGTGTTTAGTTGATACTGTCCAAGATGCTGTTGACACTACAAAGGATGCATTAGAAAACGCCAAAGATCTTGTACTAGAACCAATTGGGGATATCATAGAAAATACAGTTGACAGTGTGAAAGATGTTGTAGATACAAACGAATTTCATGAACATATGCTGGATCCGTATCACGAAGTTTTAGAAATGTTTAAGATCAGCTCAGATGATCAATTTACAGAAGATATTTTGGATCAAGTTCTTGGCAAATTTACTGACAGATTTCACTGCAGTCTACAATTTCGGAAGAAAAGAGCATTAACTTGCATGAACACAATGGTGAGTTTATTCAATGATCATTCTTCTGTATTATTTTTACGGAACTAAAAGAGAAACAAATATCATAATTTATACATCGGAGCACGTACTACATATCCGTATAATGTATTATAATGTATATCAATCTATACTTTTATTTCCTCCATTTCTAAAGAGCATAACATATTTACACTCGTACAACTAATATATATAAACACAATTAGTAAAGTATTATACATACAGCGAACAGTACAAATGGTTGGTGTAAACACTTATTCCACAATATACATTCACAAAACAATACATGTACACAAAATCAAAGAATAGGAAAGGATTAATAATAATAATAATAATAATAATAAAGACTTTATTTAACGAGAGTACTCATTTAACAAAAGTTAATCTACCATGAGGCCCTCAACATATATACAATCAAATGCAATCAAAAGATAGCACTATAAGTGAGAACTGCACATTGGAATAATGATACTACGTCTATCTAACAATGTGCATATTTGACTTGTAGTGGTATCTTCAAATTTAAAACGGAAACATAGCTTATATAGTTTCTCTCCTTGCGCAAAGTACAAATGGTTATCAATATGTATATCTCAAAGTAGCAAGAATATTATTGTATATCCTTAGCAACCAAAGCGTGTGCCATAAGGATCAACCTTTGTTAAATGCTATCCATTATGTATTATGTACCATAATGATAAACATTGGTTAAATGCTATCCTTTATGTCATATGTACCATAATGATAAACATTGGTTAAATGCTATCCTTTATGTTATATGTACCATAATGATAAACATTGGTTAAATGCTATCCTTTATGTCATATGTGTCATAATGATAAACATTGGTTAAATGCTATCCTTTATGTCATATGTACCATAAGGATAAACATTGGTTAAATGCTATCCTTTATGTATTATGTACCATAATGATAAACATTGGTTAAATGCTATCCTTTATGTCATATGTACCATAAGGATAAACATTGGTTAAATGCTATCCTTTATGTTATATGTACCATAAGGATAAACATTGGTTAAATGCTATCCTTTATGTCATATGTACCATAATGATAAACATTGGTTAAATGCTATCCTTTATGTTATATGTACCATAAGGATACACATTGGTTAAATGCTATCCTTTATGTCATATGTACCATAAGGATAAACATTGGTTAAATGCTATCCTTTATGTCATATGTACCATAAGGATAAACATTGGTTAAATGCTATCCTTTATGTCATATGTACCATAATGATAAACATTGGTTAAATGCTATCCTTTATGTCATATGTACCATAAGGATAAACATTGGTTAAATGCTATCCTTTATGTCATATGTACCATAAGGATCCGACCTTTGATACATGCTATCCTTTATGTTATGTGCTATGTTCGCTGAAGATACCAGTGTCTCTGCTTGTCATATATACATGTATATATAGAGGATCTTACATCAGTGGTGATTTCATACACTATTTTATGAAACGAGTTTTGGAATTTTGCTTTTATACGAGCCGTTGATCCTTTTTATCACATTACTATAGTAACAACAACAATACATTTGAAAATAAAAGCTTTTCTGTTTGCCAGTATACTTTTGAGAATTATTATATCTCAAGGAAATCAGTAATGTGCATCCGTACACCGTAGTAAATAGTCCCTGATAATAAAACAACTCAACGCAAATGATATACTTTTAATCATTATATTTCGCTAGTGTATATTTAGCGGCTTATTCCTCATTCCCCCAAATTTAATCTCCAGAATTCCTGATTACCCCAAGTCAGTTTTACAAGTAAATTAGAAAAGGCGAAACTATAATCTGTTTCAAGAAATTACGGTTGTTTGGTGAATGTCAAATTTCATACAAACCAACTATTTAAGTGATTTGATGTATAATTATTTGTTTACAGTTCCAGGACAAAATAAATTTATAAGTTGAAACAGAATATAATGTTTTCACACCCTAAGGCTATGTTAATACTAATCCCCTAACTGGACACATTCCTGATTACGGTACCCCAAGTACAAAATGACCATTTTTTATAAACTTGGGGGAATAAGGAAGACACCATATTTAGCATTTTATTGATTTACGACAATGCTCCAGAATACACCACGTACACATCAAAGGTAGAAAACAGTTGGTTGTCAACGAATACAGCCTGCTGTCATGCTGTGAATCCTTCCAGGTTGTATTACACGTGTGTACATACAAGATAACTATGTGATGGCTGTATTAAATGAATAGAAGCAGAGTTATGATATACTGTAATCCATAATGGGTCACGTGATATCTACGCAATTAATGGCTTATGATCTTGTAATATATTGTCTATGATAGGACCTGTAGATAGCTAGTCTATATTTCACAGTTACTGAACTATCCTACATACTGTATTTGACCAGGAAATATCTAGTCTATAGTTCACAGTTACTGTAATATCTCGCATCGTTTTACCGTATATATGGCTAGTAGATATATGGTCTATAGTTCACAGTTACTGTAATATCTCGCATCGTTTTACCGTATATATGGCTAGGATATATATGGTCTATAGTTCACAGTTACTGTAATATCTCGCATCGTTTTACCGTATATATGGCTAGTAGATATATAGTCCATAGTTCACAGTTACTGTAATATCTCGCATCGTTTTACCGTATATATAGTAAATGGCCAGGTTATTATTTTTTTTTTTTGAGCTTATTTACCCTCGCCGCCGGCGAACCATATGGGCGAGCGTGGCCAGGTTATATCTGGCCCCTAGGTTATAAAACATTTCTCAGATCTCAAACGTAAGCTAAAAGGATCTGATTGGTTGATTCTGGGTGTTACTGTCATCTGAACAACCAGACGCTTGAGACTGAGTTTTGAGATTGGAGAAAACCTTTATAACCTTTGGGCCAGGTCTATAGTTTACGGGTTAATTTAAACAATTTTATAGTCATTTATAATATACAATGCACGTGTCAACATGATTGAGAAGAATGTATAACATACTTAGGCAGACCCCTCTCCTGTAAACTAAGCAAGTCAGGTTATGATAACAACAAGCTTGAGTTGTAAGTAAATATTGACAAACATTTTGAAGAATATAAATAGATACAATATATATGATCAAATCTAGCAAGATTAATTCTCTACTTCATGTTTATAGGTATTTTTAAATCAACTGTGATATATATATAACCAAAAAGTAATATGGTTTTGACTACTATATATGTTAGACGGTAGTTCACGGTTACTGTACTATATTGTATACTGTAAAGGGCCGGGATATATATTGTCTATATTTCACGGTTACTGTAATATCTGGTATACGGTATATGGCCAAGACTGATCTAGTATATAATTCACAGTTAATGTAATAGTTTGCACACCGCATAAGGCCAGGATATATCGTGTATATAGTTCACGGTTACTGTACTATATTGTATACTGTAAAGGGCCAGGATATATCTTGTCTATATTTCACGGTTACTGTAATATCTGGTATACGGTATATGGCCAAGACTGATCTAGTATATAATTCACAGTTAATGTAATAGTTTGCATACCGCATAAGGCCAGGATATATCGTGTATATAGTTCACGGTTACTGTAAAGGGCCAGAATATATCTTGTCTATATTTCACGGTTACTGTAATATCTGGTATACGGTATATGGCCAAGATTGATCTAGTATATAATTCACAGTTAATGTAATATTTTGCATACAGACGGATATGTAGTACAGTGGTAACAGGCTGGACTGGTAATCCAGGGATCGCAGGTTCGATCCCCCGTCTGACCCTAATAAAATTAACAGTCTTTCAGATGGTACTTTAAACCGAGGTCTCGTGTCGTTGCTTTACATCGTGTACGTCAAAGAACCAGAGGTGACTCTGGAATTGGTTTCTGACTGTATCATTGCACTATCCTCCACACATCGAAAACGACTAATCTCTTCAGGAGGCGTCGCTCATATGGGCAACCGGTAGCGACGATAAATAAACGTAAAAACACACATAGTTTGCATACCGCATAAGGCCAGGATATATCGTGTGTGTATAGTTCACGATTACTGTAATATCTGGTATTCGATATAAGGCCAAGAATGATCTAGTCTATAATTTACAGTTACTGTAATATTTTGCATACCACATAGAGCCATGCTATAATTATATCTGGTATATAGTTCACGGCTACTGTAATATCAGGTATACCGCATAGGGTCAGTGATTAGCTGGTCTATCTTGGAGGAATATGTTGTATAGAGTATGTCATACTATTAGGCTATAAGGACAATATACTATCGCGCATACATAACTTATTAGCCTTTACAGGGCCTTAGGCATGGTGATATTTTTTCCATAGTACACTGGTCATACGCTCATACATTCACCCTTCACCACTGGTTACAGTTATCGATAGCCTGTCTATTGATAGATGACATATTAATAGTTTACACAGTGTGATTTTTCTAGGACTAAATGGTTATTGTTTTGATTTCAATCGTTTTGTGATATGGCAAAAGCGAATAATTCCGCTGCTCATTTATATCCATCTGAGGGCAAATAAAATACATATACGAAGTGTGTTTGCCCCAGGAGTGAGCACATTGTTTGTCACCGAGAAACTCGTTAAATTGATGTTGTTGAATCTGTCTTAATTACTGTTGGTATGCATAATGTAATAATGCTGCCATGCGCTACATAACAACCATAGCCTAGGTATGTTACCGTGACCTAGTGGTTAAGGCGTCCGCCTACGGAGGTCAGTGGTACCATGTGATATTGCCGGTTGGTGAGCCGTCAGCTAATTAGTATATACAAATTTATTTTAGCTCGGTTGCGAAACTAGTTCTTACAACTTATGTTAATCACTCTCGAGACCTCATTCCTGATGAAATCCATCGCCACGAGGGAGAGAGAAGAGCCATGTGGAATTTAAATGCCTTGCCTACGGATACAATGGCTGCAGCGGGGCTCGAGCCCCGGGCCTTTCGCGCCTGAGGCGAATGCTCTAACACAGCGCTATCACCAGCTAGTTAAGTAATTGTTACCGATTGTCTATCAGCCTGGCGCCTGTCTACACAGATACAGAAGATGCCCTTGATTCCAGGTATAAGCGTCACTGAACCTCTTTACATGGGGCCTCGATTTATAATTATATATGGCTCATTTTGGAGGAATAAAAGTTAAATGCGCTCGGATTGCATCCCAAATCAGAAGGCACATTTGACGAAAA
This sequence comes from Archivesica marissinica, assembly GCA_014843695.1. Lineage (NCBI taxonomy): Eukaryota > Metazoa > Mollusca > Bivalvia > Venerida > Vesicomyidae > Archivesica > Archivesica marissinica. Next base: position 76,575,108 of record CM026386.1, on the reverse strand, counting down.
TATTCAATATTAGCCCCCCCCCCCCACCACCACGTCAATATTACCCCCGCCCCACTACGACTCCCCCCCCCTAGGCAGCTATAATCGTTTAAGGTGAAATTGTACACATTGTGCCACGATGGGCAGCTGAAATCGATACAAGGTGAATTGTACACATTGTGCCACGATGGGCAGCTGAAATCGATACATGTACAAGGTGAATTGTACGCATTATGCTCCGATTTTCAGCTGAAATCGATATAAGGTGAATTGTACGAATTATGCCACGATGGGCAGCTGAACTCGATACACGGTTAATTGTACACATTGTGCCACGATGGGCAGCTGAACTCGATTTAAGTGGAATTGTACACATTGTGCCACGATGGGCAGCTGAAATCGATACAAGGTGAATTGTACACATTGTGCCACGATGGGCAGCTGAACTCGATTTAAGTGGAATTGTACACATTGTGCCACGATGGGCAGCTGAACTCGATACAAGGTGAATTGTACACATTGTGCCACGATGGGCAGCTGAACTCGATTTAAGTGGAATTGTACACATTGTGCCACGATGGGTAGCTGAAATCGATACAAGGTGAATTGTACACATTGTGCCACGATGGGCAGCTGAACTCGATACAAGGTGAATTGTACACATTGTGCCACGATGGGCAGCTGAAATCGATACAAGGTGAATTGTACACATTGTGCCACGATGGGCAGCTGAACTCGATTTAAGTGGAATTGTACACATTGTGCCACGATGGGCAGCTGAAATCGATACAAGGTGAATTGTACACATTGTGCCACGATGGGCAGCTGAACTCGATTTAAGTGGAATTGTACACATTGTGCCACGATGGGCAGCTGAAATCGATGCAAGGTGAATTGTACACATTGTGCCACGATGGGCAGCTGAACTCGATACAATGTGCATTGTAGGCGTTGTGCCGCATAATATAGCAGCTCTAATTGTTTAAACTTTAAAGTGAAACATTTAGTGGTTGTGCTACGGCGGGCAGCTGCATCGATTTAAGTGGAAGTGTAGGCGGTGTACCACGGCGGCGTTCAAATCTTATTGTTTTAAAGTTTTATAGCAGTAATAAAAGTGTTTAAGTGTGTTTTGATGGCGATCTAGACTGTGATGGTTTTTAACAGCCGCTGTCACTTATAAATGGTCATGTTTTCCCAGTGATACGTGAAGTTATTTGTCTATATCTTGACAAGCGCTTATGTTTGTGATGTCAAGTATATCATCGTATTAGAGTAGAACATAGCAATTATGTTCTATATATTTGGGATTTGATTCTACTTTGACCTCTCAGCATCTACATCAATCATATTGCAATGATACTTTGCATATTTACAAGTACACAATCACGGGATATTAACGGGATGTCATTTTTAAATATGCTTGGATATGGCCTAAATTTCTTGCATGTATAGTGTCAATCCTATGATTTATCAAAATGTTCTTAAAAATTAGTTTTGTACCCGCAACCACTTGTCCAGACTCGCCTGAAGGTTATAAACTTTTCTCCAATCTCAAACTCAATTCTCAAGCATCTGATTGGTTCACTCGAGTTTAAATATCAGAATCAATCAATCAAATCACTAGAGCTCGAGTTTTGGCGTCTGTGCATGTTTACGCAAAGTTTCCGAACTGTTTTAAACCACGACACAATGTCTTGCATACTCCTGCAATATTGGCCGAACCAATAGAAATAATACCGTAAAACTATCATTTGTTATGAAGACACTATCTAATTTCAATCTATGCAGTGTTTTTAACTTTTTATTTATGACCTGCGTGATATTTTACTCATTTCTATATGCAATGTCCGTGTGTCCGCTCTCTGTCAAATGTCTAAAGAACGTACATGTATTAAGACATTTGCTCGGCAATGGTTCAAATTTAATGTTGTTAAAACATGTGGCCGGTCCCAGTGTTTCTGATAATAAAATGTGTGACTCCAAAACAGTGCAATCCATGTACATCTCCTAATGAAACTTGTATTCCAACCCACATGTGTCTCCTACTAAAACGTGCTGTCTAACCCACGCGCGTCTACTACTAAAACGTGTGGTTCAACCTCGTGCGTCTCCTACTAAAAAGCGTTGTCCAACCTACGTGTGTCTGCTACTAAAACGTATGGTCAAACCTACATGCGTCTCCTACTAAAACGTGTGGCCCAACCCACGTGCGTCTCCTACTAAAAGCTGTGGTCCAACCCACGTGCGTCTCCTACTAAAAGTTGTGGTCCAACCTACGTGCGTCTCCTACTAAAAGTTGTGGTCCAACCTACGTGCGTCTCCTACTAAAAGTTGTGGTCCAACCTACGTGCGTCTCCTACTAAAAGTTGTGGTACAACCCACGTGCGTCTCCTACGAAAAGTTGTGATCCAACCCACGTGCGTCTCCTACTAAAACGTGTGGCCCAACCCACGTGCGTCTCCTACTAAAAGTTGTGGTCCAACCCACGTGCGTCTCCTACTATAACATGTGGTCCAACCCACGTGCGTCTCCTACTATAAGTTGTGGTACAACCTACGTGCGTCTCCTACTATAAGTTGTGGTACAACCCACGTGCGTCTCCTACTATAAGTTGTGGTACAACCCACGTGCGTCTCCTACTATAAGTTGTGGTACAACCTACGTGCGTCTCCTACTATAAGTTGTGGTACAACCCACGTGCGTCTCCTACTATAAGTTGTGGTACAACCCACGTGCGTCTCCTACTATAAGTTGTGGTACAACCTACGTGCGTCTCCTACTATAAGTTGTGGTCCAACCTACGTGCGTCTCCTACTAAAAGTTGTGGTACAACCTACGTGCGTCTCCTACTAAAAGTTGTGGTACAACCTACGTGCGTCTCCTACTATAAGTTGTGGTCCAACCCACGTGCGTCTCCTACTATAAGTTGTGGCCCAACTCACGTGAGTCTCCTACTATAAGTTGTGGTACAACCTACGTGCGTCTCCTACTATAAGTTGTGGTACAACCTACGTGCGTCTCCTACTATAAGTTGTGGTCCAACCTACGTGCGTCTCCTACTATAAGTTGTGGTCCAACCTACGTGCGTCTCCTACTATAAGTTGTGGTTCAACCCACGTGCGTCTCCTACTATAAGTTGTGGTCCAACCCACGTGCGTCTCCTACTATAAGTTGTGGTCCAACCTACGTGCGTCTCCTACTATAAGTTGTGGTCCAACCTACGTGCGTCTCCTACTATAAGTTGTGTACAACCCAGTGTCTCCTACTATAAGTTGTGGTTCAACCTACGTGCGTCTCCTACTATAAGTTGTGGTCCAACCTACTTGCGTCTCCTACTATAAGTTGTGGTCCAACCCACGTGCGTCTCCTACTAAAAGTTGTGGTCCAACCCACGTGGGTCTCCTACTAAAACGTGTGGCCCAACCCACGTGCGTCTCCTACTATAAGTTGTGGTCCAACCCACGTGCGTCTCCTACTAAAACGTGTGGTCCAACCCACGTGCGTCTCCTACTAAAAGTTGTGGTCCAACCCACGTGCGTCTCCTACTAAAAGTTGTGGTCCAACCCACGTGCGTCTCCTACTAAAACATATCATCGGCTTCTCTTAACCCATTCAACACCATTGTAACTGAAATGGACTGATCCATGATATTTTTAGAACAATAAATTAATAACAAAATTACATTTGGATCAGTTCATTTATCAAAATGGGTAAAAGAAATTCTAATTATTAATTATAATAGTTATATTACTTGAAAAAAGTGCAGATCCTGATGAGCCGGCTCGTGACGTGATGGATCTACACTTTTTTGTAAGCCAATTTAGAGGTATGTGGTGTTGAAAGGGTTAATACAACTTTTAGCCCACCCATGTTCATCTCCTAATAAAACATGTAATAATTATTGTTTAAACTAAATAACTTAATACGAACTAATGATATATCCAAGCATTTCTAAGGGTAAACTATAATCACTTAACTTTACCCTGCAGAACACGGTTGTTACGTACGAGACACAGGTGGCTAGTAAGTTAGTAATTTTGATGTATTTAAATCGTGCGTTGGAACGTGCAAGGTGGATATACTTTATCTAAACTATTCATTACCAGTACCTACTATTTCGATGGACTGATTACTCGAGTATTAGTTTATACAAATTTATTTTAGCTCGATTGCGAAACAAGTTCTTTCAAACTTATATTAATCACTCTCGAGACCTCATTCCTGATGGAATCCATCGCCACGAAGGAGAGAAGAGGCAATGTGGAATAAGGGCACAATCGTAACGGCTCCAGCGGGGCTCGAACTCCGGACCTTTCGCACCTGAAGCGAACGCGCATCCACTGCGCTATCACGACTTCCACTCGATTATTAATTATGACGGCAGTAATTATTCTCCAGCCATGTTGGAACATATTCTATTATTCAAGACAAAGAGTGTAAAACTTACGTTAACCAAATAGGCGTCAATTATATACAAATGTACAGGCATTCCTGTCTTAAACAGCCAACCAAGGGAATCACAGAAAGTGGCTGCTTAGCACAGGTAGCTGCTTAATAGAGGGCAAATGTGTAAATAAAACAACATATTGGGAATCTGGAAACTGGTTGCGTAATACAGGTTGGCTACTTAATGGAGGTGACCACTAACACAGGTTTTACTGTACAGGCATTCCTGTCTTAAACAGCCAGTCAAGGGAATCACAGAACGTGGCTGCTTAGCACAGGTAGCTGCTTAATAGAGGGCAAATGTGTAAATAAAACAACATATTGGGAATCTGGAAACTGGTTGCGTAATACAGGTTGGCTGCTTACTGGAGGTGACCACACACAACGATTTGACTGTATTATGCATACAACGTGTATTCATTCAAGCGTTCGTAAACATATCCACCTGTAATCAATCACTTTTGTTTGCTATTTACAATTATATACCAGTGGGGGGGGGGATTTAAGGAAGATAATCACGTTTACAGAACATCCCAGTTTAGCCAACCAGAAACCTTAGCTTTCATTGTATTTCCTCATGTTCTTTTCAGTCTGATTGGTTAGAACATGAGCTTTGTGTCGCTTACGCATCGGCATGCTATTAACAAGCTGAACGTTACAAGTGCACACAATAAATTGACGTGTATCTTACAGATATTGTAAACATCACATAGCCCATGCGTGAACATACATACACGTGTACGCCGACTCCATTAACCCCCAACCTTACATTGTTAAAATAACATTTTCTGTTTCATTCAAATATTAGGCGACGGCTTAGCTAAAGGAACTTCATAGCGAACCAATAGAAAAGATCCGGTTTGAAATGCGGTAAATAACATATGTACTGGCTATAAATGGGGAAGTTTGCTAAGATACCTATTCAACGTGGTTAAAAATGCTATCAACTAAACATAAAATCAGGTGATATGAAGTCATCAACTTGTGCAATATGCAATGCTATTGAACAGTCACAAGATTTTCAATATTGAACGGCAATTTATCTATGTTGATTATTTTAAAGTAACAATATGTACATGTCATTATTGCAATATACCTGTACCTATATACCCACACTCATCTTAATTCCACAAGTCCTGAACTCAGTACCACGTAAAGTATCCTCCCCGGAACAATACGTCTTTGGAATGGCCTTCCATACTATGTACGGTCCAGCCTCACAGACGGATGTGTAGTCCAGTGGTAACACGCTGGACTGGTAATCCAGGGATCGCAGGTTCGACCCCCCCATCTGACCCTAATAAAATTAACATTCTTTCAGATGGGCCGTTAAACCGAGGTCTCGTGTCGGTGCTTTACACCGTGCACGTAAAAGAACCAGAGGAGACTCTGGAATGGGTCTCTGTCTGTATCATTGCAGCAACAACATGGATGTCTTATGACTTCGTTTTGCCTTCGTGATTCAATCGTTTTCGCAATGGAAACTCATAGTAAATTATTCGTATGTTAATTGGATAGTCGGCAATCGTTTGACCGTGTGTGGCATCATGGACTGATATACAAACTAAATGGATGTGATATTGACGTTCATACAATGAGATGTTTTGTAAACCTATAAAGTAATATGCGTAGTTGTGTCTGGAACCAATCTTTTACAACATAGTGGTTTCCCGTTGGACAAGGTACACGGCAGGGAGGGAACATTCCACCTTTGATCTATTTATTGTACATAAACGGACTCATACAAGAGATTGAGAATTGTAATCTAGATATTTGCATATATAACATGAATGTCAATTGTCCTACTGTTGCCGACGACATGGTTCTTGTCTCACTATCTAAATCTGGTCTCGATAAAATGATTCAGATATGTCATGAATACTCTCTGAAATGGCGCTTTGAGTATAATCATTCAAAATGTGCTGTTATAGTATACAATGAAACTAATGCTGACTAAAAAACGTGATCGGTTTTGGAAGCTTGGAACACGTTTTATTAAAGAAGAGACATTTAGGTATCTCCTTGGATAAGTATTTAAATATGAATGTCCATGATGCTAGCTCAAAAGTACGTGGGACTTTACTGAGTATTACTAACAGTTCTGCGAATATATATAAAACTATAGTACAACCTAAGGCGTTATATGGATGCGAATTATGGAACTATATGACGGATGCAAACACATTACTTCTTGAACGTTCTCATAGATTGTGTGTGAAATTTATCTAAAGATTACATATATGTTCAAATAATGACACTGCCATAAATGCGCTAGGGGTTATGCCAATCACTACATGTATAGAGTACAGAACACTTCAGTTTGTTGGACAACTTTGCAGGATGCGGTGTAACTACCTAGCGAAGAAAATATTCATTCACATACTTGTCAGATACACAAATTACAAAGAGCGCTAGAGTTTAGGCTTTATGCCAGATATTTTCAAAATTCTGCAAAAATATGATTTACTGTCATACGTAACTTCGTTTCAAGATTCGGCATACTTTCCATCAAACTATTCATGGAAACGTCTTCTTGCTCGCCATGTTCTGTCTTACGAACTTTGTGAAAGACTCTGTCGAATCTTAACGTATCCGTCTTCCAATATTGAAAGCAGGCACACACATACATTTAAAGTGTAACGAAACATCACGTGATTTATGGTTTGTTGTTGTGAATTATTAAGTTGCTAATGTCACGAAGTACGCCCGTAGGCTGGTATATATCGATGTGTTTACAACTGTGGATGATGTATTGCTTCTACACGACTGCATATTAATGTGTGTACATGCGTGTACAATAAGTATGGTTCTTAGAAGCATGCAAGTAACATACTACACTCATCCTAATTAAGAGGTTAGTTTATACAAATTTATTTTAGCTCGATTGCGAAACAAGTTATTTCAACTTATATAAATCACTCTCGAGACCTCATTCCTGATGGAATCCATCGCCACGAGGGAGAGAGAAGAGGCAACGTGGAATTTAAATGCCTTGCCTAAGGGCACAATCATAACGGCTCCAGCGGGGCTCGAACTCCGGACCTTTCGCACCTGAAGCGAACGCGCATCCACTGCGCTATCACGACTTCCACTAATTAAGAGGTTAGCGGGTCCCACAACCATTATCATATGACTCATCATAATAAAGGGATTCGGGTTCAATCCTCCATTCATCCATTATAAGATGACTCATCATAATAAAAGGTTGGCGGGTCCCACAACCATTATAAGATGACTCACCATAATAAAGGGATTCGGGTTCAATCCCCCTTCACAGTTATAAGATGACTCATCATAATACAGGGTTTGCGGATTCAATGTATATTAATGATGAAATATTAATGATGAACGATATTTCTGATATTACTAATTAGGTAATAATGTATATAACTACTTCATTTGTATACGTTTCTTTAATTAATATTTTCTATTTCAGTCTCGCCATGTATGGCACCAATACATTAGGTCTACTCGATGGGAATTGCTTAATGTTTAACACGTCTATATTAATGTCGTAACCACGTACAATGTATTTCACATTATTGTTATTACCAACATAATAATTAGTATAAATAAGTCAGATTGGCGCAGTGGTTAGCGAGCTCGCTTCTCACCAATGCAACACGGGTTCGATCCTCTGGCCGGGAAGTATGTGAGATGGTACGATGGTCGCCAGATCGGACAGGTGGGTTTTCTCCGGGTACTCCGGTTTCCTCCCACACGAATGACCACATATACGCTTTCATCCGAGAGTGATTAATATAAGTTGTTAAAACTTGCTTAGCTATCGTTGTAAAATAAATAAAGTTTAAAAATAAATACATGTAAATAAGCGATTGAGACTATCCAAATTCAACAGATCAGCGCAAACCAATCAGATTATGTTTAACGTTAACAACAATCATAAATACATGATTTGCAGTCGCTTGTTGGTAGTACTACGATGATGACGGTGGGCAGTTACCATGGCATTTTAATGTCCATTTTCCGACTGTATAATGCTACGAATCCACGTATGGCATGTAGCTACATATATTACCTGTTTGGTGTTTAAAGTCGCGCCGATATCTGAATGTCATTACGACTATCCAGAGGTCATAATGACTATCCAAAGATCATTACGACCATCCAGAGGTCATTACGACTATCCCTATGTCATAACGACTATCCAGAGGTCATTACGACTATCCAGAGGTCATAATGACTATCCAAAGATCATTACGACCATCCAGAGGTCATTACGACTGTCCCTATGTCATAACGACTATCCAGAGGTCATTACGACTATCCAGAGGTCATTACGACTATCCAGAGGTCATTTCGACTATCCAGATGTCATAGCGACTATCCATAGGTCATTTCGACTATCCAGATGTCATAGCGACTACCCAGAGATCTTTACGACTATCCAGAGGTCATTACGACTATCCAGAGGTTATTGGTGCCGTGGAAGCACGCCCAATGGGGGCCTCCGATGAATAATACATGCAAGAGCGTGTACCCTGTAAGGTTGTAAGCACATTCCGCATGTTAACTGCATATTTTCTTCACATTTCGAGTGGGGCAAGTGATGAAAACAACTACCGTATTCAATCGACCACGGACATACCTACATATGGGAAGGCGGTATAACTCGGTTATGTATATATATGACAATAGATGTCTGACATAGTGCCGCTCCTACTACTAAGAACAGAACAACAACAGCGCTTTAGACTCGGTACATACGTCATATGGGATTGCACGTACAAATACAAAGTACAGTTACCATTGACACGTCAGAGGGCGCCACTTCACATCTAGATTAAACTCGAGAGGATCATATAGACCGATACCAATTGCACAAACAATGTACATGCAGCACTAATTAAAAGCTCATTATAGCATATGAATAGATAGACCACTACCTGTTGTGGTAGCAGTTCTAACGATGTAATGTGTACATTATTACGTCGGCTGCCATTAATATTCAGTCATGTTCGTTTTATTACATAGATCAGGAAATACATTTACTATAAAGTCTATATATAGCTAAGCAGATGAGGTTATTGAAACACTTAATGAAGAAAGTAAAGGTATAGTATATAAAAAACACAGACTGGTATGTAGTTCAGTGGTTAACACGTTGGACTGGTAATCCCGGGATCGCATGTTCGATCCCCCGTCTGACCCTAATAAAATTAACAGTCTTTCAGATGGGACTTTAAACTGAGGTCTCGTGTAGGTGCTGTTCACCGTGCACGTTTAAAGAACCAGAGGAGATTGTGGAATGGGTCGCTGTCAGTATCATTGCACTATCCTCCACTCATCTAAAATGACTAATTTCTTCAGGAGGCGTCGCTCATATTGGTAGCAGGTAGCGACGATAAATAAACGTAAAACACACAGTCATATTTATATTGTAAAAGTATAAATGACGATTGCTAATCTATACTCACACGAAAAAGAAAGTGTGCACTTGGTTAGAGGGACAATTTTATACTTATATATAGAAGCAATAAATAGGCAAATTTGGTATCAAAATGTGCAAAAATGTATTGGCTACACGATGTTTTACTTTTAATTGAAATTTGATCATTATCAGAACATTGTTTTACGTGTGAATATAAGTATATAATTTCCCCTCTCACCAAGTGCACACTTTCTTTTTCGTGTGAGTATAGAGTATAAAGGACTGCCATAAGAGAATGCCTATTAGTCTGTAAGTCCGCCTCCGTGGTCGTGTGGTTACGGTCGCTGACTTATTGCATACTACGCGACGACTTTATACAACAGTCCTAATACATACGTTAATGTATATAATACAGGATGTAAACTAGAGATTGCTTAAATGATATAACAGCTTGGGACACATAGTATGCCATTAGTTTGATATGATTTTTTTCTATTTGTAAACGGCAGCAGAAATAAGATTGTACAATTTGACACAATCCACACCCAAGCATAGCCCTAGACTGTTATTTTCAAACGTGGTGATATTTTTTTAACTTATGTTTTTGGATATATTTTTAATGTCATTCTTGATTCCAAAAGGGTCAATGTTACAACATATTGTCTCAAAGTCGGCCTTTGCTTGAAATTAGTTTTCAATATGATGTTTGCATTGTTTACAAAACCGATTCATAACATAATTTAGATTGCAGTTTAAAGTACCAATAGCTTAAGTCCCATTGCGACATTACAGCTAGTATTGGTGGAGAAAACCCCCGGGTGCTCCTCCGAGCAATATTCCAGGCACAGGCTGGGTAGAACCCGGGTAGAACCATCGACCTTTCACAAGCAGGCTTGGTAGCTTCCTCGTATGAAATCATTCGGCTCTGCTGTATTGATGCCCTCTTTCGAGTGTTGATGGAACACACAGACACACACTCGCACGCACGCACGCACGTACGCACGCACGCACGCACGCACGCACGCACGCACGCACGCACGCACGCACGCACGCACGCACGCACGCACGCACGCACGCACGCACGCACGCACGCAACGCACGCACGCACGCACGCACGCACGCACGCACGCACGCACGCACGCACGCACGCACGCACGCACGCACGCACGCACGCACGCACGCGCACACACACACACACGCACACACGCACATGCACACATGCACGCACACACATGCACACACGGCGTTCTTAATTCAGCATCAACTAAGATACAGTTAATTAAAACGCCATTGAAAAAAAACATATATACATGTATTAGTAGCCCTGATGCGAGAGTACACGAATAATCGAGGTTACTACGAAGTAACAATTAATTGGTCAATGAACTTAAATTACTTCTAGGCAAACCTTCCAGGCGTAGGACATAATTAACAGTGTGTATTATATTGTTTTAAAAGCGTGTAGTTATTGCCATCTGGGCGTACATTATTAATGTTATGTTTTTTTTAGCATATTGCAAGATACAGAAGACCAATATATGTTAATTTGATCATATCGCCATTGTCAAATTCGTTGTGTTTGATGTCAGATTCGATTCAGTTGCTGTTGATTTTCTAAATGTGCGCTTAGCTTAGTTCCCATATCTTCTCACATAACATGTCATTATTCTCTTTCTATATTTTCAGTGCTTCAATTCCAGCAACTTACTGAATGTCGTTGGTGGAGGACTTCCGTTTGTTAACGAAAATACTTTTGAAAAAATCTCCACAATGTTACTGTATTATACATCAAATCTTAAATACTATTGCCATACTGATATTGAGATAGAAGACGTCCTCGAATACCAGTCTAATAGGGCTGACCTGATCAGTATATTTAGTGGTGGTCTTTCCGGTTTCCTTACACTTGAAAAGATTCAAGAATCGCTAGAAGATATGGAGGATATATATGAGGACTACATGAGCGACGATCATGACGAACATGACGATCATGACGATCATGACGATCATGACGATGAACATGAAGGTTTACTTAATCTTGAGGATCTACTGGGAGAAGGTTTCGGCGATGGAATGCTCGATCTTGAGCATGGTCACCATGAAGATGACGGTCATGAACACAAACGACGAAAGCGTGGTGGTTTGACAGATGAGGTTATTGAAACACTTAAAGAAGAAAGTAAAGGTATAGTATATAAAGTACAGTTTGAATGCCAATACCACAGTCGTTATACATATGTTCTCTTAAATAGTGCCATGCAGAGAGACATATTATTAAGTCTCAATAACAGTCTAGCAGGTGTCTCGTCTGCATGTAAGCATGAATATCAACTCCTAGTAAAACATGACCACATTTACGCTTTCATCCGTGCCAACGAGAGTTATTAATATAAGTTGTTAAAACTTGCTTCGCAATCGTAAAATAAATCAAGTTTAAAGTTTTAAGTTCCCAATCGAGAGATATCTGGAATAGAATAGTCGATACTGGAACTGAAAAGCCGGTTTCTAAAACAGAAGCCACGTCACTTACTGACTTGCTAACGTAGACGTAGATATTATTAAGCACATCGAATTCATGAGCGTAAATGCCCGTATCCAGGTGAAACCAACAATAGTGTAAGAAAGCCAAATTGTTGAGGAGTGCTGTTTAAAAGACTAGCACATATCAACCAGATATAAACAATTGTCTCCATTAAATAAATCCATATATGAGTAGATACATTGTTCGGTTGGTAGATATAATATAATAGCACACGATATGGAATAGCCGGCAGGCAGGGCAAGCAAGGCAGGGTAGTTAAATTTAGAGAGAGTGATCTAATTAGTTATGAACTAATCCGCCTTGGGGCTTTCACAATGTGGCGTTTACCTCAATACACTCAGTTTAAGAACGTTCTAACACCCTAACGGTATGTACCGTAACAATAACTGTACTTCTTTTTAGACATTATTGATGACCACTTAGATGATATTCATGGACATGATGATGAACATGGTCATTCTGACGAACATGAAAGTGAAGATGATGACCATGATGACAGCACGGAACACGATGACGATGATGACAGGCTTATCAAGAGAAACGTATGTCATAGATAAAACATATCAATTTAAGGATATTTCAACAACTGTCTTCGTTTGTGTGACATTAGACTGGGTGTCAGTCTGTCGCCTTTTCACATATTTACTTCTGGCAAAATCAATACGGCCCAATTGACGGTTTGTGTGTTAAATAACTAAATACATAAATATGACGGACAAGGCTAACTATACCAACGCCTGTTCCCAGGCTAGTGTGACTTAGTTTAATCATATTGTATTGCTCGATTCGTTTTACATATACAGTTGAATACAAAACATGACAAATTAAAGACATGTATTAACGTTTGCGTGCGACGTATATACACGTTTGCGCGTGACATATGTATGTATGAACGTTTACAAGTGACGTATATACACGTTTGCGCGTGACATATGTATGTATGAACGTTTACAAGTGACGTATATACACGTTTGCATATGACATGTGTATTAACGTTTACAAGTGACGTATATACACGTTTGCACGTGGCATATGAATGAACGTTTAGAAGTGACGTATATACACGTTTGCGCGTGACATGTGTATTAACGTTTACAAGTGACGTATATACACGTTTGCACGTGACATGTGTATGAACGTTTACAAGTGACGTATATACACGTTTGCACGTGCCATATGTACGAACGTTTACAAGTGACGTATATACACGTTTGCATGTGACATGTGTATTAACGTTTACAAGTGACGTATATACACGTTTGCACGTGACACATGTATGAACGTCTACAAGTGACGTATACGTGTTTGTTTGTACGTTTTCAGTGTGTTAGTGCTGATATATTATTTGACCAGCTCGGGGAAGATGTAGATTCACCCATGGACAGCGACCATATCGATAGTCTGTCGTCAGTCATCGTATATCACATCCTAGCAGGTTTGTTCTCAAAGCAATTGTATGAAATTATGAAGTTCGGCTTATAATCTAAACGATGGTTTAGTTGTATTCTGTTTATTTTATTTCGTAATGTGGTTGATATGATGTGACAGTTCGCGTTGTCGCAAATACTGTTCCGCCATAGCGACAACAAGCTACAATCCATCCATCCATTCATCCATCCATCCATCCATCCATCCATCCATCCATCCATCCATCCATCCATCCATCCATCCATCCATCCACCATCCATCCATCCATCCATCCACCCACCCACCCACCCAAAATCCATCCATCCATCCATCCATCCATCCATCCAACCATCCATCCATCCATCCATCCATCCATCCTCCATCCATCCATCCATCCATCCTCCATCCCTCCATCCTCCATCCATCCATCCATCCATCCATCCATCCTCCATCCATCCATCCATCCCTCCATCCATCCTCCATCCATCCACCCCATCCATCCATCCATCTCCATCCATCCATCCTCCATCCATCCATCCATCCATCCATCCATCCTCCATCCTCCATCCATCCATCCATCCATCCATCCATCCATCCACCATCCATCCATCCATCCATCCATCCATCCATCCATCCATCCATCCATCCATCCTCCATCCATCCATCCATCCATCCTCATCCTCCATCCTCCACCATCCATCCATCCTCCATCCATCCATCCATCCATCCATCATCCTCCATCCATCCATCCATCCATCCATCCATCCATCCATCCATCCTCCATCCATCCATCCATCCATCCATCCATCCATCCATCCATCCATCCATCCATCCACCATCCATCCATCCTCCATCCATCCATCCATCCATCCATCCATCCATCCATCCTCCATCCATCCATCCATCCATCCACCATCCATCCATCCATCCATCCATCCATCTCATCACCTCCATCATCCATCCATCCCCTCCATCATCCATCCATCCCCATCCATCCATCATCCATCCATCCATCCATCCATCCATCCATCCATCCATCCATCCTCCATCCATCCATCCATCCATCCATCCATCCATGTTGCGCGTCAAAAACCACAATACCGGTTTTGGGCGAATATGGAGAAGTTTCTCAAATGAATACCTCTATTTTCAAAGTATAATGTCTAAACGAATGTCATAAACGGATTACGGAATCAGTAAGAGGAGTACGCTCTCCGATTAGCGCAGTGGTAAGCAAGCTCGCGTCTCACCAATGCGACCCGTGTTCGATCCTCGAGCTTCCGGTATTATATCCATTCCTCTTATATTAATCCTCATTCCTGGGAAGTATGTGAGATGGTACGGTGGTTGCCAGATCGGACACGTGGGTTTTCTCCGGGTACTCAGGTTTCCCCGTTCACGAATGATCACATTTACGCTTGACTATATATAATTCCAAGTTACATATTATGACTATTTCGAATACACGAGCATGCTGCTGTGATCTTGCATTTATTTGATATATATTTTATTTCATTTGTATCGAATACATACATACATGTATATATATATTGCATTTGTTACACAGGATCTCAGATATCTAGACAGTGTCGTCTGCTGCCTAGACCGACGTATTTTGGAAGAAGTGTATTCAAAGAACTGAGCGCAGACAACGATGTTCTGAAAGAAGAAGGTATGCATCATGCAATAATGTTTTTACGACGTGTTAGTCATATATTATTGTTATTCTGCATTTTAATTTCACATATCCTATGTATGCATATAATTCATAGCACAGATTTTCATTTATATTTTATAAAAGAAAACGTGTAAGGAACTGTATGGGGCATCCAAATATAACAATTAAGCAATCCGTCTTTCCACAAGAACTATATATTGAGGTGTCATATTATCATTCAAAGCAAGTTAGTGGTCTGTTCAGAGTGGGTGTACGTTTCTCCCACGCAGTGTATATAAATCAAATTGCTGTATACATTTAGCAAATAACTCCGTCGGCTCAATGCTACAATGTTAAAAACAGGAATGATTGTAGGCGTCCACCTTGACATACTCCAATACTACTTGTAAACTAATTATAGATGTGTCCATATCTGCAAACACGAGACTAGCACAGACGGATCTGTAGTCCAGTGGTAACACGCTGGACTGGTAATTCAGGGTTCGCAGTTTCGATCCCCCGTCTGACCCTAATAAAATTAACAGTCTTTCAGATGGGACGTTAAACCGAGGTCTCGTGTCGATGCTTTACACCGTGCACGTAAAAGAACCAGAGGAGATTCTGGAATGGGTCTCTGTCTGTATCATTGCACTATCCTCCAAAATCTGAAATGACTAATCTCTTCAGGAGGCGTCGCTCATATGGGCAACCGGTAGCGACGATAAAAAAACATAAAACACACATTTTATTAGAACATGTATGTAGCTGCTATACTATAACAAACTAGGATAGTTCGGCCTATATTTCCGTCTCTGTTTGGGAAACTAAAAATAAGCATACATGTCACGCAAGATCACTCTAGACCGGATTCGTGTATTTTATCGTAATGCGGGAGAGAGAAGAGACAATGCTAATTTAAGTATCTTGTCAAAGGACATTACCACTGAGAACCTGAGGTGGTTTGATCTCGCAGCCCCTCCGTGTTGCGAAGTTATCGTAATCACTACCTCGCGTAGCCTCAATAGTAACTGAATGCCAATCCTGACTTCGTTGAACTTGCTGGTTGAGCTAGGTGCATTAGATGATACAAATACTGTACATGCCATTAATCTAAACACATATATTTTAATAGACTTTTTGGAGCTGCTGGTAAAACTAAACATTGGGCATGCGGCTGCGCACGAGATGGTAATGGGTGCGCCTGACGGACATGACGGTCACGGTCATAGGAAAAAGAGAGCCATTGACACCACTACCATTACAGAACCCCAGACATGGGTATGTAGTCAGTTAGACCAACATTATACATATTAATACACTTAACTGCCTGTAGCTGTTGATGATACCAGAACATGTGTGGGCTATGAAGGGGAAATAGTTCTACTAATAAGCTATAACAAGTATGGTATCAGTGAAAATAAAATGGATCCAAATTTAAGGTTGATAATATATACATGCTAACTATTTGGCCAAATACTATTTGTTAAAAATATTGATTGTAATACTTTCTGTTACGTTGTGTGTGTGTGTGTTTTACGTTTATTTATCGTCGCTACCGGTTGCCCATATGAGCGACGCCTCCTGAAGAGATTAGTCGTTTTCGATGTGTGGAGGATAGTGCAATGATACAGTCAGAAACCAATTCCAGAGTCACCTCTGGTTCTTTGACGTACACGATGTAAAGCAACGACACGAGACCTCGGTTTAAAGTACCATCTGAAAGACTGTTAATTTTATTAGGATAGACGGTGGGATCGAACCTGCGATCCCTGGATTACCAGTCCAGCGTGGTACCACTGACCCACAGATCCGTCTGTTACGTTGGTTACACTATTACATATATGTATTTGTGATGGGTTGATCATAAAAAACGTGGTTTCGTGAAGGCTATATTTTATGTATTATATATTATATATATATATATAAATCAGTGTCTACAATTCAGGTATATGTACAAAAACAACCAACGATATAGTATTAAATTTGTTCCAGAATAACAGATGTTACACTGGCGAGCAGCTGCTGTCGATATACGGAACTCCCCCGGCAGGTATTTCTCTAGCCAAGTTTAAGGACATATGCCCGTCTCTTATACAACAGCAACTATCGGATTCCTGCAAACAGCAAGCCGTCAGTAAGGAGAAAGTCGACATAGGTCATCCTACAGACGCTGAACGTATGTATATCTCTTTCTCTCTCACTCTAACATTACAATTGGTAATGGAAACTTGCATAGATCAATTGTACTCATATACAGTCAAACCTGTGTTAGTGGGCACCTCCATTAAGCAGACACCCTGTATTATGCATCCAGTTTCCAGTTTTCATTCTCTCTCACTCTAACATTACAATTGGTAATGGAAACTTGCATAGATCAATTGTACTCATATACAGTCAAACCTGTGTTAGTGGGCACCTCCATTAAGCAGACAACCTGTATTATGCATCCAGTTTCCAGTTTTCATTCTCTCTCACTCTAACATTACAATTGGTAATGGAAACTTGCATAGATCAATTGTACTCATATACAGTCAAACCTGTGTTAGTGGGCACCTCCATTAAGCAGACACCCTGTATTATGCATCCAGTTTCCAGTTTTCATTCTCTCTCACTCTAACATTACAATTGGTAATGGAAACTGCATAGATCAATTGTACTCATATACAGTCAAACCTGTGTTAGTGGGCACCTCCATTAAGCAGACACCTGTATTATGCATCCAGTTTCCAGTTTCCAAGATGTTGTTTTATTATACATTTGACCTCTATTAAACAGCCACCTGTGCTAAGTAGCCACTTTCTGTGATTCACTTGGCTGGCTGCTTTAGACAGGTTTGACTGTAGTGTGATATACGGTCGAAGTATAAAGTAAAACATATGCAACTAGTTTCGAAAAGTGTTAAATCTTAATTTTGTTTTATTAGCCTTTGGTCGAATTTATTTAAATTTGTGTCACGGTCGTATATCATTTGAGGATAATACATTTAAATAACCAATCAAAACGCTTATGTTTGGATTTTAAGTCGAAATAAAAACTTAAAAACTTGTGTGAAACCACCCACATGGGTATGTAGTCAGTTAGACCAACATTATACATATTAATACACTTAACTGCCTGTAGCTGTTGATGATACCAGAACATGTGTGGGCTATGAAGGGGAAATAGTTCTACTAATAAGCTATAACAAGTATGGTATCAGTGAAAATAAAATGGATCCAAATTTAAGGTTGATAATATATACATGCTAACTATTTGGCCAAATACTATTTGTTAAAAATATTGATTGTAATACTTTCTGTTACGTTGTGTGTGTGTGTTTTACGTTTATGTATCGTCGCTACCGGTAAAGCGGTTATCTACAGTAAAGCTCATGATGCTAGATTGAATAATGTAGTTAATTAAGACCGGAAGCCGATATAGCGCAGTGGTAGAGCGTTCGCTTCGTGTGCGAAAGGCCCGGAGTGCACACCCAGCCGTGTGCCCTAAGGCAAGACACTTAAATTCTACATTGCCCCTTCGCTCTCCCTCATGGCGATGTATTCCATCAGGAATGAGGCCTCGAGAGTGATTCCATCAGTAATGAGGTCTCGAGAGTGATTCCATCAGGAATGAGGTCTCGAGAGTGATTCCATCACGAATGAGGTCTCGAGAGTGATTCCATCAGGAATGAGGTCTCGAGAGTGATTCCATCAGTAATGAGGTCTCGAGAGTGATTCCATCAGGAATGAGGTCTCGAGAGTGATTCCATCAGTAATGAGGTCTCGAGAGTGATTATTCTAACGTTGTAAAACCCTGTTCCACAATCGAGGTAACATACATTTGTATACACTATCCACTTCATGAATACGACATGTGAGAGGAATCTTTCAGGATACGGGTATGGAACGATAGCGAACATTCTGTGCTGTCTATGTTCGCTGGCTGGTGTGATTATTCTACCATGCTCCAGTAAGGCCATCTACAGGGTACTAATTGCAACGTTTGTTGGTCTGGCCGTGTCCACGCTGGCCTCAGATGCATTACTACATCTTTTGCCGATGGTAAATATTTCAATTGCTTGTCTGTTCAGTTCTTTTATGTAGATAGATATATTTTATTGAACAAAAGGTCATAAACCATTGAGTCCATGGTACATGTATACATTTATACATACAACAATAGTTGTTGGTCATTATAAATCCATCTCATTTATCTGTATGTCAATGGTGGTTTATAAATACATCTCATTTATCTGTATGTCAATGGTGGTTTATAAATACATCTCATTTATCTGTATGTCAATGGTGGTTTATAAATACATCTCATTTATCTGTATGTCAATGGTGGTTTATAAATACATCTCATTTATCTGTATGTCAATGGTGGTTTATAAATACATCTCATTTATCTGTATGTCAATGGTGGTTTATAAATACATCTCATTTATCTGTATGTCAATGGTGGTTTATAAATACATCTCATTTATCTGTATGTCAATGGTGGTTTATAAATACATCTCATTTATCTGTATGTCAATGGTGGTTTATAAATACATCTCATGTATCTGTATGTCAATGGTGGTTTATAAATACATCTCATTTATCTGTATGTCAATGGTGGTTTATAAATACATCTCATTTATCTGTATGTCAATGGTGGTTTATAAATACATCTCATGTATCTGTATGTCAATGGTGGTTTATAAATACATCTCATTTATCTGTATGTCAATGGTGGTTTATAAATACATCTCATTTATCTGTATGTCAATGGTGGTTTATAAATACATCTCATTTATCTGTATGTCAATGGTGGTTTATAAATACATCTCATTTATCTGTATGTCAATGGTGGTTTATAAATACATCTCATTTATCTGTATGTCAATGGTGGTTTATAAATACATCTCATTTATCTGTATGTCAATGGTGGTTTATAAATACATCTCATGTATCTGTATGACAATGGTGGTTTATAAATACATCTCATGTATCTGTATGACAATGGTGGTTTATAAATACATCTCATGTATCTGTATGACAATGGTGGTTTATAAATACATCTCATGTATCTGTATGTCAATGGTGGTTTATAAATACATCTCATGTATCTGTATGACAATGGTGGTTTATAAATACATCTCATGTATCTGTATGACAATGGTGGTTTATAAATACATCTCATGTATCTGTATGACAATGGTGGTTTATAAATACATCTCATTTATCTGTATGACAATGGTGGTTTATAAATACATCTCATGTATCTGTATGACAATGGTGGTTTATAAATACATCTCATGTATCTGTATGTCAATGGTGGTTTATAAATACATCTCATGTATCTGTACGTCAATGGTGGTTTATAAATACATCTCATGTATCTGTACGTCAATGGTGGTTTATAAATACATCTCATGTATCTGTACGTCAATGGTGGTTTATAAATACATCTCATGTATCTGTACGTCAATGGTGGTTTATAAATACATCTCATGTATCTGTACGTCAATGGTGGTTTATAAATACATCTCATGTATCTGTACGTCAATGGTGGTTTATAAATACATCTCATGTATCTGTACGTCAATGGTGGTTTATAAATACATCTCATTTATCTGTATGTCAATGGTGGTTTATAAATACATCTCATGTATCTGTACGTCAATGGTGGTTTATAAATACATCTCATGTATCTGTATGTCAATGGTGGTTTATAAATACATCTCATGTATCTGTATGTCAATGGTGGTTTATAAATACATCTCATGTATCTGTATGACAATGGTGGTTTATAAATACATCTCATGTATCTGTATGTCAATGGTGGTTTATAAATACATCTCATTTATCTGTATGTCAATGGTGGTTTATAAATACATCTCATGTATCTGTATGTCAATGGTGGTTTATAAATACATCTCATGTATCTGTATGTCAATGGTGGTTTATAAATACATCTCATGTATCTGTATGTCAATGGTGGTTTATAAATACATCTCATGTATCTGTATGTCAATGGTGGTTTATAAATACATCTCATGTATCTGTATGTCAATGGTGGTTTATAAATACATCTCATGTATCTGTATGTCAATGGTGGTTTATAAATACATCTCATGTATCTGTATGTCAATGGTGGTTTATAAATACATCTCATGTATCTGTATGTCAATGGTGGTTTATAAATACATCTCATGTATCTGTATGACAATGGTGGTTTATAAATACATCTCGTGTATCTGTATGTCAATGGTGGTTTATAAATACATCTCATGTATCTGTATGACAATGGTGGTTTATAAATACATCTCATGTATCTGTATGTCAATGGTGGTTTATAAATACATCTCATGTATCTGTATGTCAATGGTGGTTTATAAATACATCTCATGTATCTGTATGACAATGGTGGTTTATAAATACATCTCATGTATCTGTATGTCAATGGTGGTTTATAGTATCACACTTAATCAGCATCAAAGGAAATGCATGTACAAATTCTTACCACATCTGCAGCTGTGCAGCATTCCAAATTGCGATAAACATGAAGCTATCTCATCAAAGTTTTAACAATTTATGAACAGTTCAGATATACATAATATTACATGATAATCATTACGAGGAGAAAAGTGATGATTAATAATAAATGTGATTTCTCATTTCAAAAGCTTTAAAGACAAAAGTATATAGCTTATTCAGTGTATTAACATTGTCTGTTGCTAGAAGTTCAATAAATTTGGGAATGTTTGGATTCTTCCAAAAGTGTTTGTTGATATATTTCTTTGTATGTAGCATTTCCATCTTTTATTTGAAGATGCGCAGTAAAACATTCAGGCGTATGTCAATTGGAAATTCACCACTAAAGTATTCCTGTTTTTGAAATATGTTGTAATAGGATATAAGTAAGCATTTTGTGAATGTGCACACCTAGAATTCGAAATAACGACGTCACCTTTGGTTTGGTTTAAACATATTTATTCACTCATAATATACAGTACATATATACTGTATACAGAATGAAAAAGCATCACTGATGATCACGGGTTCGAGCCCCGCTCAGGCCGTGTCTCATTTGTATGAAAAAGTTGGCAGTTTCTTACGGAGGTTGCTGCATCCAAGTACTGGTTAACCGCTGGAGCCTGCCCAGGAAAGGTGTTGTTAAGTAAACTGCCCGCCGGCGATATAGCCCGAAATGGTGCTGATGCAGGCGTAAAACCCGAAATATAACATAACAGAATGAAAATAGATTTAATCGAAAGCTTAAAGCTTATTGAGATTATCACCATGACGCCACCTTTACAAGTGAAACAATCAGAACAGGTGCGAGCCGTTTTCTAATGTTGTTGAAACGTGTGGTCAAAACATTTGTGGTATCATGTTATGTTCTTGTGTGTTCAGCTTGTATTGTTTGGCAATATTAAACTGAGACAGTTGCATATTCCGTGAACTTACTTCGTTAATAATCGGATTTCCGAAGTAAAATATGAGCTTTAGATTATGGTACACTTACTTACTGACTTGATTCAAATATTAACGGTAAAAACCTAACGTATGTCCTGGTCGTAGTTCACGGAAACTTACGAAGGCTTTGGCGGAGATTAATGAGTCTCAGTTTAATGTTGCCAAGTAATATTTGTGTTTGGTATGCTATAATTATTATTCTGAGTGAAAATAAAATAAACTAGGACAGAAAATAATAAAATATGCTGATCATTCATTGAGCTTATACAATTTAATAGCAAAGTTGGTCTGGTGATAGTTGCCGCGAATGATGCTGTTTCTCAAGATTAATCGACATTTATTCTGCAGGCTCTTGGTATTCATGGTCACGAGGAAGAGGAGGGAGATGAACATAACCATGGCGACGGGGGAGTACATTTCGAACCATACCTCGGATACAGCCTGGCAACTCTGGGTGGAATCTATGTCTTCTATCTCTTTGAGAAGCTGATGTCAATTTACCATGATTCCAAGGTATAGTCTCTCTCTCTATATATATATGTGTGTGTGTGCGTGCGTGCGTGCGTGCGTGCGTGCGTGTGTGTGCGTACGTGCGTGCGTGTGTTCCAGCAGGAATGAGGTCTCGAGAGTGATTAATATAAGTTGTAAGAACTTGTTTCGCAATCGAGCTAAATTAATTTGTATAAATATACAAATACAACCCGGATTGCATTGGTGGGAAGCGAGCGCGATAACCACTTCGCTAATCTGACTAATACAATATATAATGTAACATGGCGATGTATATGATATCTACCTAATGTTGCATTGATTTAAAGGACATCCTGGGAAGCATATACCTTTAATAAGATCCGGAGCTCGTTCCCCGCTGGAGCCGTTACGATTGTGCCCTTAGGCAAGGCATTTAATTTCCACTGTGCCTCTTCTCTCTCCCTCGTGGTGATGGATTCCATCAGGAATGAGGTCTCGAGAGTGATTAATATAAGTTATAAGAACTTGTTTCGCAATCGAGCTAAAATAAATTTGTATAAACTATACCTTTATTAATAAAATGCCGTAACATTCTGAATTCTTTGTATTTACTTTTAATATTGATACATTTAGCGGAGACATGTCTGTGGCGGTCATACTTTTACATAGCATCAAATAAGTGCTTTTGTTTTATTCATGCCAAGTTTCATGTATTATACCAGTATGGAGTATTTTGTCATATATTTTACGTTGATTTTTTTTCTCTCAGAAAAAGAAGAGGGAAGCTGATCCGGTTGAAATAGCTATGGGTTATGGAATAAGCTGTACGTCGGACAATAAACAGGTATATATTGAACAGAACATGCGAATATGATTTTACTCTGACTGAATCTGAAACAAGAATTTATATATAGTAATGTTTCAGCCATGTTTGATTGCTTTACGGTAAATTGAACATTCGTGTGTCGCACAGTTGTACATTATTTAGCTTAGACCCAGGTTCGAACACGCACAGCCACGGCGACGCCGCCCAGCAATAACACATATGACAGCTCTACCACGGCGCCACCACGTATTTTAAGTACATGAGCTTCGAACGTATGAGCTCGTGTTCCATGTCCGAATCAATGTCATACACCTCGAACTCACATTCAGCCAGTCATTAAATTGATAGCATGTCTCTTGTTTCAGAATTCATTAACCATATACCTCTGCTATCAAATAGAACACATTCGCCGGAATTGTGCTACAACGTTTTATATTTAGATCACCTAGTATATTTTTATAATGATTTTTGAAATGGAGTGCCAAATGTCGTCCAACAGTTCAATATTTCATACCATATTCGTTGTGTTCCGGAATCTTGGAGCTATTCAGTGAGTTGCTTGATTCCTGTTTTGATTAGATGTTTCTGAATATTTCGGCACACAGAACATCTATAGCATCCACCATATAGGTGTTATTGTTTTAGTTAATTGTGTCCGATTAGCGCAGTGGTTAGCGCGCTCGATCCTCGGACCCGGAAGTATGCGAGATGGTACGGTGATCGCCAGATCGGACAGGTGCGTTTTCTCCGGGTACTCCGGTTTCCTCCCACATGAATGACCACACATACGCTTTCACCCGAGCCAACGAGAGTGATATATTTAAGTTGTTAAGTTTAAACTTTTTTTTAAATTAAGCAGTGAGGTTTATAATTAACTCTTGAAGGAGAGGACAACCGTAAGCTGTATAGCTTTCTGTCTAATCCCTAAATACAATTGTTGTAAATAATCATGTACATGATAGAAATACATATGTTTAAGCTAATTTCTAAATACAATTGTTGTAAATAATCATGTACATGATAGAAATACATATGTTTAGACTAATTCCTAAATACAATTGTTGTAAATAATCATGTACATGATAGAAATACATATGTTTAAACTAATTCCTAATTACAATTGTTGTAAATAATCATGTACATGATAGAAATACATATTTAAACTAATTCCTAATTACAATTGTTGTAAATAATCATGTACATGATAGAAATACATATGTTTATACCAATTCCTAAATACAATTGTTGTAAATAATCATGTACATGATAGAAATACATGTTTAAACTAATTCCTAAATACAATTGTTGTAAATAATCATGTACATGATAGAAATACATATGTTTATACCAATTCCTAATTACAATTGTTGTAAATAATCATGTACATGATAGAAATACATATGTTAAACCAATTCCTAAATACAATTGTTGTAAATAATCATGTACATGATAGAAATACATATGTTAAACCAATTCCTAAATACAATTGTTGTAAATAATCATGTACATGATAGAAATACATATGTTTAAACTAATTAATTCGTTGTTGTTGCAGTGTGTCAACGGCAATGGATATGGCTCGAATGCAAATTTACCCCAATACGAAGGTGGAGATCGTAACGAGACCAGCAAGAAATCAAGTTAGTACAACTTCTTGCAAACTCAGTTTGCATTGCATCGTTTATTATTGTATATTTTTCTCCTTGTATCACATAGTAACCAGTCTGCACGATTTATATTCTATAAGATTTAGTAAAATCACTATCAAATTATAACGTAGCTATTATTTATAATTAGATCATATCCGTGTCCGGATTTCATAACATTCGCTGCCATAAATAGTGAACATAGCGCCTACCATGGGGTCGGAGGTTATAAAACGGTTCTCAGATCTCAAACTCGAGGTCAATGAATTTGATTGGTTGAGTCTGAGTATTACACTCAGCAGAACCAATCAGAAGCTTGAGACATAATTTGAGATTGGAGAAAAGTTTTATAACCTCCATACCAGGCCAGAACTCAGTGTAATTGATTGTTACCCTAATAAGTCATTATTTATTAACTTGTTGCTAAAACAATATCTTCTATTTGAAAGAATATTTCTTTTGGTAAAATTAATACATTTAAGAATGTGTATTTTAAAACCATATGTTGTCACTTTAAAAATGAATTTATATTCGATGTTGTTGCAGCGATCACTGTTTGGATTTTAAATCGATACACGATGCTGCAGCTGTTCATTTGTAGCTACTACATTATAAATCCGTTCACATCTGCACGACTTGTTTACACAATGGTGTTTTGCTCATATTCAGTTCACAGTTTCTTGGCACACATTGTATTGTAAATAAAACTCACCATCTAGTTTTATTGTAGCAAGTAGCATTCAGTTATAGCCATGTTGACGTTTTGTGTCAGCAAAATATAGTTTATACGCTGCATTGATTACCTACAACAATAGCATGCTTATATTGTATAATGCTTTCCAAATCACATGTCATTTAGATATACATGTATATACATGTATGTTACTTACCAGATTAATCGAACTATGTACCTTTTTGGGTGTGTTTTTAACACGTTCAGAACACGTTTTTAACACTATCCAATGATCGAGCCTGTATGTGCTGGCGACATTTCTTGGTACATATATATAGTATCATTAGTATGTGCCTTTATGTGCTGGAAACAGTTCTGGGTACATACAGTATGCGTGATTATGTTCTTGCGACAGTTCTTGGTACATACAGTATGTGCGTGTATGTCCTTGTGACAGTTCTTGGTACATATAGTATGTGCGTGTATGTCATTGCGACAGTTCTTGGTACATATAGTATGTGCGTGTATGTCCTTGCGACAGTTCTTGGTACATACAGTATGTGCGTGTATATCCTTGCGATAGTTCTTGGTACATATATTATGTACGTGTATGTCCTTGTGACAGTTCTTGGTACATAGAGTATGTGCGTGTATATCCTTGCGACAGTTCTTGGTACATATAGTATGTGTGTGTATGTCCTTGGGACAGTTCTTGGTACATATAGTATGTGCGTGTATATCCTTGTGACAGTTCTTGGTACATATAGTATGTGCGTGTATATCCTTGCGACAGTTCTTGGTACATATAGTATGTGCGCGTATGTCCTTGCGACAGTTCTTGGTACATATAGTATGTGCGTGTATGTCCTTGTGACAGTTCTTGGTACATATAGTATGTGCGTGTATGTCCTTGCGACAGTTCTGGGTACATATGGTATGTGCGTGTATATCCTTGTGACAGTTCTTGGTACATATAGTATGTACGTGTATGTCCTTGTGACAGTTCTTGGTACATACAGTATGTGCGTGTATATCCTTGTGACAGTTCTTGGTACATATAGTATGTGCGTGTATATCCTTGTGACAGTTCTTGGTACATATAGTATGTGCGTGTATATCCTTGTGACAGTTCTTGGTACATATAGTATGTGCGTGTATGTCCTTGCGACAGTTCTTGGTACATATAGTATGTGCGTGTATTTCCTTGCGACAGTTCTTGGTACATATAGTATGTGCGTGTATGTCCTTGTGACAGTTCTTGGTACATATAGTATGTGCGTGTATTTCCTTGCGACAGTTCTGGGTACATATAGTATGTGCGTGTATATCCTTGTGACAGTTCTTGGTACATATAGTATGTGCGTGTATGTCCTTGTGACAGTTCTTGGTACATATAGTATGTGCGTGTATATCCTTGCGACAGTTCTTGGTACATATAGTATGTGCGTGTATATCCTTGTGACAGTCCTTGGTACATATAGTATGTGCGTGTATGTCCTTGCGACAGTTCTTGGTACATACAGTATGTGCGTGTATATCCTTGCGACAGTTTTTGGTACATATAGTATGTGCGTGTATATCCTTGTGACAGTTCTTGGTACATATAGTATGTGCGTGTATATCCTTGTGACAGTTCTTGGTACATATAGTATGTGCGTGTATATCCTTGTGACAGTTTTTGGTACATATAGTATGTGCGTGTATATCCTTATGACAGTTCTTGGTACATATAGTATGTGCGTGTATATCCTTGCGACAGTTCTTGGTACATATAGTATGTGCGTGTATGTCCTTGCGACAGTTCTTGGTACATACAGTATGTGCGTGTATATCCTTGTGACAGTTCTTGGTACATATAGTATGTGCGTGTATATCCTTATGACAGTTCTTGGTACATATAGTATGTGCGTGTATATCCTTGTGACAGTTCTTGGTACATATAGTATGTGCGTGTATGTCCTTGCGACAGTTCTTGGTACATATAGTATGTGCGTGTATGTCCTTGCGACAGTTCTTGGTACATATAGTATGTGCGTGTATATCCGTGTGACAGTTCTTGGTACATATAGTATGTGCGTGTATGTCCTTGCGACAGTTCTTGGTACATACAGTATGTGCGTGTATGTCCTTGCGACAGTTCTTGGTACAGATAGTATGTGCGTGTATGTCCTTGCGACAGTTCTTGGTACATATAGTATGTGTGTGTATATCCTTGTGACAGTTCTTGGTACATATAGTATGTGCGTGTATGTCCTTGCGACAGTTCTTGGTACATATAGTATGTGCGTGTATATCCTTGTGACAGTTCTTGTTGCGACAGTTCTTGGTACATACAGTATGTGCGTGTATGTCCTTGCGACAGTTCTTGGTACATATAGTATAAGCGTGTATATCCTTGTGACAGTTCTTGGTACATAGTTGTGGTGTTTTTGGGTTTTGGTTTGTTGTGGTGTTTTTGGGTTTGTTGGGTGTTTTTGGGTGGTTTTGGTTGTTGTGTTGTTTGGTTTGGTTCAGTATGTGCGTGTATATCCTTGTGACAGTTCTTGGTACATATAGTATGTGCGTGTATATCTTCGTGACAGTTCTTGGTACATATAGTATGTGCGTGTATATCCTTGCGACAGTTCTTGGTACATACAGTATGTGCGTGTATGTCCTTGCGACAGTTCTTGGTACATACAGTATGTGCGTGTATATCCTTGTGACAGTTCTTGGTACATATAGTATGTGCGTGTATATCTTTGCGACAGTTCTTGGTACATATAGTATGTGCGTGTATATCCTTGCGACAGTTCTTGGTACATACAGTATGTGCGTGTATGTCCTTGCGACAGTTCTTGGTACATATAGTATGTGCGTGTATGTCCTTGCGACAGTTCTTGGTACATGCAGTATATGCGTGTATATCCTTGCGACAGTTCTTGGTACATATAGTATGCGCGTGAATATCATTGTGACAGTTCTTGGTACAGATATATAGTATCATTAGTATGTGCCTTTATGTGCTGGAAACAGTTCTGGGTACATACAGTATGCGTGATTATGTTCTTGTAACAGTTCTTGGTACATATAGTATGTGCGTGTATATCCTTGTGACAGTTCTTGGTACATACAGTATGTGCGTGTATATCCTTGCGACAGTTCTTGGTACATATAGTATGTGCGTGTATATCCTTGCGACAGTTCTTGGTACATATAGTATGTGCGTGTATATCCTTGTGACAGTTCTTGGTACATATAGTATGTGCGTGTATGTCCTTGCGACAGTTCTTGGTACATATAGTATGTGCGTGTATATCCTTGCGAAAGTTCTTGGTACATATAGTATGCACGTGAATATCCTTGTGACAGTTCTTGGTAAATATAGTATGCGCGTGTATATCGTTGCGACAGTTCTTGGTACATATAGTATATGTATCATATTCCTATTTTAGAGAAAATAGCATTTACTGGTAAGTGTGTGTGGATTATGTGCTTCGTTACTGGTACAGGTATTAAGTGGAATACAGGTATTATGTTGAACAATGCTTCTTCGCTAATCACAAAGCAAATTAACCCCCGGAATTATAACATTAAGTACTGAAAACAACATATTCCACCCATTGACATTGAATAAGAATTGTTTGTCATTAGACTTGGAAGACGAGAACTAGAAAGATGGGCTTACTACAGTGTTAGTTCGGGTTCTTGGTACATGTACATTATATATAGATGTACTAACAGCATTAATAATGCGTAATATGTTGAGATACATATCGACACTTCATTGACAAATGTTTGGTAGTGTACCATGCAAATAGCCTGGGCTACAGTCGAATTTTCACTTTTTACTTCTGGCAAAATTACTTTATATCTCTGCTAACAATATAATATAATACTCAACACGGCTTAATTATTGGTCTCGGTGTTAAATATATATTTATATGACTGACCAGGCAAACTATTCAACGGCTGTTCCCAGGCTACGGTGCGACGTTCATTTGTTACAAACTTTTTATCTTAGATTCTTTGACGAATAAGGAAAGCTTACTCGCTGTATTTTGGCTTTGACGTTCGTTTGTGGTTGATGAATCAACGAATAGCTTTGAAGCTTAGCACACATAGTGTATACAAATTTAATTTAACTCGATTGTGAAACAAGTTCTTATTACTTATATTAATCACTGTCGAGACCTCATTCCTGATGGATTCCATCGCTACGAGGGAGAGAGAAGAAGCAACATGGAAATTAAATGCCTTGCCTAAGGGCACAATCGTAACGGCTCAAGCTGGGTTCGAACTCCGGACCTTTCGCACCTGAAGCGAACGCGCATCCACTGCGCTATCATGACTTAGCACACATATTCCCTGTCAAGAAGAGAAGTGCACGAGTCAGGTCCCATAACGTTGTAGCATAATATTGCAATTGAATGCTAATAGTCTGTCAAATACTAGTATCTGAAAAAAGGTGTGCCCCTTTTTCGGACTTTACAATATCTTGTTTAGGTTGTATATCATTAATTGGCATATATCACGAACCATCATTCACTCGTTAAATAAAGTCTTTATTATTTTTTTTTTTTTGTAATTCATTTTATTAAACAGTAAAACAGAAGCATACATATATAGTACAACGTTAATTGTACAGAATTGTATATACAAGCATTAACAAAACCGTAATGCAAGGGAAGTAACTCTTCCAATTAACAAAATAACTGTACAGTTATCCATCCAAACAAGACACAGAGTTTTACTGTTCTTTTTGTTGTTTTGTGAAGAAGAAAAAAAGCAAAGCAGTCTGCATGGTTGTTTTTCTTTAAGTTCTTTATTATTATTATTATTACTATTATGTTTAATGCATCACATTAATACTTTACATTACACACAAATATTCATCACCAAAACGCATGATTTACAAGCCAAGTTCAAGATTGCGTTATATATTATATATATATACAGTTTTACAAAGTCACCCATCTCCTATTTACATATAGTACATTAAAGAATTTCGTCTTCTTTGTCATATAATACAAGAAAATAACTAAGAAAATAATAGACATTATATTTAGTTCTCTTGTCGTTTGTCTTTTTCCTTGCTATGTGTGTGCGCATATGTAATGTTGTATGTACGTGTCTGCTAGTCTGTAGATAACCAGTAGTTATGCTTTATGTGACGTTTGTATGCTAGTCTTCATTGATGGATAACAGATACTATATAAATAAAATATTAATAATTATAAATATATCAGCAATTTCAAATTACTAAATGCTTTTATGATTAACTATACTTGGACATGCATGCTTAGTTGAATTTAGTGACGCTTCCGTGTTGGGACACACTTTTGACATGCTCAAGCCCCTTGCTTATTGAGTTTAAGCTCTATGTTTATTGTGTTTAAGCTCAATGTTTATTGCGTTTAAGCTCAATGTTTATTGAGCTTACGATCTATGTTTATTGAGCTTAAGCTCAATGTTTATTGAGTTTAAGCTCTATGTTTATTGAGCTTACGCTCTATGTTTATTGAGCTTAAGCTCATTGCTTATTGAGTTTAAGCTCTATGTTTATTGAGTTTAAGCTCATTGTTTATTGAGTTTAAGCTCTATGTTTATTGAGCTTACGCTCTATGTTTATTGAGTTTAAGCTCATTGCTTATTGAGTTTAAGCTCTATGTTTATTGAGTTTGAGCTCATTGTTTATTGAGCTTAAGCTCTATGTTTATTGAGTCTAAGCTCATTGTTTATTGAGTTTAAGCTCTATGTTTATTGAGCTTACGCTCTATGTTTATTGAGCTTAAGTTATATGTTTATTGAGTTTAAGCTCTATGTTTATTGAGTTTAAGCTCAATGTTTATTGAGTGTAAACTCTATGTTTATTGAGCTTAAGCTCTATGTTTATTGAGCTTAAGCTCTATGTTTATTGAGTTTAAGCTCATTGTTTATTGAGTTTAAGCTCTATGTTTATTGAGTTTAAGCTCATTGTTTATTGAGTTTAAGCTCTATGTTTATTGAGTCTAAGCTCATTGTTTATTGAGCTTAAGCTCATTGTTTATTGAGTTTAAGCTCTATGTTTATTGAGCTTAAGCTCTATGTGTTTATTGAGTTTAAGCTCTATGTTTATTGAGCTTACGCTCTATGTTTATTGAGCTTAAGTTATATGTTATTGAGTTTAAGCTCTATGTTTATTGAGTTTAAGTTCCTTGCTTATTGAGCATAACATGTTTTCATATCAAAACTTCCCTGAGTAAATATAGCAAAAGGCGTTTCAAGCTACTAAGCTTAATAACTCACCTATGTAGCTATATTATAGTATAGCTATATATAATACTGTGTTCCACGCAGTCACCTATGTTTCTTAATTTCTTATTTTGTGACCATATACTTATTATTTATTACACGTGTTGTTTTACGCATGGGTTGTGAGCTTGTTTACATGGATTTGTTGCGGCAATCTGTTATATCAACACATGTCGTATACAATTGTTTTATTAGTTAAAGTATATCTCATTCATTTCTGTGAATATTTGAAAATAATTATATACTTTAATAGAACACTATATTCTATAGAAACATGACATGTTTTACCAAATTGTGTACGTTCCCTTATTCCGATTGTATGGCGCTTTAATATTATTAAGTAAACTGTACTAAGCAATAGAAGTGGAACGAACACGTGTATCGCTCAAGGATACACTGCATACGCCGTATGAAATTAACATTACCGACCTATCAAATTTCTAAATTTAGGTTTATTAGTTTCCAGTTAATCAATATCAACATAGATAAAGTATAATTGATGGTACTGAGACGATATTGCACATTTTGTTAAAATAAAGTTTGATTATTGGGAAAAGTTGTTTTCTAATGTTGGTTATAACTTGTAGCCCGACCCTTTTGCTATGTTACACAAATATATATATATATATATATATATATATATGCCTTATAATCTGTTAATTTATTCCACATCTGATTAATGCTCGCGTATGTAATATTGTATTGTCGAATGTATTACATATGAAATAAAATATGGTTAAACCATACGCCGTTCGGTTGGGATTCGAACTTTGATCAGAAATAGCGCCCAAACAACAAAACCGGTGACCTGGCATAATTAATGTACCATTAGTATTTATCCATTATCATATCTATGGTCTTAGTTTTTTATACAAATTTATTTTAGTTCAATTGCGAAAAAAGTTTTTATAACTTATATTAATCACTCTCGAGAAATTTAAATTTAAATGCCTTGCCTAAGGGCACAATCGTAACGGCTCCAGTGGGGCTCGAACTCCAGACTTTTAGTATCTGAAGCGAACGCTCTGCCACTGCGCTATCTTGTCTTAGTTCAGTAATATCATGTATCTATGTCTTTAACATTTTTATGTTATTTATATCCTACTTATATCATTTTGCAAATAATGTCTGCATTATGTTCGATCCCCCGTCTGACCCTAATAAAATTAACAGTCTTTCAGATGGAACATTAAACCGAGGTATCGTGTCGGTGCTTTACACCGTGCACGTAATAGAACCAGAGGAGACTCTGGAATGGGTCTCTGTCTGTATCATGCACTATCCGCCAAAATATAAAATGACAATTCTCTTCAGGAGACGTCGCTCATATGTGCAACCGGTAGCGACGATAAATAAACGCAAAACGCACGCATGTCTGCATTTGTAAATAAGTTTATAAACCGTATGTTAAACTGTAGTCTGGGTTCCAGTCTGTCGATTTTTCACTTTTTAACTTCTAGCCAAATGACAGTTGATGTGTTCAGAAACTCAATACGGCCCAATTAATAGTCTCGGTGTTAAACTATATTTATTTGACTGACAAGGCAACATATATCGACGCCTGTTCCCAGGCTAGTTAAACTGGCTAATTATGTTGTATAATATATAAACATAAATATAAAAAATAATTAATTTATTTGGCAACGAATACGAACAAGCCACGGAGTACTCGGAGAAACCCCACCTGTCCGAGTTGGTGACCGCTAAACCGTCTCACATACTTCCCAGTTCGAGGATCGAACCCAGGTTGAATTGGTGAGACTAATAGGACAACCAATCCGGCATGGCGGATCGCATTCGCGCTCGATACTTGCCGTGTAGGTGTCAGGAAACGCTGTCCCAGGGATGTGATATACGTTCAAACCCTACTTAGAAAACGTAGACCAACAAACAAGAAATACCAGATAGTCGCTCCTCCTCTTTGTGTTCTCCGATATGTGCTAATATTATAATCATGCTGCTATGTGTGTTATGTGATTTAGAATGTTACGTATGTACATATGATAATGCTAATTCTGTTTGCTGTATGTAAACATTATGCATATATGAAAACTAAAAGTTTGGAAAGTTTGGTTAGATTCATATACTACAATGATTGCTTGTATTTATTGATATCCATTACTAGTACCGGTAACTGTATATTTACCCTATTATTTCAGAAATGCCTCCTTTAGCCATCATGGTTGTCGTAGGAGACGCCGTTCATAACTTCGCTGATGGCCTCGCGATAGGGGCAGCGTTCACAGAGAGCATTAATTTGGGCGTTTCAACGACCATAGCTATATTCTGCCATGAATTCCCACACGAGCTGGGTAAGTATGCAGCCATAATGTAGTTTTATGATCTGCCTCTGTTCTAACACCAACCTCTCACAGATAGATAAGCACTAGACTAGTATTGTATAAGCGACATGGTTATGTTTTTTTTAATAGTCTTCTAAAACAATTGCGGGTATTAAGTACTTAAGGGACCTCCGTGGCCGAGTGGTTAAAATCGTTGACTTCAAATCACTTGCCCCTCACCATGGAAGGTTCGGAACCCACTGAGGTTCTCGAATTCCTTCGTGTGAGGAAGCATTCCAGCGGAAGGGCGATGGTTCTACCCGGGTATCCGTCCGTGTCTGACTTCTCAGAAAGGCACCCGGGATCTTCCTCCACAAATAATGGCTGAAGAGTCGCCGGCATATGACCTAAGGTATTGGTGCGACTTTAACAACTCAAAAACAAAAACACAAACAAACTAAGTACCAATAATGCAAACTAAGGGGTATTAGTATTACTTGCTGTATAATATTGTCATTAATGCTTAACTCTTTCACCGCCAATGTCGCATAAAAGCGACTTTGCAAAAAGGTAGAGAACCCGATCGGACAGAACAGAACATGCCGTCTGATCAGGCTATATGCTGATTGCTCTTCAGACAGTGGAGATGACGCACCTGTCCGAATAGCAAACAACACAGATCCTGATCAGACGCGGCGTTACGCCGCAGCTGATCTGGATCTATGTTGTTTGCACATGCTCTGAATTTAATCGGCGCTGAAAGAGTGAAACTTTATTTATTTTACAACGATTGCGAAGCAAGTTCTAACAACTTATATTAATCACTATCGCTGGCGTGGGTGAAAGCGTAAATGTGGTCATTAGTTTGGGAGGAAACCTGAGTACCCGGAGAAAACCCACCTGTCCGATCTGGCGACCACCGTAACATCCCACATGCTTCCCTGTCCGAGGATCGAGGATTAATATAGGAATGGATATAATACCGGAAGCTCTTCAATGTCGTGTTATTTATTATACAAGCACATGGCTACCATAATACTCAACATTACTACATGTATATGAGGACCATATATATCCAGCAGGCTTGCGGAATGTCAATGGCTGCTACATATGTGACCCGTCAGTTCTGAAATACTGCTCGGGTAGGGTATAGCGTCTTCGTTCAACACTATCAGCTGGAGACTCGCTAAATGACACAGGCTGTCGGTATGGCGTTGATCCCCAAAATGAAAGAAACAAACACACAATGTGTGCTACCCGGGTGTCGGTACGTGCCCGAAATACTGGTCGGAGTTGCAACTGGAGTCTTCCTCCACCAACAGCTGGGGACTCGCCATAACCTAATATGTCGGAACGACGTTTATCCCCAAAACAAGCACAACGAAACCAAAGCAAACTACACCGACTGATATGTAGTCCAGTGGTAACACGCTGGACTGGTAATCCACGGATCACAGGTTCGACCCCCGTCTGACCCTAATAAAATTAACAGTCTTTCAGAGTGGACGTTAAACCGAGGTCTCGTGTCTGTGCTTTACACCGTACACGTAAAAGAACCAGATGAGACTCTGGAATGGGTCTCTCCCTCTGTATCATTGCACTATCCTCCAAAATCTAAAATAACTACTCTCTTCACGAGGCGTCGCTCATATGGGCAACCGGTAGCGAAGATAAATAAACGTAAAAACACACAAAGCATACTACTATATATTCTGACTATATCTGACTATATATCTGACTATATATCTGACTATATATTCTGACTATATATCTGAAAGACTTACTGTTGTTTCAGGTGATTTTGCGATTCTGCTAACAAGTGGTTTGTCCTTTACACGTGCGCTATTATTCAATTTCCTCTCTTCACTTACGGCGATGGCAGGATTGTATATCGGGTTAGCAGTGTCCACCAATCCCGATGTCAGGAACTGGATATTTGCCGTCACTGCCGGAATGTTCTTGTACATTTCGCTTGTGGATATGGTAATAAGTTTATACAAATTTATTTTAGCTCGATTGCGAAACAAGTTCTTACAACTTATATTAATCACTCTCGAGACCTCATTCCTGATGGAAACCATCGCCACGAAGGAGAAAGAAGAGGCAACTTGGAGTTTTTAAATGCCTTGCCTAAGGGCACAATCGTAACAGCTCCAGCATGGCTCGAACTCTGGGCCTTTCGGACCTGAAGCAAACGCGCTATCACGACTTAACACTTCCAAATCGTCTATTGAGCAAATTGTTGATGTTCTGAAAGTCATATTCCTGCCCAAAATGACTTATCACAAGAAGGTTTGCTATCACATATTAAATGTACTTGTTAATGGGCAAAAGGGCTGGACCAAAAAGGTATATGTACATTTCATTGCCTGGTAACAATAAGGGTGTATTTGTATTGATTATGTATTGATTCTTTTTCTATGTAAGTCATTTTCTTGAAAATTCACTCGAATGTGTATTATTTTTATATCACTTGAAGACTTCAGGCTAAAAAACGAAATTATGTTGATGTTCCCAGATTTGAGATGTTTGCCTTCACAAAGACATAGCTCGAACAACCGGACACATTCACACAAAAGAAATATGGGATATTTTATAACGCCACTCGTGGAATTACAAATTTCGGTGATAATTCGGAGAAAATAAAACCATATATTTCACTATTAAACATAAATCTTTTTATTTTATGATTTCTAAAGATTTTTGCTAATATAATATTACTGTTCATGATTGTCAGAAAATAGCTAATATACAAAAGTACAACAAACCGAGGAGGAATACGTAACTTAATCAGTGACAGAGAAAATGCCATCTTTCACTGCTTGAAAACAGTGGAAAATATAGGCATATCTTTCACTGAGAAAACTCAATTATTCATTGAAGAAATTCATATACAGTATCTAAGAATATTATGCCCAGAGGACATATGGATAAATGAACGGATTAGTGGAAACTGTATGTTCTACAGTACACATAAATATAGATAATAAATTGTCCATGTATTCTAAAAACCCTTTTCATGAATGTTTATATACCGTCACAATTTATCCGTCAAGCATGAGAGCGTCACAATTAAGACGGACACCTTTTATGGCATCCATGCATCAGATGCAAGAATTTTGAAATAGGAAATATTTGTAACTGTCAACACAAAGTCATATTAAATAGATAAGAATTATAATTATATGTTCATTAAGTACTATGTATAGTGTTAACATGTGACAATTATGCTGTGTATGCTATAAAAGGACAATAATAAAATTTAAAAAAAATAAAAAATAAAAACAAATATTATGCAGAAACATGTATTCAAGGTCTAAATATCTCAATTTCTTAATTGTTTTTATTAACTATTCAGCTCCCACAATTGCTACAAAAAAGCAGAGAGAAACCAATGCTGAACTTCATCTTCAATAACATTGGAATGCTCATCGGCACTTCCATCATGCTCCTTCTGGCTTTGTTCGAGGACCAAATCCGAATATAAACATGTAAGTACATCATTCTGGTTCTGGCTTTGTACGAGGACCAAATCCGAATATAAACATGTAAGTACATCATTCTGGTTCTGGCTTTGTACGAGGACCAAATCCGAATATAAACATGTAAGTACATCATTCTGGTTCTGGCTTTGTACGAGGACCAAATCCGAATATAAACATGTAAGTACATCATTCTGGTTCTGGCTTTGTACGAGGACCAAATCCGAATATAAACATGTAAGTACATCATTCTGGTTCTGTACGAGGACCAAATCCGAAAATAAACATGTAAGTACATCATTCTGGTTCTGGCTTTGTACGAGGACCAAATCCGAATATAAACATGTAAGTACATCATTCTGGTTCTGGCTTTGTACGAGGACCAAATCCGAATATAAACATGTAAGTACATCATTCTGGTTCTGTACGAGGACCAAATCCGAAAATAAACATGTAAGTACATCATTCTGGTTCTGGCTTTGTACGAGGACCAACTCCGAATATAAACATGTAAGTACATCATGCTCCTTCTGGCTTTGCACGAGGACCAAATCCGAATATAAACATGTAAGTACATCATTCTGGTTCTGGCTTTGTACGAGGACCAAATCCGAATATAAACATGTAAGTACATCATTCTGGTTCTGGCTTTGTACGAGGACCAAATCCGAATATAAACATGTAAGTACATCATTCTGGTTCTGGCTTTGTACGAGGACCAAATCCGAATATAAACATGTAAGTACATGATTCTGGTTCTGGCTTTGTACGAGGACCAAATCCGAATATAAACATGTAAGTACATCATTCTGGTTCTGGCTTTGCACGAGGACCAAATCCGAATATAAACATGTAAGTACATCATTCTGGTTCTGTACGAGGACCAAATCCGAAAATAAACATGTAAGTACATCATTCTGGTTCTGTACGAGGACCAAATCCGAATATAAACATGTAAGTACATCATTCTGGTTCTGGCTTTGTACGAGGACCAACTCCGAATATAAACATGTAAGTACATGATTCTGGTTCTGGCTTTGTACGAGGACCAAATCCGAATATAAACATGTAAGTACATCATTCTGGTTCTGGTGTTGTACGAGGAACAATGTGTATGTACATTATGCTCGTTCTGGCTTTGTACGAGGAACAATATATAAGTACATTATGCTCTTTCTGACCTTGTACGAGGACCAATATGTAAGTACATTATGCTCCTTCTGACCTTGTACGAGGGACAATATGTAAGTACATTATGCCCCTTCTGGCTTTGTACGAGGAACAATACGTAAGTACATTATGCTCGTTCTGGCATTGTACGAGGAACAATATGTAAGTACATTATGCCCCTTCTGGCTTTGTACGAGGACCAATATGTAAGTACATTATGCTCCTTCTGACCTTGTACGAGGAACCATATGTAAGTACATTATGCCCCTTCTGGCTTTGTACGAGGAACAATACGTAAGTACATTATGCTCGTTATGGCTCTGTACGAGGAACAATATGTAAGTACATTATGCCCCTTCTGGCTTTGTACGAGGAACAATATGTAAGTACATTATGCTCCTTCTGGCTTTGTACGAGGAACAATATGTAAGTACGTTATGCCCCTTCTGGCCATGCACGAAGAACAATATTTAGGTACATTATGCTCCTTCTGGCTTTGTACGAGGAACAATATGTAAGTACATTATGCTCATTCTGGCCTTGTACGAGGAACAATATGTAAGTACATTATGCCCCTTCTGACTGTGTACGAGGAACAATATGTAAGTACATTATGCTCATTCTGGCCTTGTACGAGGAACAATATGTAAGTACATTATGCCCCCTTATGGCTGTGTACGAAGACCAATATGTAAGTACATTATGCTCCTGCTGGCCTTGTACGAAGACCAATATGTAAGTACATTATGCTCCTTCTGGCTTTGTACGAGGAACAATATGTAAGTACATTATGCTGGTTCTGGCGTTGTACGAGGACCAATATGTAAGTACATTATGCTCGTTCTGGCTTTGTACGAGGAACAATATGTAAGTACATTATGCTCCTTCTGGCTTTGTACGAGGGACAATATGTAAGTACATTATGCCCCCTTATGGCTGTGTACGAGGAACAATATGTAAGTACATTATGCTCGTTCTGGCTTTGTACGAGGGACAATATGTAAGTACATTATGCTCGTTCTGGCTTTGTACGAGGAACACTATGTAAGTACATTATGCCCCTTCTGGCTTTGTACGAGGAACAATATGTAAGTACATTATGCTCGTTCTGGCTTTGTACGAGGAACAATATGTAAGTACATTATGCTCGTTCTGGATTTGTACGAGGAACAATATGTAAGTACATGATGCTCATTCTGGATTTGTACGAGGAACAATATGTAAGTACATTATGCTCCCTCTGGATTTGTACGAGGAACAATATGTAAGTACATTATGCCCCCTTATGGCTGTGTACGAGGAACAATATGTAAGTACATTATGCTCCTTCTGGATTTGTACGAGGGACAATATGTAAGTACATTATGCTCGTTCTGGATTTGTACGAGGAACAATATGTAAGTACATTATGCTCCTTCTGGCTTTGTACGAGGAACAATATGTAAGTACATTATGCTCCTTCTGGATGTGTACGAGGAACAATATGTAAGTACATTATGCTCCTTCTGGATGTGTACGAGGAACAATATGTAAGTACATTATGCTCCCTCTGGCTTTGTACGAGGAACAATATGTAAGTACATTATGCTCGTTCTGGATTTGTATGAGGAACAATTCTGAATATGAAAACAATTGCGTCTATAACATGTAAGTCCAGCATGCGTGTACTGGCGCTACACGATGTATATAGCCGTTTATGGATTACGGGAGACAACCAGTAAGTTTCTATATGATATTGTCCGATATTACTTTCTCCGATGATTCGTCACATGCTTCGTTATCACTATTGATGCTTTATGTGAGATAATAAAGTTTTATGCAAGCCAACGTTAACTATTAACTGTAGCTATGGAAGATTTACACTGATAGAACACCACAGATGAACTATTAGTATTACTATGAACGATAGATATTCTAGAATACCATCAAGTTACTATGAATGACACACGTACGCACGAACGCACGCACGCACGCACGCACATTCCAGAATGTCACATGGTTACTATGTTACTATAACAATGTATATTCAGGAAGTATTTCTTTGTAATCTATTTTCTCTGACTCAGTATTTCTCTGCGCGTGATATGTGAGTCATTCCTACCGTGTGTTCTTGTTCTATTTCAGTGAGAATACCACCAATGACACGATGATTTTTGAACTTCTTGTTATTGTTTTTTAATGAACGGAAGAGCAAATAACTCAGTCGGCTCAATGCTACACCATTTTAAAAACAGGAATGATTGTAGGCGTCCACCTTGACATACTCCGATACTACTTGTAAACTAAATATAGATGTGTCCATATCTGCAAACACGAGACTAGCACAGACGGATATGTAGTCCAGTGGTAACACGCTGACTGGTAATCCAGGGATCGCAGGTTCGATCCCCTGTCTGGCCCTAATAAAATTAACAGTCTTTCAGATGGGACGTTAAAACGAGGTATCGTGTCAGTGTTTTACACCGTGCACGTAAAAAACCCAGAGTAGACTCTGGAATGGGTCTCTGTCTGTTCATTGCACTATCCTACAACAAGCTAAAATGACTAATCTCTTCAGGAGGTATCGCTCATATGGGCAACCGGTAGCAACGATAAATAAACGTAAAACACACACGAGACTACTATTGCTATCAACATTCAAAGCATA
Organism: Archivesica marissinica; assembly: GCA_014843695.1. Taxonomy (NCBI): domain Eukaryota; kingdom Metazoa; phylum Mollusca; class Bivalvia; order Venerida; family Vesicomyidae; genus Archivesica; species Archivesica marissinica. The sequence goes on along the minus strand of CM026386.1, from coordinate 76,532,773 downwards.
CACTTTCATACGGTTCATAATTCGGTTGGATCGTATTCACAGTGTCAACTTCTTTTAGCAAAGCAGTGTAGATTTACTATTCATTTCTAGCCAATCAGCAAGCGTATTGATTGTTGAAATGCGCTTGCGCAAACCTGCTCAGTTAACAATGTCAGATTACTAAGATTGTGGTATCTTTTTTTCAAACGTCAGTTAAGGATACTGCAGTCGGGTTAATCTGACATAGGAATTTATTTTTTTAATTTGGATTTTAAAAAACCCATTAATTCTTGCGATTCTATAGCTAAGCAAAATTATAAACTTCGCAGAGAAATAGTTTCTACTTAGTAAACACATTTGATAGAACAGCACTATATAAAATATAAAATATAACAATATGATTTATTGTATATATGTATGTGTGAACACTCGCGTGTGTGAATGTACATACTGCCCCTCCCCCTTACACACACATGCCTGACCACACGTTGGCACACAGATTCGCAGAGATATACACTTAGGGCCACTTGTAACCCGACACTTATATAAGTCGGTATTATTGCATTATTTGTGAAAGGATTTTGTTCACGTTTTGACCAAGAATAAATCAACATGTCATACGTACATACTAGAAATTTCTTTTAAATTCATCAACAATAATGTATAAAACTTAACAAATAACAAACATCACTGTATTATAAAAATTCACAAAATAATGACACCTCGCAAAATCCGAACAATGTGAAAAGTCACCCAATACAATATGTATGTCCGAGAAACTAATATCTAGTGTGTCCTCCAATGTCTCTTACGACGTGCACACACCTCTGTACCACAGGTGAACGATATGATCATTTTTGTTCAGATAATGTAGCTGAATAACATAATCTATAATTTCAAATTAATATATTGAACCATGATTTGAAAAGTGTCTGGTCTTGCGCTGTGTTATTTTGTGAATTTTGATTTTACAGTGTTGTTTGTTATTTGTTAAATTTTGTACCTTTTTGTTCATCAATTCAAAAGAAATTTCTTGTATGTACGTATGATGTGTTGATTTATACATAGTCCTAATTAGAACGAAATCCTTTCACAAATAATCCAATTATACCGATTTATTTAAGTGTCGGGTTACAAGTGGCCCTAAGTGTATGTCCACATTTACAAAGGTACATTCTGCATCTTCATATTATATGCTTATACAAATTAATGTTACCTCGATTGCGAAACAAGTTCTTACAACTTATATTAATCACGCTCGCGACCTCATTCCTGATGGAATCCATCGCCACGAGGGAGAGAGAAGAGGCAACGTGGAAACTAAGTACCTTGCCTAAGGGCACAATCGTAACGGCTCCAGCGGGGCTCGAACTCCGGATCTTTGACACCTGAAGCGAACGCGCATCCACGGCGCTATCACTACTTCCACATATTATATGTAAACGTATTTAACCATTAACTTAGACCTCTATATATACAATACATCATTGCAATTGATATACATTGAGCAAAATACATGTACTTACTGATGTGTAATTAGCATAGTTTGCCGTGTCCTAGATGAGGGTGCCACCCCGCCCTTTTGGTACGCGGGATTCAGGGCCTATTTAGTCCGTATTCGGGACGCAAAAGCGTCGTATGCGGTACGCAATAACACATCTTTTGGTATTCAGTACGCAAGATTTCCAATATAAATTGTTTTCTTGGACAATAATCTACGTTCTATTACCAATTTAACAACAATACCACGAAACATGCTTCAAAAACGAGTGTATGTGTATAACACGTAAATTGTTGATGTATGGACCTATACGATCTATTCGGACTTTAGATAATGTCCAGGGTTACCTCCCTTATAAACAATTTTACCATTTGCACTACTGTAAACAGACAAAATGTTCTTGGAGGCGTGTTTGCAATGTGTTAAACTGGTTAAAAAGTATTCGGGATTCAGCGAAAAAATAAGGTTGTATTCGGGACTCACTGAAAAAATAAGAAGTATTCGGGATTCAGGGGGGAGGGGGTGTCACCCTCCTAGATACAACCACGTGACCATACTTGCAAGCAGTGTGATGATAGTTGTCACTGATCATTGTGGACACGAAACACGTGGCAAGTGCAAGCAGGAGAAAAGCATTTTGTACATACAATACTAACTTTCCAACTGCATCCAGATTTGTTTGGCACAACGGTAGCATTGGGTCGACGCAATATGAAGCAAACAACGTGCGCCGTAATGTTTGCTGAAAACAAACAGTTTGTGATTTATTTGCCATGTACATAAAATACCAAAATAATTACTATGAAATAATTGTTTCGCTTTTCGCTAGTATGGGCACCTCCAGCTACGTGGTAGTCATGGAGATCGTTCATATAGTAAGGGCAACTCCAGCTACTTGGTAGTCATGGACATCGTTCATATAGTATGGGCAACGCAAGCTACGTATTAGGCATGGACATCATTCATATAGTACGGGCAACGCAAGCTACTTGGTAGTCATGGAGATCATTCATATAGTATGGGCAACGCAAGCTACTTGGTAGTCATGAAGAACGTTCATATAGTACGGGCAACGCAAGCTACTTGGTAGTCATGGACATCGTTCATATAGTACGGGCAACGCAAGCTACTTGGTAGTCATGGAGATCGTTCATATAGTACGGGCACCTCCAGCTACGTGGTAGTCATGAAGAACTTTCATATAGTACGGGCAACTCCAGCTACTTGGTAGTCATGAAGAACTTTCATATAGTACGGGCACCTCCAGCTACTTGGCAGTCATGGACATCGTTCATATAGTACGGGCAACTCCAGCTACTTGGTAGTCATGGACATCGTTCATATAGTACGGGCAACGCAAGCTACTTGGTAGTCATGGAGATCGTTCATATAGTACGGGCAACGCAAGCTACTTGGTAGTCATGGACATCGTTCATATAGTACGGGCAACGCAAGCTACTTGGTAGTCATGGACATCGTTCATATAGTACGGGCACCTCCAGCTACGTGGTAGTCATGAAGAACTTTCATATAGTACGGGCAACTCCAGCTACTTGGTAGTCATGGACATCGTTCATATAGTACAGGCAACTCGAGCTACTTGGTAATCATGAAGAACTTTCATATAGTACGGGCAACTCCAGCTACTTGGTAGTCATGAAGAACTTTCATATAGTACGGGCACCTCCAGCTACTTGGTAGTCATGGACATCGTTCATATAGTACGGGCAACTCCAGCTACTTGGTAGTCATGGACATCGTTCATATAGTACGGGCAACGCAAGCTACTTGGTAGTCATGGACATCGTTCATATAGTACGGGCAACGCAAGCTACTTGGTAGTCATGGAGATCGTTCATATAGTACGGGCAACTCCAGCTACTTGGTAGTCATGGACATCGTTCATATAGTACGGGCAACGCAAGCTACTTGGTAGTCATGGACATCGTTCATATAGTACGGGCAACGCAAGCTACTTGGTAGTCATGGAGATCGTTCATATAGTACGGGCAACTCCAGCTACTTGGTAGTCATGGACATCGTTCATATAGTACGGGCAACGCAAGCTACTTGGTAGTCATGGACATCGTTCATATAGTACGGGCAACGCAAGCTACTTGGTAGTCATGGAGATCGTTCATATAGTACGGGCAACTCCAGCTACTTGGTAGTCATGGACATCGTTCATATAGTACGGGCAACGCAAGCTACTTGGTAGTCATGGACATCGTTCATATAGTACGGGCAACGCAAGCTACTTGGTAGTCATGGAGATCGTTCATATAGTATGGGCAACTCGAGCTACGTGGTAGTCATGGAGATCGTTCATATAGTATGGACAACTCCAGCTGCTTGGTAGTCATGGAGATCGTTCATATAGTATGGGCAACTCCAGCTGCTTGGTAGTCATGGAGATCGTTCATATAGTACGGGCACCTCCAGCTACTTGGTAGTCATGGACATCGTTCATATAGTACGGGCAACTCCAGCTACTTGGTAGTCATGGACATCGTTCATATAGTACGGACAACGCAAGCTACTTGGTAGTCATGGACATCGTTCATATAGTATGGGCAACGCAAGCTACTTGGTAGTCATGGACATCGTTCATATAGTACGGGCAACTCCAGCTACTTGGTAGTCATGGACATCGTTCATATAGTACGGACAACGCAAGCTACTTGGTAGTCATGGACATCGTTCATATAGTATGGGCAACGCAAGCTACTTGGTAGTCATGGACATCGTTCATATAGTACGGGCAACTCCAGCTACTTGGTAGTCATGGACATCGTTCATATAGTACGGACAACGCAAGCTACTTGGTAGTCATGGACATCGTTCATATAGTACGGGCAACGCAAGCTACTTGGTAGTCATGGACATCGTTCATATAGTATGGGCAACGCAAGCTACGTATTAGGCATGGACATCATTCATATAGTATGGGCAACGCAAGCTACTTGGTAGTCATGGAGATCATTCATATAGTATGGGCAACTCAAGCTATTTGGTAGTCATGGAGATCGTTCATATAGTATGGGCAACTCGAGCTACGTGGTAGTCATGGAGATCGTTCATATAGTATGGGCAACTCAAGCTGCTTGGTAGTCATGGAGATCGTTCATATAGTATGGGCAACTCCAGCTACTTGGTAGTCATGGAGATCGTTCATATAGTATGGGCAACTCGAGCTACGTGGTAGTCATGGAGATCGTTCATATAGTATGGGCAACTCAAGCTGCTTGGTAGTCATGGAGATCGTTCATATAGTATGGGCAACTCAAGCTACGAGGTAGGCATGGACATCGTCCATATAGTACGGGCAACTCCAGCTACGTGGTAGTCATGGATATCGTTGTGTAATAGCTCTGTTATTGTTGTTTATCGTACTTTGGTTTTTGATTGTAATCACCATTTGATCACTTCTTTGCTAACATTCCATTCGTTGCTGAACTGTGCAAAAAAACAGGTTCACCTACTGTAAACCCTGTTGTTGTGTTCTTTGTAACAACTCAATCTGGTGACACCCTGACTTAATATATTAATATATCGTGGTAAAGTGCCCCGTGTACATTATAGAAAACAAGGACAAAATATCACAGTAGGCGATGAATGTCCCTCGCAATAACCGAAGAAGTTACAACCCGGACTGGACATGTTGACTCAGACAGAGGGATGGACAAACGAACAGTGCAAAACGATATGTGTAACAGGATTGGCCGGCAAAGCATGGTCACAATAACCAACGAGACACAATTAACACTCATGCACAATATTAATAAGTTTAATGTACATCATCATCAACAACAACAACAGCACCACTAACACCATCATCATCAGCAGCAACAGCAGAAGCATGACCATTATAATCATCATCAACAACAACATCAGCACCACTAACACCATCATCAGCAGCAACAGCAGCAGCAGCAGCATGACCATTATAATCATCATCAACAACAACATCAGCACCACTAACACCATCACCAGCAGCAGCAGCAACAGCAGCAGCAGCAGCATGACCATTATACTCATCATCAACAACAACATCAGCACCACTAACACCATCATAATCAGCAGCAGCAACAACAGCAACAGTAGCATGACCATTATACTCATCACCAACAACAACATCAGCACCACTAACACCATCATCAGCAGCAGCAACAACAGCAGCAGCAGCATGACCATTATAATCATCATCAACAACAACATCAGCACCACTAACACCATCATCAGCAGCAGCAGCAACAGCAGCAGCAGCAGCATGACCATTATACTCATCATCAACAACAACATCAGCACCACTAACACCATCATAATCAGCAGCAGCAACAACAGCAGCAGTAGCATGACCATTATAATCATCATCAACAACAACATCAGCACCACTAACACCATCATCATCAGCAGCAGCAACAGCAGCAGCAGCATGACCATTATACTCATCATCAACAACAACATCAGCACCACTAAAACCATCATCAGCAGCAGCAGCAACAGCAGCAGCAGCATGACCATTATACTCATCATCAACAACATCATCAGCATCACTAACATCATCAGCAGCACCAACAACAGAAGCAGCATGACCATTATAATCATCAACAACAACATCAGCACCACTAACATCATCAGCAGCAGCAGCAACAGCAGCATTAAAGTTTATATATCGTCGCCAGTTTGTTGTCCACACGTGTAACGTCTGCCGAGTGTTAGTTGTCGGGAATAGGACAGGACAAGGATAAAGTTTGGCTATTAGAATGGACAGTGAAGAGCAATCCAATCTATGAAAGTCAAAATACGTTGTTTCTCCCGGATGATTAATCTCGTATACTTGCATCTTTTAAATAGCCGAATTCAGCTATTGTGTACTGTTCTGAAATCGTCAGCTATCGTCAATCGCCCTGATTTAGTCCATCGCCTGCTTTCGGATCTTCGTTTATTCACGTGATTTTGTTTATTTCCGGAACGGGTCATGTGCAATATTTAAAGCACTCACGCTATGCCTTTTCAAAGAGCAAAACTGAGCACACAAAAAAACAACATGTAACTATTCACACACACATGTGTGGAGTCTACCACACGAGTGTACAGAGACGTATGTAAACATTATATCAGTGTAGCCTAAATACATGTATCTGATCACGAGACTTATGATGTAAGTAAAATGTAAACACAGGAACTTGAAATTTTATCCATAAGCCACCAAAGGTCTCGTACCTCTATCCTAGGACACCCACATCTTTTTCTTAATAGAGGGGGGTGTCCTAGGATAGAGGTACGAGGCCTTTGGTGGCTTATGGATAAAAGTTCCTGTGGTATATATACTATACATTGCTAAGGAGATGCATGATGTAGGGATATTGTATATCTGTCGTCTGTAACTTAATTACTGTCTTATTATGTAATTTATATTCAACCCAGATATTGAGTTCATATGTGGTGGTGGCTATGCTATATCACATGCATTTGATGGCAGATTACAATGCAGAAATAGGAGAGGGCATAGCTGTATAGCTATCCAATTCCTTAAGTCGATAATATTGTATTGTTCTATATACATGTATGTAACAATAACAATCGTATAACCGATACATAATTAGCAAATGCGTTGGGCCACAAGTTCTGACAACATTAGTGATAGGCCCTCCCCATAGAAACGATTTGAACACTACAGAATGAAAGAGGCGTTATTACGCAATCAAAAGCTTAAATATGTACATAACTATGTTATATAGTATGACTATATATGGAGTATTAGTCTTTGACTTTTCCAAAGAAAGGTACTAGTCTGCATAATCCATGGCCAGTTTCCAAAGATGTGCATTCAATTCCTTAATACAAGTATAAATAAACATGTACATGATTAGAAAATAAATAAAGTAAAACAACAACAACTTTTATTTACGTCAAGTTACAGGTTATGTAACAACATGACAATAAACCAATACAGAAATAATGAAATTACAAGAGCAAATTCACTGATATATAGCATGATTATTTCGATGTACATCAATATAGTCATCCTTTATATAGGATAGTGCATGAGTTGCGAGTTCCTACAATATTTGATGAAACTAGGTTTGGAATGTTGCTATTGCGAGTCTTTTTATCACATTACCATAGTAACAACAATCGTAAATTTGTGATTTTACGTTTATTTATCGTCGCTACCGGTTGCCCATATGAGCGACGCCTCCTGAAGAGATTAGTCATTTTAGATTTTTTGGAGGATAGTGCAATGATACAGACAGAGACCCATTCCAGAGTCTCCTCTGGTTCTTTTACGTGGACGGTGTAAAGCACCAACACGAGACCTCGGTTTAAAGTCCCATCTGAAAGGCTGTTCGTTTAATTAGGGTCAGACGGGGGATCGTACATGCGATTCGTGGATTATCAGTCCAGCGTGTTACCACTGGACTACAGATCCGTCTGCATGCCAGTATTCGTATGTACATCGTATTTATATACAAATACATATACATGTATCCGTGTATTCGGCTACGGAGATATACGGACAATAAAGAAATCAATGCAAAATGCAAAATATATGACAACATTGTTAATGTTATTCAGAATGCACCATTTTATTTTAGCACGCACACTTTCTTGTCCAGTTCTTGTAGTGACTGGCTGACAGCTAGACACGTCTCGACATGTACTCGGTGGAGTATTGTTATGTTCTTGTCCAGTTCTTGTAGTGACTGGCTGACGGCTAGACATTTCTCGACATGTACTCGGTGGAGTATTGTTATGTTCTTGTCCAGTTCTTGTAGTGACTGGCTGACGGCTAGACACCTCTCGACATGTACTCGGTGGAGTATTGTTATGTTCTTGTCCAGTTCTTGCAGTGACTGGCTGACGGCTAGATACTTCTCGACATGTACTCGGTGGAGTATTGTTATGTTCTTGTCCAGTTCCTGTAGTGACTGGCTGACGGCTAGACACTTCTCGACATGTACTCGGTGGAGTAGTGTTATGTTCTTGTCCAGTTCTTGTTGTGACTGGCTAACGGCTAGACACTTCTCGACATGTACACGGTGGAGTATTGTTATGTTCTTGTCTAGTTCTTGTAGTGACTGGCTGGCGGCTCGACATGTACTCGGTGGAGTATTGTTATGTTCTTGTCCAGTTCTTGTAGTGACTAGCTGACGTCTAGACACCTCTCGACATGTACTCGGTGGAGTATTGTTATGTTCTTGTCCAGTTCTTGTAGTGACTGGCTGACGGCTAGACACGTCTCGACATGTACTCGGTGGAGTATTGTTATGTTCTTGTCCAGTTCTTGTAGTGACTGGCTGACGGCTAGACACCTCTCGACATGTACTCGGTGGAGTATTGTTATGTTCTTGTCCAGTTCTTGTAGTGACTGGCTGACGGCTAGACACCTCTCGACATGTACTCGGTGGAGTATTGTTATGTTCTTGTCCAGTTCTTGTAGTGACTGGCTGACGGCTAGACACTTCTCGACATGTACTCGGTGGAGTATTGTTATGTTCTTGTCCAGTTCTTGTAGTGACTGGCTGACGGCTAGACACTTCTCGACATGTACTCGATGGAATATTTTTATGTTCTTTTACAAACTTGTGTGTGGGCTTTGCTGACTGGCTACTAGTTTCCAAATTGTCGTTTTGCGAATCGTGTAGACCACTGAACACGTCAGGGTTGTCCAGCATTGCAGATCGTGTAGACCACTGAACACGTCGGGGTTGTCCAGCATTGCATATCGTGTATACCACTGAACATGTCAGGGTTGTCCAGCATTGCAGATCGTGTAGACCACTGAACACGTCAGGGTTGTCCAGCATTGCAGATCGTGTAGACCACTGAACACGTCAGGGTTGTCCAGCATTGCAGATCGTGTAGACCACTGAACACGTCAGGGTTGTCCAGCATTGCATATCGTGTAGACCACTGAACACGTCAGGGTGTCCAGCATTGCAGATCGTGTAGACCACTGAACACGTCAGGGGTCCAGCATTGCAGATCGTGTAGACCACGGAACACGTCAGGGTTGTCCAGCATTGCAGATCGTGTAGACCACTGAACACGTCAGGGTTGTCCAGCATTGCAGATCGTGTAGACCACGGAACACGTCAGGGTTGTCCAGCATTGCAGATCGTGTAGACCACTGAACACGTCAGGGTTGTCCAGCATTGCAGATCGTGTAGACCACTGAACACGTCAGGGTTGTCCAGCATTGCAGATCGTGTAGACCACTGAACACGTCAGGGTTGTCCAGCATTGCAGATCGTTGTTTGTTTTTCTGTTTGAACCGTCCAGACCGTGATATGGACATTGTGTGTCGTAATCTGGTTTTCGTTTCTTTGTCCGATTCCCCAACGGTGCCCTCTTTGAATGCACTGGATTTGATTAAATCTGGTCGCGCTCGTTTATCATACTTCAAAGAAGACGTGTTCTTGTTCCAATGCATGAACCAAGACAGTTCTGTTGTTCTTAATCTTATATTTTACTAAAATGAATTTTTGAAGTTGTTTATTAACCACTGTTGAATAGCGTGTTCCGTGAGCAGCCTGCAACAATACAAGACAGTTGATAAGTATTCTTGTCATAGAATTATTCAGAATAATGGAGAATTGAACACAATATAGTCAGGTTGTAAATGTAAATATACTCACACGAAATAGAAAGTGTACACTTGGTTAGAGGGGGAATTATATACTTATATTCACACGTAAAACAGTGTTCGGATAATTATCAAATTTCAATTAAAAGTACAACATCGTATGTAACAAGTATAAAATTGTACCTCTAACCAAGTGCCTACTTTCTTTTTCGTGTGAGTATATAATGTTACAATGTGTTCGTATTCATTGTTGCGTAATACCGCATTGCACACGCTCGTTTCCATTGTATTCATTCCAAGGAGCATAGCCATATTTTACCGAGGTCTTGTGTCGGTGTTGTACAGCGTGCACGTAAAAGAACCAGAGGAGACTCTGGAATATGTCTCTGTCTGTATTATTGCACTATCCTACAAAAATCTAAAATGATTAATCTCTTCAGGAGGCGTCGCTCATGTGGGCAACCGGTAGCGACGATAAATAAACGTAACACACACACACACACACACAGGTCATATGGCGGTTTCCCAGCTATTATTGGTAGAGGGAGACCCCGGGATCCCATCTAAGCAATATTTCAAGCAGGAACAGGCACACAGGTATAACCACAACCCTTCCACGGACAAGTTTGTAATAGCAGTACCGTAGCCAGAGGCAAATTTCAACTGATGCAATCTAGGGGGTCCGGGGGTATGTTCCCAAAATTGTTTGGGTATAGAAGATTTCCTGCATGTTCTGATTTAATGAGTTTAGACGTATACTTATGTACTGACCTTTTAGCTCTATAGCAGTCAACATTTTATACAGCAAAGGGGTACTTTTGCATTTTATTTATTTAATTTTTCATTATTTTATTTTGCTTTGGAAATTTTAACCGAGACAACTGTCTCGGTGTGCCTCAGTGTGGCTACGGCCCTGAATAGACCGAGGCAGCTCTCTCGGTGTGCCTCAGTGTGGCTACGGCCCTGAATAGTTAGTGTCTCCAGTTGTATGTAATGCTATCATATCGGCCTCATCATGGTTAACCGAGTGTTGTTTGTCTATACACTTTTATTTTAGCTCGATTGCGAAACAAGTTCTTACAACTTATGTTAATCAGTCTCGATTCCTCATTCCTGATGGAATCCATCGCCAAAAGGTAGATAAAAAAGGGCAATGTGGAATTTAAATGCGTTGCCTAAGGACACAGTCGTAACAGTTACAGCTGGGCTCGAACTACTTACCTTTCGCACCTGAAACGAACGCGCTACCACTGTGTTATCACAAATTCCACCAGGAATGATGTTGGTGCTGGTATGTGCATACTAGTTGTACAACGGATTCGGCACGTTTGGGGGTACTAGTATATATATTTAAGTACAGGGATATATATATATATATATATATATATACTAGTACCCCCAAACGTGCCAAATCCCTGTGCTTAAATGTACATACATAGATTAGTGTCATTGTATTGTCCATAAATGGGTTCCTACAGTGCGAGATTTGTTTTTGAAAGATATTGCGGCTCCTTATATATCGGGTATTTAATATAATCCTATAATCTATACTACACTGGGTAAGAGAACACGCAATACCCTGTGCATACACTATGACATGCGCAGAAATGTGCGCAATAATCATATACCCTGTCGCAAATATATTTAAAGCCATGACGGCGTCTGGAATACTAGCTGTGTCCGTTTACGTCATAATTATATTTAGATTGCTGATACCATGGCATTCACCACAATTATGTAACCAATTATGAAATCAGTCCCTCGTTATAGATTGAACGTAGATATATCTATCTATATAGACGCCATTGCCAATCCTACTAATGTTTACATAATATCACATGGGAAAGGAACAGATCGAGTTCTGGTCGTGCATTTGATCTGTTTGTGTACACACATATATTTATTCAGCTTTCGTGTGTAAATAAATGAAACGTATCGTGTCAATATATATTCGACAACTCGATACGAAGAAAATGACAAAATATATATAAATGATTAGTAGTCGTAGTAAACAGCGAACAGGTAATTAATCTCTGGAGCAGTTCATGGGTCATATGATTAGCATTTGCAATTTAAAGTTGTGTTCCCGTTCTAAAAGATAAAATGTCATGCTTTTCGAGAGCCCCGAATTTTATGTCCACATTAAAAAAAAAACATGCTAAAGCTAAAAAAATGTGTAGGCATATTAATTTCATTGCTTTTATGATTTGCTACAGCGAGACGGAGCAATAAATTGTGCCGAACGAAAAAAGACTGACCTAATCAAAATTAGCTAAAATAATTATACATTTTTCAACAATGTTCAAGTACCTTAAAAATATTAAAACGGATGGATTTCATTACTCCAAAACGTGTGTAATACTGGTTTTGTTAGAACTTGTGTAATACTGGTTTTGTTAGAACTTGTGTAATACTGGTTGTGTTAGAACTTGTGTAATACTGGTTTTGTTAGAACTTGTGTGTAATGCTGGTTTTGTTAGAACTTGTGTGTAATACTGGTTTTGTTAGAACTTGTGTGTAATACTGGTTTTGTTGGAACTTGTGTAATACTGGTTTTGTTAGAACTTGTGTAATATTGGTTTTGTTAGAACGTGTGTGTAATACTGGTTTTGGTAGGAATGTTAACAATATTGAAAATTGTGATAATTAGTTTGAACAGGAATATATACTAGAGGATATAGAAAACGCACACCTACATTATATGATTATTATTATATGAAAACGAAATACGAAGGATTCCATCAAAGATATATATCACATCTTTATTACAAAACACAAACTGAACAACTAAAAATATTCCGAAGTGTGCGTTTTCTATGTCCTCTAGTATACATGTAACATTGAAGTATACTGTACGTATGCTCTCTCCGGGGGCTGAACATATAATCTCAATGTCCTGGGGTATGCACTACATAGCAAGGGTGGTGTACTACATATATGGTGTACATTGTCAGACGGTACATATGTGCAGCCCCTTCGGGGCAACAACTCGTGTCCTCATGCTCGCCGAGCTTGTTGTAACGTCTGTATTATAGTGGAATCCGCTTACAGAATATCCAGCCACTTTAACAAACACATTGACAGCCATCTGGAACATTCGAACAACGTCCTTAATGATGATTTCAGTTTGTTTATCCTCGCCTCCGGCGAACCATGTGGGCGAGCGTTCCAATATGATTATTAGTACGTCCCTTGCACTGTCGATTATTCGTGATGATATGTAGATGTTGCTGGCTGATGTCTTGTGTAGCAGTGTTCGTGTTATGTGTGATGATGGTGCGATAAAAGATGACATCGTAAGGAAGCTTCTTCTTCCTTTCATGGTGACACATCCTGGGGTGTTGGTGGTTTCTTTCCAAAACGGATCGGTCACTACAGGGTCTGTATATACCCCCACCACTTCCGATGATGGTCAGCGATGGTGAAGCGTGTGTCCCTTGTTGCAAGTTCGGCGGTCAGAAGATCCCAGTATCCTACGCTGCTGCTGCGAGATGTGCCCCGACCGCGACGTGCCCGCCATGGGGAGATCGGCCGGGAACATCCTTGTTAAACTCCAACACAGTTATCTATCTGATGTCCGTATACTTGCTTGTTCTGGGGTTTAACGTCATGCCGACAGCTCAGGTCATACGGCGACTCTGCTGTTGTTATTGGTGGAGTAAGACTCTGGCTTGTTCTCCGAGCAGTATTTCAGGCACGGACTTGCACCGGGTAAAACAAACGACCTTCCATACGCCAGCTGGATAGCTTCCTCACATGAAATAATTCACCCCCAGTGTAATTCGAACCTAGAGCGGTCAGGTACACGTGATTTGAAGTCAACGACCGTAACAACTATGAGATCACCTGGTGGAGCTTGGAATTATAAGTCAAGCTGAAACAGACGGGTCAGTAGTCCAGTGGTTAACACGTAGGTCGCGATTCCATGGGTAGCAGGTTCGAGCCCCCGTCTGACCATAATAATATTAGCATGTGTTGAATTGAGTTATTGAATCTGTATTGAGTTATTTGTGTAGATTAGTTCTATTTGGGTTTAAACCTGTTGTACTACCATTGGTGTCAGGTTTCCGTCTGCTGTCAGTTAGGTTTGAACTCCTGTTATATGACATTCTAATAATGTACTCATGTCAATACGTTTCAAGAGCCCTATGTTATGAAACCTTTCTCAAATCTCAAACTCTGTCTCAAGCTTCTCAAGCTTTGTTCAGCTGAGAGTAAATCTCAGACACATAGCGCTTGGGCTGGAATTTGAGATGTGGGGAACGTTTTATTGCCTCTGAGCCAGAACAAGATAGGTCCGTCTCGCACGTACGTCCGTAGTCCATGTACCCGTTCGACACGTCTTGTCCCCCAGTAACTTCACCATCCATGAAGCGATTGCACATGCATTCATACACGTGTTCACCTCAATGATACGACGTATCGCATGCACTTACAAGGGCCAGGTTTTCAATGTTACGGTCATACTTAAAGATTAATGGTTAAATTATCTCGCTGCGTGTTCTCGTAATATGTGACGTCCGTGGTCCAGTGGTAGAGCGTCGGCTTTGGAATCGAACGGTCCCGGGTTCGATACTCGGTCAGGCCACGTATGTAGTGTCATTGAGCAAGACACCTCACACACATTGCTTAGTACTGGTTAATCGCTTAGGTCGGCTAATTCTGTCCAGGAAAACATGTCTAAGTCCCCGCAAGGGGTTTGACATTAAAGGAGCATAGCATGCATGTAATATATACGCAACCGATGGAATGATTTGGTTGATGTTTAGCACAAGTGGCCAGCGGAATAAGACGACGTTGGTCAAGGTACGTGTCACACATCGTTGTTCTTGTTATTGTGTTAATGTCAATAAAAAATAGAAAATGTTTGCTGATTATTGCTTGATTTGTGAAAGAAGCGCTATGCCTACGTAAAAATACTCTTGGAAATTAAATTAGATTTGTCTACTGATGAGTAGTAAACCCAGCTCTTTGCTTTTTTCTATTTATAGTAACTCATTTGCATATAAGGTAATATAAAGTAGGTCACGCGCGTGCGCGTCACTATAGAGCCTATTGATGATATATCGCGCAACTACCGATCTCTTTACTTGTTGCGTATACGTCACCACCACCACTACCGAGCTCTTTGCTTTTTTTGGTATACGCGTCACTATTGATGACGTAGCGCTCAACTACAGAGCTCTTTGCTTTTTTTGGTATATGCGTCACTATTGATGACGTAGCGCTCAACTACAGAGCTCTTTGCTTTTTTTGGTATACGCGTCACTATTGATGACGTAGCGCTCAACTACCGAGCTCTTTGCTTTTTTTTGGTATACGCGTCACTATATAGCCTATTGGTAATAGCTTTATAAATAGCGATCTCGTACCATTCTATAAATATAGACTACGAACCGATCCATAAATAACTATTACGAACGCTTCTATATAAATATAGTCCGATTAGAACGGTCTTAGTACTCAAGCAGGCTTCAACGAATATACGGGTAAGTTCATTATATTATTCGAGCTAGGCGTACGTTTTTATCGAGTAAGAAATCCTAATTTCAAACTTAACCTATGTACGAATATGAATAATATATATCGTTACGTATACTTCCATAAAAACGCGATAAATTATTAATAATCCGTAATGTACGTTTTAGAGCGGACACTAGACACAGCAATATCTTTGACACGAATATACACTTTATCAGTATACAACGAAATATAAATGATCCGTTTGCAACAGTATTTACCGCAAAATACGTCATTAGTGTCATGGGTGGCTATCTCCGAATATATCCTATCGGTTTCGTATGACGCACGTTAATTCTCTGCTCAATACATCGGAATGGCTCCAATAATGAATGCGATGTATGAGGTTATATGTTAGTCAGTTGACCCTAAATAACCTTATCCGGGAATGCGAGAAATATTTATAAACATCACCAGCCAGTAGGTACACAAAATGAAAACAGCATGGAACCAAACACTGACACATTCATACAGGTAATTATAAATATGATTCTAAGGTAATTAATACGTTTACATACCGATGTTGTTAATGCCGACCGTTAAAAGCTAAAGGTATGACCAACAACATTTCTCCTAACGCATTAACCGATAAGCCTTGAGAGCGTACATAACTTAATCCTCAGTTAATTGGTCTTAATTGATGAGATGTAGCTGATTGTATAGCCTCAATGAGAACGAAATATTTATTTCTGTCTGCTTATCAACTCGAAGGTATTTTACATGGAACATTATTAAACTCGTTTCAAGTTTGATTTATTTGACATCTTGCCACACGTACATTTTGAATCCCAAACCCCACGCTGTATCTCCGCGTGAGAGTTCGCTCAATTAGTTTTATAATTAACGGCAAATATAAACATTAGCATAAATTGGGAAAATAAGCGCTGTAACGATTCATTATAGCAAGAATATTTAAAACATGAATATCCTTACACTTTGGCATCCGATACTTAAGTCGCTGTCCGTTTCCGGCATATTGCATCAGTCAGACGTTGGCGTCACGAAATCATGTCCAGACACGTATAGACCTATCCTATAAATGAACTAAGGTGCTATAAATAGAAAACTAGTTGGAACGGGCTATTTATATTCATCCGATCAGAACTTATTGCTATAAATAACAATGACCGGTCGGTTATAACGTCATTGGATCAATAAAAATAGCAATACCGGTTCTAACTAGTTTTCTATTTATAGTAACGTAGTTAATTGTTATTTATAGCAATACGCTCTCCTCGGATAAATAAAAATAGCAATACCGTATCTAACTAGTTTTCTATTTATAGTAACGTATGTCACTTAGGCACTTATACGTATTATATAATATCAACATCTTAAGATCGAAATGAAGATAATAAATATAATCGGTATAACGAGAATGTGTAGAGGGAGTGTGTACGGACATTAGCTACGTAATTAGAATTAATGGTAGGTACGGACAGAAATGGCACACCCCGAGTCGAATGGACCGTTAATAAGCGAGATAGTGTTTTCCCGCCATTTGTATCCTCCATTTTGAAAATCGTAGGCTCGGAACGTATAATCGTTTATCGAAACCCCCGGATAGATAGGTCCTATGATAAAGCTTATATAGCGAATTTATATCGGTATTTCCGGTTTTTCGGATCACTACTTCCGGTATGAGGTCTGACCATTAATTGATTCGCGGATTCGTCATTGTCTCTTCGAGATCTTTCCGACGATACCAAACAAGGCCATTTTCCTCGAAAGTTCATTTTTCTTCAAACTTAGTTACGATTAAAGGGAGATAATCAGTATTATAGATATATCGACTAATGATAGATCAAATGAAGGGTAGCGTCGGACTCGTGACGTCGATACGCGTATATTAGAACTAACTTATAGTTACGTTTAAATATTTTTTTATTTTCATAAATGGGACTTTAAGAATATATCAAATCTTTAAACCGCTATTTCTCGAAAAGTACTGGCCGTATAAATAAATGAAAGATATGGTCGTGTCGGTCTCACCGAGCTACGTCGATTTATACAGATGTCTACGCTCTAACGCAGAGTAGAACAATTGATGACGTTGTAGGCCGAGTCTTTTAACTCCGTTATAAACAGCGTACGCGACTCTACCCCTATATCTAACAATCGAATTATGGATATCCTTATAAATACTGATGTGCAGGCCCGGGCCTAATGGCAGCTACGCGCCTGTATGCTTCTGGAATTGGAGCGTATCCTGCAACAAAAATGAATTAACGACTACACTTTTAGAGGCGTCACCCCTATTAACGAGGGGGTCGATGATAAATAAATAAGGAAGGCTAACAGATGAGCATATTGGAAAGCAACATTTTCCTGTAGAGACCACACAGGTGTCACACCAGTCTGGACGTATACATTCATAAGCCATGTTCGAACCCTAATCTCCGAGCGACGTCGTCTATCAAATAAAGCATGTATTACCATAAAATAGGCTTCGCGTGAAACTGATAGGCGTATTATGATAACAACATTGACACATACGCATGTTCTCTACAACCGTAATAAAGGATGCGCGATGTAATACCGATCACGTGATTAGCATCGGGGATGTAAATAGTTTATACAAATTAATGTTAGCACGATAGCGAAACGAGTATTTTAGATTGATTTGAGTACCGCTGTAGGACTGCATACATCATTTACATACATGTACATCTTATAATTGGAACATAATGAGCCATCTGCACGCTATTACATATCTATCATGAAAACATCAAAGCCGTTGTTTTGGAGGACAGTGCACGAGGCAGAAGATGCTCCATCGACAGACAGACCGCCGGACGGACAGCCAGCCAGATAGACGGACGGACGGACAGACAGACAGACAGACGGATAGACGTACAGACGGACGGACAGACAGACGGACAAACAGACAGACGGACAGACAGACAGACAGACAGACGGACGGACGGACAGACAGACAGACAGACAGACGGACAGACAGACAGACAATAGATATGGGCGTATATCTATATATACACTATGAATAGTCTGATTGTAAATATGATATGACGTTATGTTTACATGTTTTAAATATTCTTGCTATAATGAATCGTTACAGCGCTTATTTTCCCAATTTATGCTAATGTTTATATTTGCCGTTAATTATAAAACTAATTGAGCGAACTCTCACGCGGAGATACAGCGTGGGGTTTGGGATTCAAAATGTACGCGTGGCAAGATGTCAAATAAATCAAACTTGAAACGAGTTTAATAATGTTCCATGTAAAATACCTTCGAGTTGATAAGCAGACAGAAATAAATATTTCGTTCTCATTGAGGCTATACAATCAGCTACATCTCATCAATTAAGACCAATTAACTGAGGATTAAGTTATGTACGCTCTCAAGGCTTATCGGTTAATGCGTTAGGAGAAATGTTGTTGGTCATACCTTTAGCTTTTAACGGTCGGCATTAACAACATAGGTATGTAAACGTATTAATTACCTTAGAATCATATTTATAATTACCTGTATGAATGTGTCAGTGTTTGGTTCCATGCTGTTTTCATTTTGTGTACCTACTGGCTGGTGATGTTTATAAATATTTCTCGCATTCCCGGATAAGGTTATTTAGGGTCAACTGACTAACATATAACCTCATACATCGCATTCATTATTGGAGCCATTCCGATGTATTGAGCAGAGAATTAACGTGCGTCATACGAAACCGATAGGATATATTCGGAGATAGCCACCCATGACACTAATGACGTATTTTGCGGTAAATACTGTTGCAAACGGCCTTCATTTTCTGTACTGATGTTGTTGGGTGAGGTGGCTAAACTGAGATGTATATTGCGGTGTTAGCTGTGCTCCGCTCTAAAACGTACATTACGGATTATTAATAATTTATCGCGTTTTTATGGAAGTATACGTAACGATATATATTATTCATATTCGTACATAGGTTAAGTTTGTATATAATTAGGATTTCTTACTCGATAAAAACGTACGCCTAGCTTGAATAATATAATGAACTTACCCGTATATTCGTTGAAGCTCGTGAAGCTGCTTGAGTACTAAGACCGTTCTAATCGGACTATATTTATATAGAAGCGTTCGTAATAGTTATTTATGGATCGGTTCGTAGTCTATATTTATAGAATGGTACGAGATCGCTATTTATAAAGCTATTACCAATAGGCTATATAGTGACGCGTATACCAAAAAAAAGCAAAGAGCTCTGTAGTTGAGCGCTACGTCATCAATAGTGACGCGTATACCAAAAAAAGCAAAGAGCTCGGTAGTGGTGGTGGTGACGTATACGCAACAAGTAAAGAGATCGGTAGTTGCGCGATATATCATCAATAGGCTCTATAGTGACGCGCACGCGCGTGACCTACTTTATATTACCTTATATGCAAATGAGTTACTATAAATAGAAAAAAGCAAAGAGCTGGGTTTACTACTCTGATGTGTTTGTGTATTTTGTTATTTGTATAAATTGTATATTAATTATCATGTGTATATATTTATTGTCTTTGCCATAAGTTAGTGAAATTGTAAATGGCCAAAGGCAAATGTTTTGCCGATTGCTAATAAACTTGAAACTGAAATTTGTTATTGTGTTCTTCTTGTGGGTTCCTTCAGTTGTACCTTTAATTCATGGGCTTTGCTATTGCAATATCTTTGAAACCCATACAGATTTTGGGCTGATGCTTCACACGATGTTCACCTCAATGAGAGTACGTGTTGTATACAACCCAAATATATGGTTCTACCTTTAATGTCAACGTGGCATCTGATCTGGCTCTATGGAACTGTCTGCGAAAACAAATATACTCTCCACTATCCGAATAGCAACCAGCATAGAGCCTGATCAGACAGCACATTATGTGCCAGGTTATGTGGCATCTGATCTGGCTCTATGGAGCTGTCTGCGAAAACAAATATACTCGTTTCCAGCACAGTATGGGTTATGGGTTAGTTTGACCATTATCAAGTGTGTTTCTCTTTTATTATATTTAATGTGCCAATTGGTAATGGCGTCTTGAGACACTTCTAATTGTGAACGACTTAATTAATTGCAGATGATTCTTTTTTATAGGCCGCGTTCTTTCATATCTGCGGTGTGGGTTGTTTTCCTTCATTGTTGTACCTTCAATCCCTGGGCTGTTTTCTCACCACATATTTTAATACTTTATTTTGGAAACTCCAGTGATAGAGAATAATATAATCATGACCTTCACGCATATTAATGAAATATCTGCATGGGACAGTAACTGTTGTCCGACCACAATTAAACCTATCACGAGATACTACAAAGTGTTATCAAGCGGCCACGAAAAATAACCCCAAAACTTATTTCCATTAAAATATCATTTTAATAATACAAGGTAAGCAACATTTATAGTGAATGGTCATGCAACATAATTACTGAAGACACAATGAGACAGATGCATAATATTATTATTTCAATGCTCCAAAATACAAAACACAAAATGAGCTGCTATTCATGAATAGCGCTCAGCGACTATTTCAACAACAAGCAACTATTGAGATGGTACATGTATATTCAATCCCTGCTCCGTATCATAGACAAAAACACCCAGGTCGGTTTCTTGTCTCATAGACCCCGCCACCCAACCTCGCAACCCGGGGGGAGGGAGTTGTGTTCGATTGTGCAGTTTTTATTTTTGATAACTAAAATGTGTATGCCGTACTGCTTAAGACCTAAAATAATATTTACAAGTGTTAAATTACTAGCCAACAACAAAAACATTGTGTATTAAGCAGAACATAATATGTATGATGTTTCAAGTTTATTGATTGTTTTTTATAACGATGGGCTAAACGTATACGGGTGGGGGTCGATTTCTAATGTTAAAACGTGTATATATATTTTGTGTATGCTATCTCATAATGCATACAACAAACTAAGAATCAATTAAAAACTGAAATTATGATGTGTTGGGAGACAAGAAACAATCACACGTTCTATATTGGGCTCTCGTAATTGTTCCCGTTGGCGGGGCCAGGGGAATATCATTACTGCATAGTGCACTCATATAGTCAACCCAACAACTGTGTTTATAAGCTGAAACGTTAGATTTTCTCGGAAAGCAACCAATGCCCATACAACCTGGCTGATTCACACATAAACCTGGTACTTTTCTCCAATCTCAAAACTCAGTCTCAATCGTCTGATTGGTTCAACTGACAGTAACACTCAGAATCAACCAATCAGATCACTTAGTTTGAGTTTGATATCTGAAGTTTTATAACCTCGGACACTGGATCCTCACATAACAAAACCCCATTATATTATGAATCATTAATTGAAAGGGACTCAGCTTGGTTTTATGAAAATTGGTACAAGTTCTTGAACATCACTGCAGGGCTGAAACTAATCATTAGACATTATTTCCTGACCAATATGTAGTATTTACTTAGCCAAGTCCATCAACTATCCAAAATGAATGTACATTTATTCATATATGAAATAGTGTGTGTACGATCCGAAATATCACACCACAAAATGTAGGGAAAACGTTTACAGTCTGAACTATTTCTATTCAGCTCGTCGCAATTCGCTGTCAAAACCATCATCACTATTTACAGACATATTTGCACATTATCATCAATAAATTACACCCCTCCTGTTTATTTATAGATTGGTGATGGTTGGGGTGGGTCTTAAGAAAACAGTTTGGTATATTCCAAAACACATGGCAACAGTTCAGAGGTATCCTGAACACACATTTTTATATCATAACACAGTTTGTTGACCTGATCTTGTCGTGACTGGTTGTCGGTTAGATACTTCTCGGCATGTACTCGGCGGAGTCTTTTTATGTTCTTGTGCAAAATTGTTTGTGGGCTGTGTTAGCTGACTACTATTTTCCAAATTTTCTTTTTGCGAATCATTTGATCCAGCGAAAAATTCAGGGTTGTCCAGAATTGCAGATCGTTGTTTGTTTTTCTGTTTGAACCGTCCAGATCTTGATATTGACATTGTGTGACGTAATCTGGGGTTCTTTTCTTTGTCCAATTCCCCAACGGTGCCCTCGTCCTTGAATGAATCAGATCTGATTAAATCTGATCTCGATCGTTTATCATCCTTGCTAGACGATGTCTTCTTGCTCCAAAACTTGAGCCAAGACATGTCGGGTGTTCTTAATGTTGTTATTTTATTAAATTGTGAATTGTTTGGTTGCTTACATGTTCATCGGTAGTTGAATAGCTTGTTCCGTGGACAACCTGTAATATACAACGGATGAGATTAGAATTCTATTCATAAAGCTATACAGACTGCTGGAGGAATAGAGAGCTAACACTGTAAATAGTAAATACAGTCAAACCTGTGTTATTGGTCACCTCTATTAAGCAGCCAACGTGTATTATGCAGCCAGTTTCCAGATTACCAATATGCTGTTTTATTATACATTTTACCTCTATTAAGCAGCCACCTGTGCTAAGCAGCCATTTTCTATGATTACATTGGGTGGCTGCTTAAGACAGGTTTGACTGTACAAGGTTTTCGCTATGTTCCTGTTCATTGCTGTGTATTCTGAACATACAAATATCAACGCATATCTATATATTTTCTCATTTGTGTCAATGTTTTATTTTGCAGAATAGTATTTTATTTAATAATATTTTATTGCAACTTTTTTTCCACAACATGTACAACACAATTTACATTTCACAATATCATTTCATCAATACAATCAAATTTACACATACATAAATCATTACAATTGTTCCTTACATATATATAACATTTTCATTCATTGCAGAATAGTATTGTACAGTATGGTTAGTTGTAACACTATTTCTCCAATCTTTATACAAAACAAAAGACTTCTACTAGTCCTGAATGTTTGCAAATATTCCATTTTATGCGTTCGATTCTAAAATGGGACTCGTCTTGAATAGAATAAAATAATCGGTATTACAAAAAGTAAGCTGAGATTCATAAACCATTGAAAGTGGTGCATGTTAGTACGTTGTAACATGCGCACATACTGCACGTTGCATGACTTGTTGCGTCATGGGAAACATCATAGTGTACACGTGTTCGCATTAACTGTACTTGCTGATATGCTGTAAAACCAAAGTCATCCAAAGCCATCATACAAATTATATTTTTTTATCACATAATTTCTCTCTATCAGTTAAACGGCTGTTAAACCATTTAGCACAAATTGTTGCAGTGGTGTATGACGCCATTGCTGCTGTATATGGCGTCGTTGTAGATGTATATGACGTCATTGCAGCGGTATATGACTGCATTGCAGCGGTGTATGGTGTCATTGCAGCAGTATATGACTGCATTGCAGCAGTATAAATCAATTATGACGTCATTGCAGCAGTATATGGCATCGTTGTAGCAGGATATGACGTTATTGCAGCATTATATGACTGCACTGCAGCGATATATGGCGCAATTGCAGCTTGGCGCAATACGACATCGTACACATCGCCGATCACAGACTAGAGTCGCCATATGACCTGACAAATTTTATTTTAGCTCGATTGCAAAACAAATTCTTACAATTTATATTAATCACTATCGATACCTCATTCCTGATGGAATCCATTGCCACGAGGGAGAGAGAAGAGGCAACGTGGAATTTAAATGCCTTACCTGGTGCTACTTTCAATCTCAAAAACAAATGGATCACACTCTACCTCGCAAGTATTGTACGATTAGCACGTCAGTTACTGTATGAGGTTTTGTGTTGTTGAAATACCATATGCATTTGAGATATTAATATGAGTAGCAAACACACAGTTAGTATCATATTCCAGAGTTGATTTCATATGACTAATGTCAGACGTTGTTGTTAATTCGAGTTTAATGCATTGTTTTAAATTGCATACTATACTAAAAATATATTTCATATCCAACTATATGTTCCATCGATAATCTATCCGGTAATCAGGGGAACAAACCTGTACTGTCTTTAATTTGTTTTTACTAAATTACTTCGCCTGTTAATAATTATATGCATGCATGCACGTTTCGAATTATTTTATGGGCTTAAGACAATGGCCCGGATATACATGTTTCTGACGGCTATTTTAACAATACATATCACACGACATGTGATCTGTCTCCGATGTGGTTTTAGCAACATTAGACAATGTGGTAACACAATAGTATTCATGGTGGACATGTGTAATTATGCACTACGGTCACATCCGTGACGTTTTTCCTGGGGTAGTATAGTCATCGTTTGTTGAAATGTGTAATTTAAAAGATAACTATGTGCTGTAAATTATGACAGACCTCTCAGAACCATCCATAAAAGTATTCGTTCTGCGAAAACCTTGTTTTAAAACTTGTTTTTAAACAAAACCTTGGTTAATTGAGGCTTACATTTGTCGAGAACTGGAAACTGGTAGTTCCTGGTCAAAGTTCGTTTTGTAACATTTATTATTCGGTAGTATCAAATTACGGCATACATTGGGGAACTTGAAGATGTGAACTTCAGTACCACTGCTTATATCGTTTCACGAAAATAGTCTAAGATAAACAGGTGGCTATGCAATGTATTATTTAAGAAAAGTCTGAAAATATCGTAATTTGAACATGCAAGACGTCAAATTTAAATGCGTCAGAATATACCATTGAGGTTCTTTGAATCAACATTGTCCTGGGGGGGGGGGAAGAGCATGCCAGATCCCTCTAGAAAATTCACATCCTTTGCTGCTCAATTTATTAGTAAGGCATGCACATTCAAAATCACAAGCTACACCCCTGATGTCTATGAGAGCTCTGTCATTTAGATGATGCCATTTAGATGCAGCTGTCATCTACGAGTAGGGCCTATTGGGTACGTTGACTACATAGTCAAATGCGATTTAGTTTATACAAATTTATTTTAGCTCGATTGCGAAACAAGTTTTTTCAACTTATATTAATCACTCTCGAGACCTCATTCCTGATGGAATCCATCGCCAAGAGGGAGAGAGAAGAGGCAACGTGGAATTTAAATGCCTTGCCTAAGGGCACAATCGTAACGGCTCCAGTGGGGCTCGAACTCCGGACCTTTCGCACCTGAAGCGAACGCGCATGCACTGCGCTATCACGACTTCCACTAAATGCGATTTGAACAAACGAAAACTACAGTACAGATGAAAAAGTGTTACCTTTATCTATAAGACATAAGCTTCTCTGTCCGACAGTACTTCCTACTAATATATGTATATATATATAATCCAATGCGTATTCATATACTAATCTTATACCAAACGTATTATGTGTGCATAACCGTACGACCGTCTCACAGAAAAGTGCTTGTTTGCCGTAAACGTATTTACTTCTAACAAACAACCGGTAGGCGGCCGGTATAGCCAAGGATAGATAAGCGACATTGACATTAGAAACGGTGATATGTCGGGACGGATGTATTATGTTCAAGAATGAAACGTAATAGGTTTAATTTTTGGACGTGCACAATTTGTAAAGATAACATAATACTGTTCATGAATCCCCAGGTTAATACAGTGTGATATTAATGCTGTGAATATGTATCATTCTGACATGATAAGATCATGTAACATCCATGTAGGATAATGTAACATCCATGTAGGATAATGTAACATCCATGTAGGATAATGTAACATCCATGTAGGATAATGTAAGATAATGTAACATCCATGTAGGTAATGTAAGATAATGTAACATCCATGTAAGATAATGTAACATCCATGTAGGATAATGTAAGATAATGTAACATCCATGTAGGATAATGTAAGATAATGTAACATCCATGTAGGATAATGTAAGATAATGTAACATCCATGTAGGATTGGATAATGTAACATCCATGTAGGATAATTGTATGTAACATCCATGTAGGATAATGTAACATCCATGTAGGATAATGTAACATCCATGTAGGATAATGTAAGATAATGTAACATCCATGTAGGATAATGTAAGATAATGTAACATCCATGTAGGATAATGTAAGATAATGTAACATCCATGTAGGATAATGTAACATCCATGTAGGATAATGTAAGATAATGTAACATCCATGTAGGATAATGTAGGATAATGTAACATCCATGTAGGATAATGTAACATCCATGTAGGATAATGTAAGATAATGTAACATCCATGTAAGATAATGTAACATCCATGTAGGATAATGTAAGATAATGTAACATCCATGTAGGATAATGTAACATCCATGTAGGATAATGTAAGATAATGTAACATCCATGTAGGATAATGTAACATCCATGTAGGATAATGTAACATCCATGTAGGATAATGTAACATCCATGTAGGATAATGTAACATCCATGTAGGATAATGTAACATCCATGTAGGATAATGTAACATCCATGTAGGATAATGTAACATCCATGTAGGATAATGTAACATCCATGTAGGATAATGTAACATCCATGTAGGATAATGTAACATCCATGTAGGATAATGTAACATCCATGTAGGATAATGTAAGATAATGTAACATCCATGTAGGATAATGTAGGATAATGTAACATCCATGTAGGATAATGTAGGATAATGTAACATCCATGTAGGATAATGTAACATCCATGTAGGATAATGTAAGATAATGTAACATCCATGTAGGATAATGTAAGATAATGTAACATCCATGTAGGATAATGTAACATCCATGTAGGATAATGTAGTAACATCCATGTAGGATAATGTAGATAATGTAACATCCATGTAGGATAATGTAACATCCATGTAGGATAATGTAACATCCATGTAGGATAATGTAATGTCATCCATGTAGGATAATGTAGGATAATGTAACATCCATGTAGGATAATGTAACATCCATGTAGGATAATGTAACATCCATGTAGGATAATGTAACATCCATGTAGGATAATGTAACATCCATGTAGGATAATGTAACATCCATGTAGGATAATGTAACATCCATGTAGGATAATGTAAGATAATGTAACATCCATGTAGGATAATGTAACATCCATGTAGGATAATGTATAATGTAACATCCATGTAGGATAATGTAACATCCATGTAGGATAATGTAAGATAATGTAACATCCATGTAGGATAATGTAAGATAATGTAACATCCATGTAGGATAATGTAACATCCATGTAGGATAATGTAACATCCATGTAGGATAATGTAACATCCATGTAGGATAATGTAACATCCATGTAGGATAATGTAACATCCATGTAGGATAATGTAAGATAATGTAACATCCATGTAAGATAATGTAACATCCATGTAGGATAATGTAACATCCATGTAGGATAATGTAGGATAATGTAACATCCATGTAGGATAATGTAACATCCATGTAGGATAATGTAGGATAATGTAACATCCATGTAGGATAATGTAAGATAATGTAACATCCATGTAGGATAATGTAACATCCATGTAGGATAATGTAACATCCATGTAGGATAATGTAGGATAATGTAACATCCATGTAGGATAATGTAAGATAATGTAACATCCATGTAGGATAATGTAACATCCATGTAGGATAATGTAACATCCATGTAGGATAATGTAACATCCATGTAGGATAATGTAAGATAATGTAACATCCATGTAGGATAATGTAAGATAATGTAACATCCATGTAGGATAATGTAACATCCATGTAGGATAATGTAACATCCATGTAGGATAATGTAACATCCATGTAGGATAATGTAACATCCATGTAGGATAATGTAACATCCATGTAAGATAATGTAACATCCATGTAGGATAATGTAGGATAATGTAACATCCATGTAGGATAATGTAACATCCATGTAAGATAATGTAACATCCATGTAGGATAATGTAACATCCATGTAGGATAATGTAAGATAATGTAACATCCATGTAGGATAATGTAACATCCATGTAGGATAATGTAACATCCATGTAGGATAATGTAACATCCATGTAGGATAATGTAACATCCATGTAGGATAATGTAGGATAATGTAACATCCATGTAGGATAATGTAACATCCATGTAGGATAATGTAAGATAATGTAACATCCATGTAGGATAATGTAGGATAATGTAACATCCATGTAGGATAATGTAACATCCATGTAGGATAATGTAACATCCATGTAGGATAATGTAACATCCATGTAGGATAATGTAACATCCATGTAGGATAATGTAAGATAATGTAACATCCATGTAGGATAATGTAACATCAATGTAGGATAATGTAGGATAATGTAACATCCATGTAGGATAATGTAACATCCATGTAGGATAATGTAAGATAATGTAACATCCATGTAGGATAAAGTAGGATAATGTAACATCCATGTAGGATAATGTAACATCCATGTAGGATAATGTAACATCCATGTAGGATAATGTAACATCATGTGAAGAATAGGATAATGTAACATCCATGTAGGATAATGTAAGATAATGAACATCCATGTAGGATAATGTAGATAATGTAACATCCATGTAGGATAATGTAACATCCATGTAGGATAATGTAACATCCATGTAGGATAATGTAACATCCATGTAGGATAATGTAACATCCATGTAGGATAATGTAACATCCATGTAGGATAATGTAACATCCATGTAGGATAATGTAAGATAATGTAACATCCATGTAGGATAATGTAACATCCATGTAGGATAATGTAACATCCATGTAGGATAATGTAAGATAATGTAACATCCATGTAGGATAATGTAACATCCATGTAGGATAATGTAACATCCATGTAGGATAATGTAACATCCATGTAGGATAATGTAACATCCATGTAGGATAATGTAACATCCATGTAGGATAATGTAACATCCATGTAGGATAATGTAAGATAATGTAACATCCATGTAAGATAATGTAACATCCATGTAGGATAATGTAACATCCATGTAGGATAATGTAGGATAATGTAACATCCATGTAGGATAATGTAACATCCATGTAAGATAATTTAGGATAATGTAACATCCATGTAGGATAATGTAAGATAATGTAACATCCATGTAGGATAATGTAAGATAATGTAACATCCATGTAGGATAATGTAACATCCATGTAGGATAATGTAAGATAATGTAACATCCATGTAGGATAATGTAAGATAATGTAACATCCATGTAGGATAATGTAAGATAATGTAACATCCATGTAGGATAATGTAAGATAATGTAACATCCATGTAGGATAATGTAAGATAATGTAACATCCATGTAGGATAATGTAACATCCATGTAGGATAATGTAAGATAATGTAACATCCATGTAGGATAATGTAAGATAATGTAACATCCATGTAGGATAATGTAACATCCATGTAGGATAATGTAACATCCATGTAGGATAATGTAAGATAATGTAACATCCATGTAGGATAATGTAACATCCATGTAGGATAATGTAAGATAATGTAACATCCATGTAGGATAATGTAAGATAATGTAACATCCATGTAGGATAATGTAACATCCATGTAGGATAATGTAACATCCATGTAGGATAATGTAACATCCATGTAGGATAATGTAAGATAATGTAACATCCATGTAGGATAATGTAACATCCATGTAGGATAATGTAACATCCATGTAGGATAATGTAAGATAATGTAACATCCATGTAGGATAATGTAAGATAATGTAACATCCATGTAGGATAATGTAACATCATGTAGGATAATGTAACATCCATGTAGGATAATGTAACATCCATGTAGGATAATGTAACATCCATGTAGGATAATGTAACATCCATGTAGGATAATGTAACATCCATGTAGGATAATGTAAGATAATGTAACATCCATGTAGGATAATGTAACATCCATGTAGGATAATGTAGGATAATGTAACATCCATGTAGGATAATGTAACATCCATGTAGGATAATGTAAGATAATGTAACATCCATGTAGGATAATGTAAGATAATGTAACATCCATGTAGGATAATGTAACATCCATGTAGGATAATGTAACATCCATGTAGGATAATGTAACATCCATGTAGGATAATGTAACATCCATGTAGGATAATGTAACATCCATGTAGGATAATGTAAGATAATGTAACATCCATGTAAGATAATGTAACATCCATGTAGGATAATGTAACATCCATGTAAGATAATGTAGGATAATGTAACATCCATGTAGGATAATGTAACATCCATGTAAGATAATGTAGGATAATGTAACATCCATGTAGGATAATGTAAGATAATGTAACATCCATGTAGGATAATGTAACATCCATGTAGGATAATGTAACATCCATGTAAGATAATGTAGGATAATGTAACATCCATGTAGGATAATGTAAGATAATGTAACATCCATGTAGGATAATGTAACATCCATGTAGGATAATGTAACATCCATGTAGGATAATGTAACATCCATGTAGGATAATGTAAGATAATGTAACATCCATGTAGGATAATGTAACATCCATGTAGGATAATGTAACATCCATGTAGGATAATGTAACATCCATGTAGGATAATGTAACATCCATGTAAGATAATGTAACATCCATGTAAGATAATGTAACATCCATGTAGGATAATGTAGGATAATGTAACATCCATGTAGGATAATGTAACATCCATGTAAGATAATGTAACATCCATGTAAGATAATGTAACATCCATGTAGGATAATGTAAGATAATGTAACATCCATGTAGGATAATGTAACATCCATGTAGGATAATGTAACATCCATGTAGGATAATGTAACATCCATGTAGGATAATGTAACATCCATGTAGGATAATGTAACATCCATGTAGGATAATGTAACATCCATGTAGGATAATGTAACATCCATGTAGGATAATGTAACATCCATGTAGGATAATGTAACATCCATGTAGGATAATGTAACATCCATGTAGGATAATGTAACATCCATGTAGGATAATGTAAGATAATGTAACATCCATGTAGGATAATGTAACATCAATGTAGGATAATGTAGGATAATGTAACATCCATGTAGGATAATGTAACATCCATGTAGGATAATGTAAGATAATGTAACATCCATGTAGGATAATGTAGGATAATGTAACATCCATGTAGGATAATGTAACATCCATGTAGGATAATGTAACATCCATGTAGGATAATGTAACATCCATGTAGGATAATGTAACATCCATGTAGGATAATGTAACATCCATGTAGGATAATGTAACATCCATGTAGGATAATGTAAGATAATGTAACATCCATGTAGGATAATGTAACATCCATGTAGGATAATGTAAGATAATGTAACATCCATGTAGGATAATGTAAGATAATGTAACATCCATGTAGGATAATGTAACATCCATGTAGGATAATGTAACATCCATGTAGGATAATGTAACATCCATGTAGGATAATGTAACATCCATGTAGGATAATGTAACATCCATGTAGGATAATGTAACATCCATGTAGGATAATGTAACATCCATGTAGGATAATGTAACATCCATGTAGGATAATGTAACATCCATGTAAGATAATGTAGGATAATGTAACATCCATGTAGGATAATGTAACATCCATGTAGGATAATGTAACATCCATGTAGGATAATGTAAGATAATGTAACATCCATGTAGGATAATGTAACATCCATGTAGGATAATGTAACATCCATGTAGGATAATGTAACATCCATGTAGGATAATGTAACATCCATGTAGGATAATGTAACATCCATGTAGGATAATGTAACATCCATGTAGGATAATGTAACATCCATGTAGGATAATGTAACATCCATGTAGGATAATGTAACATCCATGTAAGATAATGTAACATCCATGTAGGATAATGTAACATCCATGTAGGAT
Source organism: Archivesica marissinica (assembly GCA_014843695.1). NCBI lineage: Eukaryota > Metazoa > Mollusca > Bivalvia > Venerida > Vesicomyidae > Archivesica > Archivesica marissinica. Next base: position 76,500,357 of record CM026386.1, on the reverse strand, counting down.
AATGTAAGATAATGTAACATCCATGTAGGATAATGTAACATCCATGTAGGATAATGTAACATCCATGTAGGATAATGTAACATCCATGTAGGATAATGTAACATCCATGTAAGATAATGTAACATCCATGTAGGATAATGTAACATCCATGTAGGATAATGTAACATCCATGTAGGATAATGTAACATCCATGTAGGATAATGTAACATCCATGTAGGATAATGTAACATCCATGTAGGATAATGTAACATCCATGTAGGATAATGTAACATCCATGTAGGATAATGTAAGATAATGTAACATCCATGTAGGATAATGTAACATCCATGTAGGATAATGTAACATCCATGTAGGATAATGTAACATCCATGTAGGATAATGTAGGATAATGTAACATCCATGTAGGATAATGTAACATCCATGTAGGATAATGTAAGATAATGTAACATCCATGTAGGATAATGTAACATCCATGTAGGATAATGTAACATCCATGTAGGATAATGTAACATCCATGTAGGATAATGTAACATCCATGTAGGATAATGTAACATCCATGTAGGATAATGTAAGATAATGTAACATCCATGTAGGATAATGTAACATCCATGTAGGATAATGTAAGATAATGTAACATCCATGTAGGATAATGTAAGATAATGTAACATCCATGTAGGATAATGTAAGATAATGTAACATCCATGTAGGATAATGTAACATCCATGTAGGATAATGTAGGATAATGTAACATCCATGTAGGATAATGTAGGATAATGTAACATCCATGTAGGATAATGTAACATCCATGTAGGATAATGTAAGATAATGTAACATCCATGTAAGATAATGTAACATCCATGTAGGATAATGTAAGATAATGTAACATCCATGTAGGATAATGTAACATCCATGTAGGATAATGTAACATCCATGTAGGGTAATGTAACATCCATGTAGGATAATGTAAGATAATGTAACATCCATGTAAGATAATGTAACATCCATGTAGGATAATGTAAGATAATGTAACATCCATGTAGGATAATGTAACATCCATGTAGGATAATGTAACATCCATGTAGGGTAATGTAACATCCATGTAGGGTAATGTAACATCCATGTAGGATAATGTAAGATAATGTAACATCCATGTAAGATAATGTAACATCCATGTAGGATAATGTAAGATAATGTAACATCCATGTAAGATAATGTAACATCCATGTAGGATAATGTAGGATAATGTAACATCCATGTAGGATAATGTAGGATAATGTAACATCCATGTAGGATAATGTAACATCCATGTAGGATAATGTAGGATAATGTAACATCCATGTAGGATAATGTAAGATAATGTAACATCCATGTAGGATAATGTAACATCCATGTAGGATAATGTAAGATAATGTAACATCCATGTGGGATAATGTAGGATAATGTAACATCCATGTAGGATAATGTAGGATAATGTAACATCCATGTAGGATAATGTAAGATAATGTAACATCCATGTAGGATAATGTAACATCCATGTAGGATAATGTAACATCCATGTAGGATAATGTAGGATAATGTAACATCCATGTAGGATAATGTAACATCCATGTAGGATAATGTAGGATAATGTAACATCCATGTAGGATAATGTAGGATAATGTAACATCCATGTAGGATAATGTAGGATAATGTAACATCCATGTAGGATAATGTAGGATAATGTAACATCCATGTAGGATAATGTAAGATAATGTAACATCCATGTAGGATAATGTAAGATAATGTAACATCCATGTAAGATAATGTAGGATAATGTAACATCCATGTAGGATAATGTAACATCCATGTAGGATAATGTAAGATAATGTAACATCCATGTAGGATAATGTAACATCCATGTAGGATAATGTAGTAATGTAACATCCATGTAGGATAATGTAACATCCATGTAGGATAATGTAAGATAATGTAACATCCATGTAGGATAATGTAGGATAATGTAACATCCATGTAGGATAATGTAACATCCATGTAGGATAATGTAACATCCATGTAGGATAATGTAACATCCATGTAGGATAATGTAACATCCATGTAGGATAATGTAACATCCATGTAGGATAATGTAAGATAATGTAACATCCATGTAGGATAATGTAACATCCATGTAGGATAATGTAGATAATGTAACATCCATGTAGGATAATGTAAGAAATGTAACATCCATGTAGGATAATGTAACATCCATGTAGGATAATGTAACATCCATGTAGGATAATGTAACATCCATGTAGGATAATGTAACATCCATGTAGGATAATGTAACATCCATGTAGGATAATGTAACATCCATGTAGGATAATGTAACATCCATGTAGGATAATGTAAGATAATGTAACATCCATGTAGGATAATGTAACATCCATGTAGGATAATGTAACATCCATGTAGGATAATGTAACATCATGTAACATCAATGTAGGATAATGTAACATCCATGTAGGATAATGTAACATCCATGTAGGATAATGTAAGATAATGTAACATCCATGTAGGATAATGTAAGATAATGTAACATCCATGTAGGATAATGTAAGATAATGTAACATCCATGTAGGATAATGTAAGATAATGTAACATCCATGTAGGATAATGTAACATCCATGTAGGATAATGTAAGATAATGTAACATCCATGTAGGATAATGTAAGATAATGTAACATCCATGTAGGATAATGTAACATCCATGTAGGATAATGTAACATCCATGTAGGATAATGTAAGATAATGTAACATCCATGTAGGATAATGTAACATCCATGTAGGATAATGTAAGATAATGTAACATCCATGTAGGATAATGTAAGATAATGTAACATCCATGTAGGATAATGTAACATCCATGTAGGATAATGTAACATCAATGTAGGATAATGTA
>CM026386.1:76431169-76496419 GCA_014843695.1 Archivesica marissinica | reverse complement strand
TGTAACATCCATGTAGGATAATGTAACATCCATGTAGGATAATGTAACATCCATGTAGGATAATGTAACATCCATGTAGGATAATGTAGGATAATGTAACATCCATGTAGGATAATGTAACATCCATGTAGGATAATGTAAGATAATGTAACATCCATGTAGGATAATGTAACATCCATGTAGGATAATGTAACATCCATGTAGGATAATGTAACATCCATGTAGGATAATGTAACATCCATGTAGGATAATGTAACATCCATGTAGGATAATGTAACATCCATGTAGGATAATGTAACATCCATGTAGATAATGTAACATCCATGTAAGATAATGTAACATCCATGTAGGATAATGTAACATCCATGTAGGATAATGTAACATCCATGTAGGATAATGTAACATCCATGTAGGATAATGTAACATCCATGTAGGATAATGTAACATCCATGTAGGATAATGTAACATCCATGTAGGATAATGTAACATCCATGTAGGATAATGTAACATCCATGTAGGATAATGTAACATCCATGTAGGATAATGTAACATCCATGTAGGGTAATGTAACATCCATGTAGGATAATGTAACATCCATGTAGGATAATGTAACATCCATGTAGGATAATGTAACATCCATGTAGGATAATGTAAGATAATGTAACATCCATGTAGGATAATGTAAGATAATGTAACATCCATGTAGGATAATGTAACATCCATGTAGGATAATGTAACATCCATGTAGGATAATGTAAGATAATGTAACATCCATGTAGGATAATGTAAGATAATGTAACATCCATGTAGGATAATGTAGGATAATGTAACATCCATGTAGGATAATGTAACATCCATGTAAGATAATGTAACATCCATGTAGGATAATGTAACATCCATGTAGGATAATGTAACATCCATGTAGGATAATGTAACATCCATGTAGGATAATGTAACATCCATGTAAGATAATGTAACATCCATGTAGGATAATGTAACATCCATGTAGGATAATGTAACATCCATGTAGGGTAATGTAACATCCATGTAGGATAATGTAACATCCATGTAAGATAATGTAACATCCATGTAGGATAATGTAACATCCATGTAGGATAATGTAACATCCATGTAAGATAATGTAACATCCATGTAGGATAATGTAACATCCATGTAGGATAATGTAAGATAATGTAACATCCATGTAGGATAATGTAACATCCATGTAGGATAATGTAACATCCATGTAGGATAATGTAAGATAATGTAACATCCATGTAGGATAATGTAAGATAATGTAACATCCATGTAGGATAATGTAACATCCATGTAGGATAATGTAGGATAATGTAACATCCATGTAGGATAATGTAACATCCATGTAGGATAATGTAACATCCATGTAGGATAATGTAACATCCATGTAGGATAATGTAACATCCATGTAGGATAATGTAACATCCATGTAGGATAATGTAACATCCATGTAGGATAATGTAACATCCATGTAGGATAATGTAAGATAATGTAACATCCATGTAGGATAATGTAACATCCATGTAGGATAATGTAAGATAATGTAACATCCATGTAGGATAATGTAACATCCATGTAGGATAATGTAACATCCATGTAGGATAATGTAAGATAATGTAACATCCATGTAGGATAATGTAACATCCATGTAGGATAATGTAAGATAATGTAACATCCATGTAGGATAATGTAAGATAATGTAACATCCATGTAGGATAATGTAACATCCATGTAGGATAATGTAACATCCATGTAGGATAATGTAACATCCATGTAGGATAATGTAACATCCATGTAGGATAATGTAACATCCATGTAGGATAATGTAAGATAATGTAACATCCATGTAGGATAATGTAAGATAATGTAACATCCATGTAGGATAATGTAACATCCATGTAGGATAATGTAACATCCATGTAGGATAATGTAGGATAATGTAACATCCATGTAGGATAATGTAAGATAATGTAACATCCATGTAGGATAATGTAACATCCATGTAGGATAATGTAACATCCATGTAGGATAATGTAAGATAATGTAACATCCATGTAGGATAATGTAAGATAATGTAACATCCATGTAGGATAATGTAACATCCATGTAGGATAATGTAACATCCATGTAGGATAATGTAACATCCATGTAGGATAATGTAACATCCATGTAGGATAATGTAACATCCATGTAGGATAATGTAACATCCATGTAGGATAATGTAAGATAATGTAACATCCATGTAGGATAATGTAACATCCATGTAGGATAATGTAGGATAATGTAACATCCATGTAGGATAATGTAACATCCATGTAGGATAATGTAAGATAATGTAACATCCATGTAGGATAATGTAAGATAATGTAACATCCATGTAGGATAATGTAACATCCATGTAGGATAATGTAACATCCATGTAGGATAATGTAACATCCATGTAGGATAATGTAACATCCATGTAGGATAATGTAACATCCATGTAGGATAATGTAAGATAATGTAACATCCATGTAGGATAATGTAACATCCATGTAGGATAATGTAACATCCATGTAGGATAATGTAAGATAATGTAACATCCATGTAGGATAATGTAAGATAATGTAACATCCATGTAGGATAATGTAACATCCATGTAGGATAATGTAAGATAATGTAACATCCATGTAGGATAATGTAACATCCATGTAGGATAATGTAAGATAATGTAACATCCATGTAGGATAATGTAACATCCATGTAGGATAATGTAAGATAATGTAACATCCATGTAGGATAATGTAACATCCATGTAGGATAATGTAAGATAATGTAACATCCATGTAGGATAATGTAACATCCATGTAGGATAATGTAACATCCATGTAGGATAATGTAACATCCATGTAGGATAATGTAACATCCATGTAGGATAATGTAACATCCATGTAGGATAATGTAACATCCATGTAGGATAATGTAACATCCATGTAGGATAATGTAACATCCATGTAGGATAATGTAACATCCATGTAGGATAATGTAACATCCATGTAGGATAATGTAACATCCATGTAGGATAATGTAAGATAATGTAACATCCATGTAGGATAATGTAACATCCATGTAGGATAATGTAACATCCATGTAGGATAATGTAACATCCATGTAGGATAATGTAACATCCATGTAGGATAATGTAACATCCATGTAGGATAATGTAGGATAATGTAACATCCATGTAGGATAATGTAACATCCATGTAGGATAATGTAACATCAATGTAGGATAATGTAACATCCATGTAGGATAATGTAACATCCATGTAGGATAATGTAACATCCATGTAGGATAATGTAACATCCATGTAGGGTAATGTAACATCCATGTAGGATAATGTAACATCCATGTAAGATAATGTAACATCCATGTAGGATAATGTAACATCCATGTAGGATAATGTAACATCCATGTAGGATAATGTAGGATAATGTAACATCCATGTAGGATAATGTAACATCCATGTAGGATAATGTAAGATAATGTAACATCCATGTAGGATAATGTAACATCCATGTAGGATAATGTAGGATAATGTAACATCCATGTAGGATAATGTAACATCCATGTAGGATAATGTAACATCCATGTAGGATAATGTAACATCCATGTAGGATAATGTAACATCCATGTAAGATAATGTAACATCCATGTAGGATAATGTAACATCCATGTAGGATAATGTAACATCCATGTAGGATAATGTAACATCAATGTAGGATAATGTAACATCCATGTAGGATAATGTAACATCCATGTAGGATAATGTAACATCCATGTAGGATAATGTAACATCCATGTAGGATAATGTAACATCCATGTAGGATAATGTAACATCCATGTAGGATAATGTAACATCCATGTAGGATAATGTAACATCCATGTAGGATAATGTAACATCAATGTAGGATAATGTAACATCCATGTAGGATAATGTAACATCCATGTAGGATAATGTAACATCCATGTAGGATAATGTAAGATAATGTAACATCCATGTAGGATAATGTAAGATAATGTAACATCCATGTAGGATAATGTAACATCCATGTAGGATAATGTAACATCCATGTAGGATAATGTAAGATAATGTAACATCCATGTAGGATAATGTAAGATAATGTAACATCCATGTAGGATAATGTAGGATAATGTAACATCCATGTAGGATAATGTAACATCCATGTAAGATAATGTAACATCCATGTAGGATAATGTAACATCCATGTAGGATAATGTAACATCCATGTAGGATAATGTAACATCCATGTAGGATAATGTAACATCCATGTAGGATAATGTAACATCCATGTAGGATAATGTAACATCCATGTAGGATAATGTAACATCCATGTAGGATAATGTAACATCCATGTAAGATAATGTAACATCCATGTAGGATAATGTAACATCCATGTAGGATAATGTAACATCCATGTAGGATAATGTAACATCCATGTAGGATAATGTAACATCCATGTAAGATAATGTAACATCCATGTAGGATAATGTAACATCCATGTAGGATAATGTAACATCCATGTAGGATAATGTAACATCCATGTAGGATAATGTAACATCCATGTAGGATAATGTAAGATAATGTAACATCCATGTAGGATAATGTAACATCCATGTAGGATAATGTAACATCCATGTAGGATAATGTAAGATAATGTAACATCCATGTAGGATAATGTAAGATAATGTAACATCCATGTAGGATAATGTAACATCCATGTAGGATAATGTAGGATAATGTAACATCCATGTAGGATAATGTAACATCCATGTAGGATAATGTAACATCCATGTAGGATAATGTAACATCCATGTAGGATAATGTAACATCCATGTAGGATAATGTAACATCCATGTAGGATAATGTAACATCCATGTAGGATAATGTAACATCCATGTAGGATAATGTAACATCCATGTAGGATAATGTAACATCCATGTAGGATAATGTAAGATAATGTAACATCCATGTAGGATAATGTAACATCCATGTAGGATAATGTAAGATAATGTAACATCCATGTAGGATAATGTAACATCCATGTAGGATAATGTAACATCCATGTAGGATAATGTAACATCCATGTAGGATAATGTAACATCCATGTAGGATAATGTAAGATAATGTAACATCCATGTAGGATAATGTAAGATAATGTAACATCCATGTAGGATAATGTAACATCCATGTAGGATAATGTAACATCCATGTAGGATAATGTAACATCCATGTAGGATAATGTAACATCCATGTAGGATAATGTAACATCCATGTAGGATAATGTAAGATAATGTAACATCCATGTAGGATAATGTAAGATAATGTAACATCCATGTAGGATAATGTAACATCCATGTAGGATAATGTAACATCCATGTAGGATAATGTAGGATAATGTAACATCCATGTAGGATAATGTAAGATAATGTAACATCCATGTAGGATAATGTAACATCCATGTAGGATAATGTAACATCCATGTAGGATAATGTAAGATAATGTAACATCCATGTAGGATAATGTAAGATAATGTAACATCCATGTAGGATAATGTAAATAATGTAACATCCATGTAGGATAATGTAAGATAATGTAACATCCATGTAGGATAATGTAAGATAATGTAACATCCATGTAGGATAATGTAAGATAATGTAACATCCATGTAGGATAATGTAAGATAATGTAACATCCATGTAGGATAATGTAACATCCATGTAGGATAATGTAACATCCATGTAGGATAATGTAAGATAATGTAACATCCATGTAGGATAATGTAACATCCATGTAGGATAATGTAACATCCATGTAGGATAATGTAACATCCATGTAGGATAATGTAAGATAATGTAACATCCATGTAGGATAATGTAAGATAATGTAACATCCATGTAGGATAATGTAACATCCATGTAGGATAATGTAACATCCATGTAGGATAATGTAACATCCATGTAGGATAATGTAACATCCATGTAGGATAATGTAACATCCATGTAGGATAATGTAAGATAATGTAACATCCATGTAGGATAATGTAACATCCATGTAGGATAATGTAACATCCATGTAGGATAATGTAACATCCATGTAGGATAATGTAACATCCATGTAGGATAATGTAAGATAATGTAACATCCATGTAGGATAATGTAAGATAATGTAACATCCATGTAGGATAATGTAACATCCATGTAGGATAATGTAAGATAATGTAACATCCATGTAGGATAATGTAACATCCATGTAGGATAATGTAAGATAATGTAACATCCATGTAGGATAATGTAACATCCATGTAGGATAATGTAAGATAATGTAACATCCATGTAGGATAATGTAAGATAATGTAACATCCATGTAGGATAATGTAAGATAATGTAACATCCATGTAGGATAATGTAAGATAATGTAACATCCATGTAGGATAATGTAACATCCATGTAGGATAATGTAACATCCATGTAGGATAATGTAACATCCATGTAGGATAATGTAACATCCATGTAGGATAATGTAACATCCATGTAGGATAATGTAAGATAATGTAACATCCATGTAGGATAATGTAACATCCATGTAGGATAATGTAACATCCATGTAAGATAATGTAACATCCATGTAGGATAATGTAAATAATGTAACATCCATGTAGGATAATGTAAGATAATGTAACATCCATGTAGGATAATGTAACATCCATGTAGGATAATGTAAGATAATGTAACATCCATGTAGGATAATGTAACATCCATGTAGGATAATGTAACATCCATGTAGGATAATGTAACATCCATGTAGGATAATGTAACATCCATGTAGGATAATGTAACATCCATGTAGGATAATGTAACATCCATGTAGGATAATGTAACATCCATGTAAGATAATGTAGATAATGTAACATCCATGTAGGATAATGTAACATCCATGTAGGATAATGTAACATCCATGTAGGATAATGTAAGATAATTAACATCCATGTAGGATAATGTAACATCCATGTAGGATAATGTAACATCCATGTAGGATAATGTAACATCCATGTAGGATAATGTAACATCCATGTAGGATAATGTAACATCCATGTAGGATAATGTAAGATAATGTAACATCCATGTAGGATAATGTAACATCCATGTAGGATAATGTAACATCCATGTAGGATAATGTAACATCCATGTAGGATAATGTAAGATAATGTAACATCCATGTAGGATAATGTAAGATAATGTAACATCCATGTAGGATAATGTAACATCCATGTAGGATAATGTAACATCAATGTAGGATAATGTAACATCCATGTAGATAATGTAACATCCATGTAGGATAATGTAACATCCATGTAGGATAATGTAACATCCATGTAGGATAATGTAACATCCATGTAGGATAATGTAACATCAATGTAGGATAATAGGATAATGTAACATCCATGTAGGATAATGTAACATCCATGTAGGATAATGTAACATCCATGTAGGATAATGTAACATCAATGTAGGATAATAGGATAATGTAACATCAATGTAGGATAATAGGATAATGTAACATCCATGTAGGATAATGTAACATCAATGTAGGATAATAGGATAATGTAACATCCATGTAGGATAATGTAACATCCATGTAGGATAATGTAAGATAATGTAACATCCATGTAGGGTAATGTAAGATAATGTAACATCCATGTAGGATAATGTAACATCCATGTAGGATAATGTAAGATAATGTAACATCCATGTAGGATAATGTAAGATAATGTAACATCCATGTAGGATAATGTAACATCCATGTAGGATAATGTAACATCCATGTAGGATAATGTAACATCCATGTAGGATAATGTAACATCCATGTAGGATAATGTAACATCCATGTAAGATAATGTAACATCCATGTAGGATAATGTAACATCCATGTAGGATAATGTAACATCCATGTAGGATAATGTAGGATAATGTAACATCCATGTAGGATAATGTAACATCCATGTAGGATAATGTAACATCCATGTAGGATAATGTAACATCCATGTAGGATAATGTAACATCCATGTAGGATAATGTAACATCCATGTAGGATAATGTAACATCCATGTAAGATAATGTAGGATAATGTAACATCCATGTAGGATAATGTAACATCCATGTAGGATAATGTAACATCCATGTAGGATAATGTAAGATAATGTAACATCCATGTAGGATAATGTAACATCCATGTAGGATAATGTAACATCCATGTAGGATAATGTAAGATAATGTAACATCCATGTAGGATAATGTAGGATAATGTAACATCCATGTAGGATAATGTAAGATAATGTAACATCCATGTAGGATAATGTAGGATAATGTAACATCCATGTAGGATAATGTAACATCCATGTAGGATAATGTAACATCCATGTAGGATAATGTAAGATAATGTAACATCCATGTAGGATAATGTAAGATAATGTAACATCCATGTAGGATAATGTAACATCCATGTAGGATAATGTAACATCAATGTAGGATAATGTAACATCCATGTAAGATAATGTAACATCCATGTAGGATAATGTAACATCCATGTAGGATAATGTAACATCCATGTAGGATAATGTAACATCCATGTAGGATAATGTAACATCAATGTAGGATAATTGATAATGTAACATCCATGTAGGATAATGTAACATCCATGTAGGATAATGTAACATCCATGTAGGATAATGTAACATCAATGTAGGATAATAGGATAATGTAACATCAATGTAGGATAATAGGATAATGTAACAGCCATGTAGGATAATGTAACATCAATGTAGGATAATGTAACATCCATGTAGGATAATAGGATAATGTAACATCAATGTAGGATAATAGGATAATGTAACATCCATGTAGGATAATGTAACATCCATGTAGGATAATAGGATAATGTAACATCCATGTAGGATAATAGGATAATGTAACATCCATGTAGGATAATGTAACATCCATGTAGGATAATGTAAGATAATGTAACATCCATGTAGGATAATGTAACATCCATGTAGGATAATGTAACATCCATGTAGGATAATGTAACATCCATGTAGGATAATGTAACATCCATGTAGGATAATGTAACATCAATGTAGGATAATGTAACATCAATGTAGGACACACACTTTAGCACATGTATAATACCACTGTTCGTATATGTATGAGTATCGCAGATACATCTTGCTGTAGTGAACCAAACTCACAACACGACAACCGAGAACGAGAGAACGCCAACAAGGTAACCGAACCAATTCTTCCAAGTTTTATTTCCTTTCTCAGAGTGCAGATTTTGAACAAGACATTAAGAATATAGTCAACACTAACACATATACATGCATGCATAATGTACATCACGGATGTATGGCAATATATATATTACCAAACATGTCTGAAATTAAGACAATATTTAGCACATATTTTATTTTTTCATTGCGTTACGTTGATGGTTCACAGCAACTGCAATTTGAAATATGGCTGTCCGATTAGCGCAGTGGTTAGCGTGCTCGTTTCTCACCAATGCGACCAGGTTCGATCCTCGGACAGTGAAGTATGTGAGATGGTACGATGGTCGCCAGATCGGACAGGTGGGTTTTCTCCGGGTACTCCGGTTTCCTCCCACACGAATGACCACATATACGCTTTCATCAGAGCCAACGAGAGTGATTAATATAAGTTGTGAAAACTTGCTTCGCAATCGTTGTAAAATAAATAAAGTATAAAAAAAATTATAGTCAACGTGAACGTTTTCGGACTCACGTCACCTAACGCGACGTTCTGATGCCATTTAACGCATTGTAACGTCGTATTCTATCATTTAAGAAAACATTTACAGTATAAAATGAAAAGAAAATATATTCGTTTAAAAAAGTAAAGTGTTTGTTTATTATAGCGTCACCCCTATTTAAAGGGCAAGCCATTTTTGACTTATGAGACATCTCTTTATGAACATCAGTACTTCCCGAATCCTACGCTTGTATGCCAGGCACCATGCTGGTAGGCAATCGGTAGCCATTATTTAACTATCTGGCGACTCACCAACCGGCCATATCAGACAAGGTTCGAACCTCCCGCTCCCGCTCCGTAGGAGTACGCCTTAACCACTAGGCCACGGAGTCGGTTTAAGTGACTAATCGAAATATCTTTCACCGAATGAACATTGATAGAAATAGTATCGTTTGCTTTCAATATTCATTCGGTGAAATATAATGCAATCATGTTTGTTTTTACGTTTATTTATCGTCGATACCGGTTGCCCATATGAGTGACGCCTCCTGATGAGATTAGTCATTTTAGATTGTTGGAGGATAGTGCAATGATACAGACAGATACCCATTCCAGAGTATCCTCTGGTTCTTTTACGTGCACGGTGTAAAGCACCGACACGAGACCTCGGTTTAATATCTCATCTGAAAGACTGTTAATTTTATTAGGGTCAGACGGGGGATCGAACCTGCGATCCCTGAATTACCAGTCCAGCGTTTTACCACTGGGCTACAGATCCGTCTGTCACTGAAAAGAACAAATGTATACTCTATTTATACTGTGTATAAGATAGTGTGTACATATATTCAACCAATCAATAGAATAGCACTAGTATTGACCATTAAATCAAGTAGAATTTATATGTGATGATTAATTACTTAAACGATCTGCCTGACATTGGTTCGTTGGTTGAATGAATGTTTTATATACAGCACACTCAGTATTGACAATACGTACTAGAGGACATAAAAAACTCGCACTTCGAATAAGTGTGTTTTTACATGACAAACAATAACTATATAAATACCACCCTTGCTATGTAGTGTAGACCCCAGGACATTGAGATTACATGTTCATCTCCCGGACAGAGCATACAGTATACTTTAATGTTACATGTATACTAGACATAGAAAACGCGCACTTCGGATGTCTGTCTGTCTGTCTGTCTGTCTGTCTGTCTGTCTGTCTGTCTGTCTGTCTGTCTGTCTGTCTGTCTGTCTGTCTGTCTGTCTGTCTGTCTGTCTGTCTGTCTGTCTGTCTGTCTGTCTGTCTGTCTGTCTGTCTGCCTGCCTGCCTGCCTGCCTGTCTGTCTGTCTGTCTGTCTGTCTGTCTGTCTGTCTGTCTGTCTGTCTGTCTGTCTGTCTGTCTGTCTGTCTGTCTGTCTGTCTGTCTGTCTGTCTGTCTGTCTGTCTGTCTGTCTGTCTGTCTGTCTGTCTGTCTGTCTGTCTGTCTGTCTGTCTGTCTGTCTGTCTGTCTGTCTGTCTGTCTGTCTGTCTGTCTGTCTGTCTGTCTGTCTGTCTGTCTGTCTGTCTGTCTGTCTGTCTGTCTGTCTGTCTGTCTGTCTGTCTGTCTGTCTGTCTGTCTGTCTGTCTGTCTGTCTGTCTGTCTGTCTGTCTGTCTGTCTGTCTGTCTGTCTGTCTGTATGTCTGTCTGTCTGTCTGTCTGTTCACTACAGACCACTATATATATGGAGGAATTATATAGGCATATGCCGAGTTTCGAACCCGTCCACTACAGACCACTATATATATGGTGGAATTATATAGGCATATGCCGAGTTTCGAACCCGTCCACTACAGACCACTATATATATGGGGAATTATATAGGCATATGCCGAGTTTCGAACCCGTCCACTACAGACCACGATATATGGAGGAATTATATAGGCATATGCCGAGTTTCGAACCCGTCCACTACAGACCACGATATATGGAGGAATTATATAGGCATATGCCGAGTTTCGAACCCGTCCACTACAGACCACGATATATGGAGGAATTATATAGGCATATGCCGAGTTTCGAACCCGTCCACTACAGACCACGATATATGGAGGAATTATATAGGCATATGCCGAGTTTCGAACCCGTCCACTACAGACCACGATATATGGAGGAATTATATAGGCATATGCCGAGTTTCGAACCCGTCCACTACAGACCACGATATATGGAGGAATTATATAGGCATATGCCGAGTTTCGAACCCGTCCACTACAGACCACGATATATGGAGGAATTATATAGGCATATGCCGAGTTTCGAACCCGTCCACTACAGACCACGATATATGGAGGAATTATATAGGCATATGCCGAGTTTCGAACCCGTCCACTACAGACCACGATATATGGAGGAATTATATAGGCATATGCCGAGTTTCGAACCCGTCCACTACAGACCACGATATATGGAGGAATTATATAGGCATATGCCGAGCTTAGAACCAGCACCGCTAGATATTGAGGAATTATATAGGCCGAGGATCGAATCGGCACCGCTATGTCGACGTATTCTAGCAACATTAGACGGTACCACATTACCACTTAAACCTAAGTTCAACTAAACAACTAAATCGCTATCCTCTTATTAATGTTTTATCAGCCGTAAAATCTAATAGTGTATATTATAGTTGCGATTAATTGTTTAATCCTTCGTTAAATTAAACAAATATAACATTTAATGCTTCTGTATTTAAGGTACAAACATACTAGACGTTTTAAAGAAGCTAATACTAGTATTATCAGATGGCAAATTGAACGAAAATTAAATACATTATTCTGAGGGGCCTTCATGGCCGAGTGGCTACGGTGGTGTCGAATTCTTTCATCTGAGGAAGTTATGTATTGCAATGAACCGATAGTTTATACAAATTTATTTTAGCTCGATTGCGAAACAAGTTCTTACAACTTATATTAATCACTCTCGAGACCTCATTCCTGATGGAATCCATCGCCACAAGGGAGAGAGAAGGGGCAACGTGGAATTTAAATGGGCACACTCGTAACTGCTCCAGCGGGGCTCGAACTCCGGACCTTTCGCACATGAAGCGAACTGCGCTATTACGACTTCCACTTGTATAAATAATATGTTATTTTTTCTGATCTGAATCGATTTCGAAAATGTCTCATGTTAAAATTAAAAACTATATTTATTTTACAACGATTGCGAAACAAGCTTAAACAACGTATATTAATCACTCTCGTTGGCGCGGGTGAAAGCGTATATGTGGCCATTCGTGTGGGAGGAAACCGGAGTACCCGGAGAAAACCCACATGTCCGAACTGGCGACCGCTTTACCACCTCACATAATTTCCGGTCCGAGGATCGAACTCGGGTTGCATTTGAGAGGAGCATGATCGCTAACCACTGTGCTAATGGGACAGATGGTCTCGACTTAGCAAATAACAAAATATTTCCCAATGAAAATGTTCTTAAAATTATGTGTGTGTATTTACGTTTATTTATCGTCGCTACCGGTTTACTGTGCACGTAAAAGAACCAGAGGAGACTCTGGAATGAGTCTCTGTCTGTATCCTTGCACTATCCTCCAAAAATCTAAAATGACTAATCTCTTCAGGAGGCGTCGCTCATGTGGGCAACCGGTAGCGACGATAAATAGAGGTAAAACACACACAAATCTATTATTGGTGGAGGAAGACACCGGGTGACTGTCCCAGTAGTAGCAGTAGTTCAGTCACAGACGGGCACAAGTGTAGAAACAACGACCAGCTGGATAGCTTCCTCGCATGAAAGAATTCGACACCGCCAGTGGGATTCCAACCTACAGCGGTGAGGGTAAAACCATTTGAAGTAAACGACCTTTTCACTCGCCGTTAGGAGTGTGCCCTTAGGTAAGGCATTTAAATTCCACGTTGCCTCTTCTCTCTCCCTCGTGGCGATGGATTCCATCAGGAATGAGGCCTCGAGAGTGATTAATATAAGTTGTTAAGAACTTGTTTCGCAATCGAGCTCGGATGCACCCTTAGGAAAAAACATGCTAAAAGATTTATATATGTTATAAGTATCCACTCGATGTGTGTCCCGAGCCTGGGAACCGGCGTCCATATATTGTCCTGGTCAGTTTGTGTCCCGAGCTTGGGAACCGGCGTCCATATATTGTCCTGGTCAGTCAAATAAATATATTTTAACACCGAGATCATTAATTGGGCCGTATTGAGTTTCTGATAATATCATGTCATTTTGCCAGAAGTTAAAAAGTGAAAAATCGACAGACTGGAACCCAGGCAGGCTAATCTACTCCAAGCAATCTATGCGATATTTAGCATGACATTTAAAGCGACACTACATCAATGAAAAAGAAAATGTCTACAGAATGTAATTATAATATAATAATATGGTATTGTTGTGTTCCAAATATTTATAGCACAATCTGAGTATTTCAACTAACAAACAGGTGTCGTATTCGACGTTTATTGACATAACTAATATTTTAAATAGGGTCAACATCCATGCGTAATGCAACGCTTTTATAACGAATAACAACATATATAGTACAGATTAACCGTTATATCTCAAATATGTGCCTGTGCATATTTATTTTTAGACTGGGGAGATTTAAAGTATCTCTAAACGACAGTATCACGTGATTAATATGGACTCAAATAATAAACAAACGTCAATTCGTGAGCGTGGCTGATCGTTATATGAAATCCTTCTTTTACATTTAAGAGTTTATAGACAGCAAAACGAATGTTCATTGATTGAAAGTTAAGTGTGTGTAGTAGCAATGTTATTTACACTTAAAAAGTGATTTCTATTTACTGTTGTGTGTGTTGCGATGTAATGTCGCTTTAATTTAAGTGTGTGAATGAAACTTTATTTATGCGACATCTGTGATGTAAATTATGAGAAGTTGATAGGACGTTATATAGATTCTCCTCTTTGTGTCTTCACACGGATGGTCTCACTTTGTGATTTACAATTGTAAATGTAAATATTATTATTCTGTTCACGGTATCTTCAATATGTGCGCTGGTATATACACCGTGTGTTGATTAAAAGCGTTTACAGAAACGTTCGGTTAAGTTGCTTTTGTTCACACACAGTTATTTATTTGACTACATAATTTATAATAGAACTTCATTAATATGCGTCTGTTGACGTGGTTTCCATGACAACATATTTTTGATACATTTTAAAAGTAAACATCATTGAAGTACGCAGTAGTCGAGTTTATTAAGTGTTCGTTGGTTTCATTTCAAATAGGAGGGGGTATTTCAATCCGTCTAGTGATACAAATGAATGTTATACCACACATGTAGCTAGCTATGTGCCGCATGCAACAACCAGGTGGGGTTTCGATATATATATAAAAAAAATAAGTATATATATATACTGGCTGACACTATATTAAAAACGGTGCACTTTTATATTGAGCGTTACTTTTTCCTGACAACCTTTAGATTTATGGATTTTACTGTCATGAGAAAATAATCCTACACACATTGCACTAATCTACCTAGTCCGAGTGTGTGTTTTACGTTTATTTATTGTAATAATAATAATAATAATAATAAAGACTTTATTTAACGAGAGTACTCATTTAACAAAAGTTATTCTACCACGAGGCCCTCAACATATATACAATCAAATGCAATCAAAAGATAGCACTATAAGTGAGAACTGCACATTGGAATAATATAGTAATGTAAAAGCTGAAAAATAGAGAAACTATATTTAATATGTAATGGAATATGATGATATATGGAATTGGCTAGCAGAGTAGAAAATGGGAATGAGACAATTAATGATACTAGATCTATCTAACAATGTGCAGATTTGACTCGCTACCGGTTACCTATATGAAGAGCTTAGTCATTTTAGATTTTCGGAGGATAGTGCAATGATACAGACAGTGACCCATTCCAGAGTCTCCTCTGGTTCTTTTACGTGCACGGTGTACAGCACCGACACGAGACCTCGGTTTATATCACTGATCACGTGTACGTGTCACGCTTAGATCACGTTTCTTATATGTAGGTATTTCCTATTACGCACACAGGTCACGTATGTACGTGTAGGCCTACGTGTCACGTTTGTTCCGTGTATTGGTCATGTATGTAACGTACACAGGTTACTGGTCACGTACTTTCGTTTACACTTACCTTTTGGTCCGCGTGTATGTCACGTCTGTTTCGCACACATGTCACGTAATCCTTCACATATTGCACTAATTTACCCAATATTTCGCATATTTTGATACCAAATTTGCCTATATGTTGTTTCTAAAAGGATAACAAAAATTACATCTACAGCAAATACGCGGTTTTAAGTATCTGTATGTAATAATTCAAGTCTTCGACGACACTGAAGCATACAATTTAGCTATTGTATTGGTTAGTTCAAAATACTATCTAATAACGGTATGTGACATTATGGAATCAAGCATCAGTTTTACACTATTAGTTTATAGAAAAATGTGCTTAGCTCGATTGCGAAACAAGTTCTTACAACTTATATTAATCATTCTCGAGACCTCATTCCTGATGGAATCCATCGTCACGAGGGAGAGAGAAGAGACTACGTGGAATTTAAATGCCTTGCCTAAGAGCACAATCGTAACGGCTCCAGCGGGGTTTGAACTCCGGGCAGTTCGCACCTGAAGCGAACGCGCTACTACTGCGCTATCACGACTTCCATTATGTTATCAATATTTACAGTCATTCAGATGGGACATTAAACCGAGGTCTCGTTTATCATTGCACTATCCTCCAAAATTTAAAATGACTAATCTCGCCAGTAAGCGTCGCTCATATGGGCAACCGGTAGCGACGATAAATAACCGTAAAACACACACTCACGACCCTGTTTCACAAATCTTCCTCAAATATTACAATGACTGTATAAATCGTTGTTAATTGCCTTCCCATTGCAATGCAGTTGTTTGTGGGATTGTCTCAGGCGAGTACATACAAGTCATACAAATGTTGCTGAACAATGCGTGTTGCTTAAATAATTAAAATCCAAGCTCACAATTAAAACAATGCACAATGTGCCAATGACCTCGTCTGGTAAATGCAATGGTTATCTGTAGACGAGATTGTACTGTACGGACAGTAATAAACAGAGACATCAGATTAGTATACGAGATAATATACTGCATAACTATGAAGAGATATATGGGCAGCATTCAAGTATGAACTAGCGTTAACGAGTGTCTCGTTTCGTAATGTATTAATCTCGTTAAATACGTTAATGTCTATGTAATGCGTTTTGATTATTAAAATGGAGAAATAAAATAAAGCTATCACCCATATGCAAATTTATCGCACTTAGTTTAACCATAATTCTTGTATTGTCTATATTTACATTAGTTTAGTTTAAACTTTATTTATTTTCCAACGATTGCGAAATATAACAACTTATATTAATCACTCTCGTTGGCGCGGATGAAAGCGTATATGTTGTCATTCGTGTGTGTGAGGGGGGGGGGGGAACCGGAGTACCCGGAGATAACCCACCTGTCCGATCTGGCGTCCACCGTACCATCTCGCATACGTCCCGGTCAGAGGATCGAACCCTGGTTGCATTGGTGAGAAGCGAGCGCGCTAACCGGACAGCCATTTACATATTCTATATATTAACTAATTGTATCGTATAGAGCACGCTTTAATAAACAAGTATTTACAATGCTATGAGTGAGTTTGTTTGTTTGTAGATACATCACCAAGGTCATTTACAAAAATAAAGATCACAGACGTCAGTTCGTACACAGATCTTCACAATATTTCTTAAATCTAAATAATTGTGTAAGTAAACACGTTGTTGAGAATATTTCATGGTGCAGTAGATTCTAAGTAAATACGTTACTGAGAATATATCATTGTGCAGTAGATTCTAAGTAAATACGTTGCTGAGAATATTTCATGGTGCAGTAGATTCTAAGTAAACACGTTGCTGAGAATATTTCATGGTGCAGTAGATTCTAAGTAAATATGTTGCTGAGAACATATCAGTGTGCAGTAGATTCTAAGTAAATACGTTGCTGAGAATATTTCATTGTGCAGTAGATTCTAAGTAAATATCACTGAGAATATTTCATTGTGCAGTAGATTCTAAGTAAATACGTCACTGAGAATATTTCATTGTGCAGTAGATTCTAAGTTAATACGTTACTGAGAATATATCATTGTACAGTAGATTCTAAGTAAATATACACATGAGAATATTTCATTGTGCAGTAGATTCTATGTAAATACGTTGCTGAGAATATTTCATTGTGCAGTAGATTCTAAGTAAATACATTACTAAGAATATTTCATTGTGCAGTAGATTCTAAGTAAATATACATCTGGGGATATCTTATTGTGCAGTAGATTCTAAGTAAATATACACCTCAGAATATTTCATAATTGTGTAAGTAAATACGTTACTGGGAATGTTTCATTGTGCAGTCTATTCTAAGTAAATACGTTACTGAGAATATATCATGGTGCAGTAGATTCTAAGTAAATACGTTACTGAGAATATATCATGGTGCAGTAGATTCTAAGTAAACAAGTTCCTATAAGAATATCGCAGCGTGCAACACGCACTAAATAGCTACAATTTGTTTCATTTTCAACATAATTTAATTACAGTCTACATCCGTTATATCAAAGTCGGTTATGTCAAATGAAGCGGTTATATAGAAGTCAGGTCAAATTACCACGTGCAAAATAGTTTATTGTGGGAGAAATTTAAGGCTTGTGATCTACGAGAAACACCAACTTGGGAAATATGGTCAATATATGTTGTGTCAAACTTCGGTTATGTCGAAGTATTTTGTACAGTCCGATGGAATTCCACATAACTGATATAGACTGTATATTGTAATATGTGTAACTAGTTTTGACATTAAGGCTGATCAGTGACTTATAGATCAATTAGGCCATGTGTTATCGTGTACTTGTACAATGTATATTGATGCATAGCTCGTCAGTAAATAATTATATAATAATATTACACCCCCGTATAATTTGATACACTAGACCCGCCCCTGAATGCTACAAAAGTGCATGGTACTTGATGATATGGTGTATATAGCTCCGTTGAACACGTCATATGGTACATACAAATGAATGACAAGGGGGGAGGAGGTGTATGATATGCAGCGAACACATCGAGTTGTTGTCCGATTAGTGCAGTGATTAGCGCGCTCGCTTCTCACCAATGCGACCCGGGTTCGATCCTCGGACAGGGAAGTATGTGAGATGGTACGATGGTCGCTATATCGGACAGGTGGGTTTTCTCCGGGTACTCAGGTTCCCTCCCACATGAATGACCACATATACGCTTTCATCCGAGCCAACGAGAGTGATTAATATAAGTTGTTAAAACTTGCTTCGCAATCGTTGTAAAATAAAGTATTAAAAAAACCCATCGAGTATGTATTATTTAATTGATTAACCCTTTCAACACCAAGTAACTCACATGGACTGGTCCATGATATTCATAAATGAATCAGAAAATCACATTTAGACAAGTTCATTTATCAAAATGGGTAATTATGTCTAAAAATAGTCATATCACTGGCAAAAAGTGCAGATCCTGATGAGACGGCTTGCTACGAGCCGGCTCATCTGGATCTACACTTTTTGTAAGCCTATGTAGAGGTCTGTGGTGTTGAAAGGGTTAAAGGTAAGTTTTAGATTGAACAAATCTGTTCGTTAATTCTCGTATGTTCCTTAGAATGCAGCTAGGGCGATAGAATCTTCTTCTCTTCAAAATATTCCCTTGGACATACCCCGGACCCCCCCCCCTCCTCATATCCTAACCGTGCCTACACATTTATCAAGCCCAAGCTACCCCCTGTAGAGTGGGAGGGTGGTTCAATACGTGGGTGTAATTTGATGATGGTGTCATGTCTTGGTCATTATAACTAAAACTGTTACTGTCGAATCGCACCCGCCATTCCACCGGATAATAAGATAGCCCCTCTGGGTTACACTCAGGGGGTGAGACAGCGGTCGGGAATCGGGTTATCTCAAAATAAAATGTATCATTGTGTGGTTCCAGTTTGCCCATGTTACATCATGTAGATGGGAACTGACTGCGGTCCTAACACCATTAATTTTGTTCATTTTTGGTTAATTGATTTTAAAGCAAGGTTTTTTTGCGGTTTAAAGTCGCACCAACAACTTAGGTAATACGGTGACCCTCCAGCTATTATTTGTGGAGGAAGACCCCATGTGCCCCTCCGTGCAGCATTGTGGGCGCCCGGGTAGAACCACAGAGCTACAGCTGAACAACTTCTTCACATGAAATAATTCGACACACCGAGTGGGATTCGAACCTACATTGGTGAGGGGCAAGTGATTTGAAGGCAACGTCCTTAACAATGGCGGCCATTCTATAACAAAAGTAACGTGTACATTTATAAATATTAAAAATGGCATATGCTCAACTTCTCTCTGTGGTTGTTCGTACATGTCTATGTATGGCTATATGTACTTATTGTAACATAATGGGGTTATATGTTGATTATGTTAATTAATTACCTCCATAATTAGTTACTTATAACTTGGACTTGTTTTGGAACTTATACGATTACGGTACACTATATGTGGTTAGTTTTACCTATATGTGGTTAGTTGTACCTGTATGTGGTTATTTGTACTAGAACGCGCTAATGCCACAGGCAATAGACGTCCGGAAATGAAGACGTTTCCTGTGCTATTTGTACTAGAACGCGCTAATGCCACAGGTAATAGACGTCCGGAAATGAAGACGTTTCCTGTGCTATTTGTACTAGAACGCGCTAATGCCACAGGCAATAGACGTCCGGAAATGAAGACGTCCGGAAATGAAGACGTTTACTGTGCTCCTTTTTCTTTCAATGTAACATTTATATGTTGAGTATATTATATTCATTGTGGGACAATTAGTGCTGATGACGGGACAATTAGTGCTGATGACGGGACAATTAGTGCTGATGAATTAGTGCTGATGACGGGACAATTAGTGCTGATGACGTTGCTGGTTAATGAGTTAATAATGCCTTGTGTTTTTTGTTGCTTCTTTTGTTCTGGACGAATGGGAATTTATGTGATAAGAATTACTGCTATGTATTCGTATTATAGGTATTGAAAGTGTCCAATTGTTTTCAGGAACTAGTTCCAAGCTTTCACTGGTGTGTGCATAGAAATACAGACTTGAGCTGGAATCCAGAAATGGCTAGGTCAATATATTTACGTAGTTGAAATTCTGCAACAATAGTTGGTTCCCATATGATTCCCGGATGATCCAGCAGGGATGTGGTATATGCTATTTTGTTGGATAGGGTTTCATGTTATTGTCAACATATTTGCATTTAATTATTAAATTATGCACTTTATAATGTATATACATTCACTCAATACACAATCCGAGTGTGTATTATGCAGAGTGAGTTTTCAATCGTCCTTACATATTTATATACATTCACTCAATACACTATCCGAGTGTGTATTATGCAGAGTGAGTTTTCAATCGTCCTTCAATTACATATGTATATACATTCACGCAATACACTATCCAGGTGTGTATTATGCAGAGTGAGTTTTCAATCGTCCTTCTATTACATATTTGTATGTATATGTAATAGTTTTTCTTGTTATGTTTTAAGTCGCACAAACAGATTAGGTCATATGCCGACTCTCCAGCTATTGTTGGTGGAGGAATACACCGGGTAGAAGAACCGGCCTTCCGCAAGCCAGCTGGGTAGCTTCCTTGCATGAAATAGTTCGACACCCCCAGCGGGATTCGAACGTACAACGATGAGAGATAAGTGATGGAGGACAGTGGAAGACCATGATGGAGGACAGTGGAATACCATGTTGGAGGACAGTGGAATACCGTGGCGGAGGACAGTGGAATACCATGGCGGAGGACAGTGGAATACCATGGTGGAGGACAGTGGAATACCATGATGGAGGACAGTGGACTACCGTGGTGGAGGACAGTGGAATACCATGATGGCGGACAGTGTAATACCATGGTGGGGGACAGTGGAATACCATGGCGGAGGACAGTGGAATACCATGATGGAGGACAGTGGAATACCATGATGGAGGACAGTGTAATACCATGATGGAGGACAGTGGAATACCATGATGGAGGACAGTGGAATACCATGATGGAGGACAGTGGAATACCATGATGGAGGACAGTGGAATACCATGATGGAGGACAGTGGAATACCATGATGGAGGACAGTGGAATACCATGATGGAGGACAGTGGAATACCATGATGGAGGACAGTGGAATACCATGATGGAGGACAGTGGAATACCATGATGGAGGACAGTGGAATACCATGATGGAGGACAGTGGAATACCATGATGGAGGACAGTGGAATACCATGATGGAGGACAGTGGAATACCATGATGGAGGACAGTGGAATACCATGATGGAGGACAGTGGAATACCATGATGGAGGACAGTGGAATACCATGATGGAGGACAGTGGAATACCATGATGGAGGACAGTGGAATACCATGATGGAGGACAGTGGAATACCATGGTGGAGGACAGTGGAATACCATGATGGAGGACAGTGGAATACCATGATGGAGGACAGTGGAATACCATGATGGAGGACAGTGGAATACCATGATGGAGGACAGTGGAATACCATGATGGAGGACAGTGGAATACCATGATGGGGGACAGTGGAATACCATGGTGGATGATAGCGGAATACCATGATGGAGGACAGTGGAATACCATGGTGGGGACAGTGGAATACCATGATGGAGGACAGTGGAATACCATGGTGGAGGACAGTGGAATACCATGATGGAGGACAGTGGAATATCATGATGGGGGACAGTGGAATACCATGATGGAGGACAGTGGAATACCATGGTTGAGGACAGTGGAATACCATGATGGAGGACAGTGGAATACCATGGTGGGGAACAGTGGAATACCATGATGGAGGACAGTGGACTACCATGATGGAGGACAGTGGAATACCATGATGGCGGACAGTGGAATACCATGATGGAGGACAGCGGAATACCATGATGGATGATAGTGGAGGACCATGGTGGAGGACAGTGGAATACCATGGTGGAGGACAGTGGAATACCATGATGGATGATAGCGGAGGACCATGGCCATGATGGAAGACAGCGGAAGATAATGATGGAGGACAATGAAGACGTATGAATTCCAGGAACAGCCCTGGTCATGTTAAAATACGCAGTATATAGTAGAAATACAAGTACAATCATCTGTCCAACACATTTACTAATTGTATAATAGATTCAATCGGCTGATAGCAATAGCTGCTATCTCTGTACCGATTATGATACATCTGAAATATGCTGATGTGAATCACGCGTGCATGTTGCGTGTATTTATCGTCGATATGTCGGTTGCGATGCGAGGGACACCACAGGATGAGATTGTCATTTTATGTTTTGGAGGATAACTGCTCAAATCCAGAGATTCGTCTGATATACATGTATATGATTTGTGATTTGAATGTATATCTGTCAGTCCATCCGTACCCCGTTCATATGTATGTATATCCGTCCGTCAGTCTGTTGGTTGGCTGGCTGCTGGCTGCTGGCTGCTGGCTGACTGCCCTCCGCCCGTCTCCTGTTTGTCTGTCTTTCGTATATCTAGCTTTCTGTCTGTATAGACCCGCATCAGAATTAATTATTTTCTTAAGTGGGCATACGATGTGCTAGAAATCAAACAGCTAACGCACTGTCCGAACTATTCCCCTTTTATTTACTATAGATCCAAATACAGTCAAACCTGTCTTAAGCAGCCAGCCAAGGGATTCTCAGAAAGTGGCTGCTTAGCACAGGTGGCTGCTTAATAGAGGTTAAATGTATAATAAAACAACATATTGTGAATCTGAAAACTGGCTGCTTAACACAGGTTGGTTGCTTAATAGAGGTGACCGCTAACACAGGTTTGACTGTAGATCCAAATAGCTAATGTGGTACCTCTCCAGTTGTTATCGGTGGAGGAAGACCCCGGACGCCACCTCGATCAGTATTCCAGACACGGACGGGCTTCCGGGTAGTACAATCTGGATAGCTTCCTCGCATGCAAGAATTCGAGACCCCTAGTGGGATTCGAACATGCATTGGTTCAATGACCCGTCCATAATTAATAAACACAGTTGTCAATTAGCTTCCTGCATGTAAATTGATTTAGCTCGATTACGAAACAAGTTTTTACAACATTAGATTAATAGCTATCGATACATCAGGGATATGGGATCCATCGCCACATGGGAGAGAGACGAGGCCCTGTGGATTAGAGTGACTTGCCGAATGACACCACCATGTACAGTGGTTCTGACTGGCACCGTATCCAGAACGCAGCGTAGTTATGCTTTACCTCAATTGTGGCTGTCCTATTAGAGCAGCTCACCAATGCAACCCGGGTTTGGTCCTCGGACCGTGAAGTATGTGAGATGGTACGGTGGTCGTCAGATCGGACAGGTGGGTTTTCTCCGAGTACTCCGGTTTCCTCCCACACCAATGACCACATTTACGCTTTCATCCGCGCCAACGAGAGTGATTAATATAAGTTGTTAGAACTTGTTTCGGAATCGTTGTAAAATAAATAAAGTTTAAACTACTACCTCAAATTTAAATATGTCTGGCCCAATAGTTTAAATTTAATTTAATAAAGGGGAAGAATTGTAACAGTACATTAGTCGTTTATTTTCAAAGTAGGCCTATGTAGTTTGTGTCGATATCTAGCACATCTAAGAGACTATGTCCCCTTAAATAAACTGAGCCTTAATTAACAAGCAAAACATACGAACATATATACTAACAAAATATACGTACTTAAAGAGTGAAGGAATATATTCCACAATATATCAACACGTTTTCACCTTAAATAAACTGAGCCTTAATTAACAAGCAAAACATACGAACATATATACTAACAAAATATACGTACTTAAAGAGTGAAGGAATATATTCCACAATATATCAACACATTTTCACTTTTAAAACGCATTCGTTACTGTCTATAAGACTTCCCAAGTAAGTCATAAATCCATGTACCCATGTCGTAGAACATAATACGTCTATATATGGATTTCAATTGACTAAAGTGTGAATTAAGTTTTCTTGCTCTATCGCGAGGTGTAAACGTGCGCGTTTCAATAAGCCACCGCGACTGATTGACATAAATTTGGACCTAAGTAGGCCGCATCTAAATCTCTGTTCAAACCTTAACGATTATATCTGGGCTGGTTTTGTAAAGCGTCTATTTATTCTTCCTAGGGAAATAAACTCAACAACCATACTAGCATTTGCTTTAGAAGAATTCAATCCCTACATGTGACTAAAACAATATAATAGCAGGCCCGTAGCCACACTGAGGCACACCGAGGTGACTGCCTCGGTTAAAAAATATGAATGAAACATTAAATAAATAAAATGCAAAAATACCCCTTTGCTTTAAACTGTTGACTGCTAGAGAGCTGAACGGTCATTAAATAGAAAACGCAGGAAATCACTTCTATACCCCAACACTTTTAAGGGGGAACAATCCCCCGGACCCCTCCCCCACACTAGATATAGCCTAGGTTGAAATTTGCCTCTGGCTACGGTACTGGATATAACACATCACATTTTGCATATAAAACGTCCAGTATACGGAGTTAAGTAAGTTACAGACGGGTCTGTAGTCCAGTGGTAACACGCTGGACTGGTAATCCAGGGATCGCAGGTTCGATCCCCCGTCTGACCCTAATAAAATTAACAGTCTTTCAGATGGGACATTAAACCGAGGTCTCGTGTCGGTGCTTTACACCGTGCACGTAAAAGAACCAGAGGAGACTCTGGAATGGGTCTCTGTCTGTATCATTGCACTACCCTCCAAACAATCTAACATGACTAATATCTTCAGGAGGCGTCGCTCATATGGGCAACCTGTAGCGACGATAAATAAACGTAACACACCGTTTGATCTGGCTTGGTCCAGTTGATCTGATCGGCAGTGGGAGCCACAATAATATGATAGATCTACCGTTTATTTAGTATTTAGCATGTACTCAACAAAACTTAAAAAGCAAATAAATACTGGTCCAACGCGATATGTGAAATATGTATATAAACAGAAAACCAATATAATAAACAAGATATAGGTGATCCAGGTAGTTGGTATCGACCATTGCCCGAGGTTATAACACTTTTTCTCAGTTCTCAAATTATTTGATTCTGAGTTTTACTGCCATCTGAACCAATCAGAAGCTTGAGACTGAGTTTGAGATAGGAGAAAAGTTTCATAACCTCGAGGCCAGGTATAATGAGATACAATCATTTAGTCAAAATAAAAGCGTGTTTCACTATATCTTAGTGTAATGGTATTGTCCTCAATATCGCGTTGCATTTATACCAGTCTTCAGATGGAAGACTGAGACAGATAGACTGGGACAGCGTATTCGCCGGTGTTTGTTGACAAATGCGTTCAAGTGATAAACGATTATATACCAGTTAAGCTTTGCGGTGAGGAACGCTCCATTGCACTTATTTTGCATACAATCTAATATCAGATAAATAACAACCATCATAAATAAACACTAACAAACCTATTAAGTTATATAAATATATATTTTATTGCATTTACGAGGTAATACATGTATCCAGCCCAGCCATGCAGAGTGTGTGTGTTACGTTTATTTATCGTCGCTACCGGTTGCCCATATGAGTGACGCCTCCTGAAGAGATTAGTGATTTTAGATTGTTGGATGATAGTGCAATGATACAGACAAGGACCCATTCCAGAGTCTCCTCTGGTTCTTTTACGTTTTTTAAAAATTTAATAATATGTTATTGCATTTTTTCATACAATACATTACATATATACATACAATACTAAGAACAAATCAGAGATTACTATGTAATTATATGATTGCAGTATACGATACATTTGTTTTGTCAAGGGGAAAAAAGCAAATGGGTTGGGCTACAAGTTATAACAACATTATTTACAGCCCTCCCCGTTCTTTTACGTGTACGGTGTAAAGCACCGACACGAGACCTCGGTTTAACGTCCCATCTGAAAGATCTGTTAATTTTATTAGGGTCAGACGGGGGATCGAACGTCATGCATAGCATATGCGTTGTTAATTATATATTCCAAATAATTAAATGCAACATGTAGCTTAGTATCAAACTCGAAATCTGAACTTAGTTTTTTTTTCGTAGCCGGGGTCGGTACCCGGGTAAAACCATCGAAATAATAAGTCGACAATCACAATATGATTCATTGGAACGTACGAGACATTTAGTTTGTTTCGGAGCCGGGGGCGGTACCCGGGTAAAACCATCGAAACAATAAGTCGACAATCACAATATGATTCAATGGAACGTACATTGCTTGTTTTTCTTTTACCTCCCTTGAAAGATGTGTTAGATTAGAAGTCCGACTTGTTATAATCCTTTACCTCCCTTGAAAGATGTGTTAGATTAGAAGTCCGACTTGTTATAATCCTTTACCTCCCTTGAAAGATGTGTTAGATTAGAAGTCCGACTTGTTATAATCCTTTACCTCCCTTGAAAGATGTGTTAGATTAGAAGTCCGACTTGTTATAATCCTTTACCTCCCTTGAAAGATGTGTTAGATTAGAAGTCCGACTTGTTATAATCCTTTACCTCCCTTGAAAGATGTGTTAGATTAGAAGTCCGACTTGTTATAATCCTTTACCTCCCTTGAAAGATGTGTTAGATTAGAAGTCCGACTTGTTATAATCCTTTACCTCCCTTGAAAGATGTGTTAGATTAGAAGTCCGACTTGTTATAATCCTTTACCTCCCTTGAAAGATGTGTTAGATTAGAAGTCCGACTTGTTATAATCCTTTACCTCCCTTGAAAGATGTGTTAGATTAGAAGTCCGACTTGTTATAATCCTTTACCTCCCTTGAAAGATGTGTTAGATTAGAAGTCCGACTTGTTATAATCCTTTACCTCCCTTGAAAGATGTGTTAGATTAGAAGTCCGACTTGTTATAATCCTTTACCTCCCTTGAAAGATGTGTTAGATTAGAAGTCCGACTTGTTATAATCCTTTACCTCCCTTGAAAGATGTGTTAGATTAGAAGTCCGACTTGTTATAATCCTTTACCTCCCTTGAAAGATGTGTTAGATTAGAAGTCCGACTTGTTGCGGTAGAATAAATGTAATTTATTCCAAATCATGTTATTTAATTTATAACCAATTTTTACAGTTAAGTACCCATTTCAATGCCAACGAAACATTATATGTGATTTATCTTTACAGTTTTCTATAGAAATGTAACCAAATGTTCAGTTCCATCTAGGTGGTAGTAAACTGATGATAGGGTCGTTCCAAATAATATGCATGCAAATGCGCGTGTGTTTTACGTTTATTTATCGTCGCTACCGGTTGTCCACTTGAGCGACGCCTCCTGAAGAGATTAGTAATTTTAGATTTTTGGAGGATAGTGCATGATACAGACAGAGACCCATTCCAGAGTATCATCTGGTTCTTTTACGTGCACGGTGTAAAGTACCGACACGAGACCTCGGTTTAACGTCCCATCTGAAAGACTGTTAATGTTATTAGGGTGAGACGGGAGATCGAACCTGCGGCATGCACATGATGACCATACATTGAGATAAAAACTATATATATATGTGGTCCTCTCTACATCCGAATGTTGGCTTAAAGGGCTTTTTTCAAGGAAAACAAAAATCTGGCTAATTCATTTTTTTAAAGATTGGTATGAATCAATTGGATATGGATTGGACAGGTGGGTTTTCTCCGGGTACTCCCACACGAATGACAACATATACGCTTTCACCCGTGCCAACGAGAGTGGTTAATATAAGTTGTTACGAAATAATTCATAGTTTGGTCTCGGTGTGTATAACTGATAATCTGCGGTTGATCTGAGATCTGTAATAAAAGGTATCAAGTAAGATGGTATAAATAAGGATATTCTAACGCTATTTGTTGGCTTCAAATTCTGTAAACACTAGGTGACCGGTTAGGAATTTTGTTTAATGTATATATTTAACCTTTGACGTCAACCCGACCTTGACGATTACAAGATGGACCTGCATTTTCGCCTGATATCCATCACTCGCTCACTGTCAGATACGTTGTTTTGTAATTATACATTGACCGACATACATGTTGCACGTGCGATATGTGACCTTATACGTAACGTATGTGATAGTGCGCATGTAGTACACGTGACCGTTACACGTGGCATATGTGATGTGTTTATTAAATAAACGCAATATGTTTTCGTAATATGCAGAACGTATACCTGACACTTGACACATGTATATGTAAATATGTACTAGCAATTTTTCAAGATTACTCGTGTCATGTACACATAAAGTCATAAGACGCGTGACTTGTCCACGTACATGACATATACACGTAACGAAAGTGATAATTACACGTAAATACGTGACATGTGTGTGAAACAGACGTGACATGCAGACGGACCAAAAGGTAAGTGTGCACGAAAGTACGTGACCAGTAACATGTGTACGTTACAGACATGAACAATACACGGAACAAATGTGACATGTACACGTAAATACGTGACCTGTCATGACCTACATGTAAGAAACGTGATCTAAGCGTGACACGTACACGTGATCAGTGATATAAACATATGTATATCGGGATCATTACTATGAAGGAGGAGGTTTTGTCGGAAATAAAACTGCAATACTGTTCTGTGTGATCAATAGACAGGTATGAATCATATAAACTCAAATCTCGAATTTGAATTACATTTTGTTGCACAATCAAGTGCAATTCACAACTAATCCCTATGGTTTTTTTCAAACTTTTGAAAATTATGCATCAGTTAAATGCACTATATTCAGGATCTGTATATATATATATACTTGACACGAAAAGGAAACTGTGCACTTGCCTTAGAGGTAAAATTTATATCCTTTTCAGAAAACAATATAGGCTAATTTGGTATCAAAATGTGTGAACTATTGGGTAAATTATGGCCCCTCTACTTACCTCCCATGACGTTCGTCCACATAATTATATAAGGAATGTTAACGTTCAAGTGTTGGACGGATCTGTAGTCCAGTGGTAACATGCTGGACTGGTAATCCAGGGATCGCAGGTTCGCAGGTTCGATCCCCCGTCTGACCCTAACAAAAGTAACAGTCTTTCAGAGGAGACTTTAAACCGAGGTCTCGTATCGGTGCTGTACACCGTGCACGTAAAAGAACAAGAGGAGACTCTGGAGTGGGTCTCTGTCTGTATCGTTGCACTATCCTCCAAAAATCTAAAATGACTAACCTCTTCGGGAGGCGTCGCTCATATGGGCAACCGGTAACGACGATAAATAAACGTAAAACACACACACAGGTGTTGGACTAGTGTGAAGGATTATTTTCTCATGACAGTAAAATCCATAAATCTAAAGGTTGTCAGGAAAAAGTAACGCTCAATATAAAAGTGCACCGTTTTTAATATAGTGTTAGTATATACATATATATATATCGAAACCCCACCTGGTTGTTACATGCGGCATATAGCTACATGTGTGGTATGCTATTCATTTATATCGCTAGGCGGATCGAAATACCACCTTTATGAAACCGAGTCCAGCATACTCCAACCATTGGATAGTATGTATTCTATGCACATTTATTTAAGCTTGATTGCGAAACATGTTCCTGCAACTTATATTAATCACTCTCGAGACTTCATTACTAATTGAATCCATCGCCACGAGAGAGAAAAGGTAACAGCTGGGCGTGAATTCCAGGCATTTCGCACCTGAAGCGAACGTGCTACCACTCCGCTATCACGCCTTCTACTAATAGTATATATGTAGATTGTTTTTATAACTATGTTATCATAAATTATTTGATTTGATTTGAACCATTAGCAGGGACATATACATGTTTTCCTGGGCAAATGTGGACGTCCTAAGCGGTTAACCAGTATTAAGCAGTGCGTGTCTTGCTCAAGGACACTACATAAGCTTTCAAATCATCAAAGGGGCGATATCTCCGTATATATGAATCGATATATACAGGCGGTATTTATACTGAATTCATACCAAGTCACATTCAAACCTAAACAGCGGTGTATACAAGAGCTGATAAGCACATAGTTGTCACATTCAAACATAAACAGCGGTGTATACAAGAGCTTGTCAGCACATAGCTGTCACATTCAAACCTAAAGAGCGGTGTATACAAGAGCTTGTCAGCACATAGTTGTCACATTCAAACCTGAGCAAGATCTGGTCAGCAGTTTGTTTATTAATACAATTGCGCAATTGTACATCGGATAGATGGGCAGACATAACTGACTAAATCAATGTTCCCACCGAGAGATACGAAGGGATTCCTACTATTACATTAGCATAGATGTTTGAACTTTATTTTCTCCCGAACATGTTCTCTAGTTTGAACATATTTTATTCGGATCAAATACATATATACATATATAAACACAATGTTTATACATTGGAACCGATATGGGTCGAGAAACAAGCTTAACGCTTATATGAATCCCTTCCCATGTTGGAGTACGTTTAAATGGTACACATTGCTTGGCGAATAGTAATGGCGAGTGTATGTGTTCAGTAAATATAAATTGTAGAGAAACTATTGAATACTTAAACAGCAGTGGCAAATGTTTGGACTTGATGTTGCTAAGCGTTCGCATATATTAACAGCATCGCGTTATTGTAATTTTAATGTAGCAATAAGGAAACGTTAGATCCAAATATGTAAACTATCAAAACAGAATCTGGTATTATCACACGACTGGCCGGGACCAAAACGGAGAGAACCCCCACGTTCACCTAGGTATCGAAACGTTTTGTTGCTGCAATATAGCTCTGAACATTCGGGAATATATTCTCTCTATATGTACATCATAAACCATTAATTTATATTGCATATCAGATTCTACAACACTTCCGTGTACAACCGAGAGATGTTTGTAAGCCGTGTTAATCCTACTGCATTACACAATTTGATAAACATCAGTGTAAATAACATGTACAAAGCATAACTTTCTCTATCGAAATCAGTTTCGTTACGTGTTTCAACTTTTAAGTATGGCAAATGCGATCGCTATTGGCTTGTAACCACAGACGCTTGTGGTCTGGACAAATGTTTTCCTGTTCAAAACTACAAAACTAAAAACCATTTTGTTTTTGCTTTTTAAGAATACCTTGATACAGTGTGTGCTTTACGCTATACATTGTACATGCTGTGGCTTGCAGTGGTTCGGGGGTTCCTCAGCTTGCAAGCGTCTGTGGCTTGCAATGGTTCGGGGGTTCCTCAGCTTGCAAGCGTATGTGGCTTGCAATGGTTCGGGGCTTCCTCAGCTTGCAAGCGTCTGTGGCTTGCAATGGTTCGCGGGTTCCTCAGCTTGCAAGCGTCTGTGGCTTAGACGCTTGCAATGGTTCGCGGGTTCCTCAGCTTGCAATCGTCTGTGGCTTGCAATGGTTCGGGGGTTCCTCAGCTTGCAAGCGTCTGTGGCTTGCAATGGTTCGGGGATTCCTCAGCTTGCAAGCGTATGTGGCTTGTAATAGTTCGGGGGTTCCTCAGCTTGCAAGCGTCTGTGGCTTGCAATGGTTCGGGGTTTCCTCAGCTTGATGGGGTGTGTGGCTTGCAATGGTTAGGGGGTTCCTCAGCTTGATGGGGTGTGTGGCTTGCAATGGTTCGGGGGTTCCTCAGCTTGCAAGCGTCTGTGACTTGCAATGGTTCGGTGGTTCCTCAGCTTGCACTCGTCTGTGGCTTGCAATGGTTCAGGGATTCCTCAGCTTGCAATCGTCTGTGGCTTGCAATGGTTCGCGGGTTCCTCAGCTTGCAATCGTCTGTGGCTTGCAATAGTTCGGGGGTTCCTCAGCTTGCAAGCGTCTGTGGCTTGCAACGGTTCGGGGTTCCTCAGCTTGCAATCATCTGTGTCTTGCAATGGTACGGGGGTTCCTCAGCTTGCAATCGTCGTGTCTTGCAATGGTTCGCGGGTTCCTCAGCTTGCAATCGTCTGTGGCTTGCAATAGTTCGGGGGTTCCTCAGCTTGCATCGTCTGTGGCTTGCAATGGTTCGGGGGTTCCTCAGCTTGCAAGCGTCTGTGGCTTGCAATGGTTCGGGGGTTCCTCAGCTTGATGGGGTGTGTGGCTTGCAATGGTTCGGGGGTTCCTCAGCTTGCAAGCGTCTGTGGCTTGCAATGGTTGGGGCTTCCTCAGCTTGCAAGCGTCTGTGGCATGCAATGGTTCGGGGGTTCCTCAGCTTGCAAGCGTCTGTGGCTTGTAATAGTTCGGAGGTTCCTCAGCTTGCAAGCGTCTGTGGCTTGCAATGGTTCGGGGCTTCCTCAGCTTGATGGGGTGTGTGGCTTGCAATGGTTCGGGGGTTCCTCAGCTTGATGGGGTGTGTGGCTTGCAATGGTTCGGGGGTTCCTCAGCTTGCAAGCGTCTGTGGCTTGCAATGGTTCGGTGGTTCCTCAGCTTGCAATCGTCTGTGGCTTGCAATGGTTCAGGGGTTCCTCAGCTTGCAATCGTCTGTGGCTTGCAATAGTTCGGGGCTTCCTCAGCTTGCAAGCGTCTGTGGCTTGCAATGGTTCGGGGGTTCCTCAGCTTGCAATCATCTGTGTCTTGCAATGGTTCGGGGGTTCCTCAGCTTGCAATCGTCTGTGTCTTGCAATGGTTCGCGGGTTCCTCAGCTTGCAATCGTCTGTGGCTTGCAATAGTTCGGGGGTTCCTCAGCTTGCATGCGTCTGTGGCTTGCAATGGTTCGGGGGTTCCTCAGCTTGCAAGCGTCTGTGGCTTGCAATGGTTCGGGGGTTCCTCAGCTTGATGGGGTGTGTGGCTTGCAATGGATCGGGGGTTCCTCAGCTTGCAAGCGTATGTGGCTTACAATGGTTCGGGGGTTCCTCAGCTTGCAACCGTCTATGTCTTGCAATGGTTCGGGGGTTCCCCAGCTTGCATGCGTCTGTAGCTTGCAATGGTTCGCGGGTTCCTCAACTTGCAATCGTCTGTGGCTTGCAATGGTTCGGGGGTTACTCAGCTTGCAAGAGTCTGTGGCTTGCAATGGTTCGGTGGTTCCTCAGCTTGCAAGCGTCTGTGGCTTGCAATGGTTCGGGGGTTTCTCAGCGTGCATGCGTCTGTGGCTTGCAATGGTTCGGGGCTTCCTCAGCGTGCAAGCGGCTGTGGCTTGCAATGATTCGGGGGTTCCTCAGCTTGCAAGCATCTGTGGCTTGCAATGGTTCGGGGCTTCCTCAGCTTGCAATCGTATGTGGCTTGCAATGGTTCGGGGGTTCCTAAGCTTGCAATCGTCTGTGGCTTGCAATAGTTCGGGGGTTCCTCAGCTTGCATGCGTCTGTGGCTTGCAATGGTTCGGGGGTTCCTCAGCTTGCAAGCGTCTGTGGCTTGCAATGGTTCGGGGGTTCCTCAGCTTGATGGGGTGTGTGGCTTGCAATGGATCGGGGGTTCCTCAGCTTGCAAGCGTATGTGGCTTGCAATGGTTCGGGGGTTCCTCAGCTTGCAATCGTCTATGTCTTGCAATGGTTCGGGGGTTCCCCAGCTTGCATGCGTATGTAGCTTGCAATGGTTCGCGGGTTCCTCAACTTGCAATCGTCTGTGGCTTGCAATGGTTCGGGGGTTACTCAGCTTGCAAGAGTCTGTGGCTTGCAATGGTTCGGTGGTTCCTCAGCTTGCAAGCGTCTGTGGCTTACAATGGTTCGGGGGTTTCTCAGCTTGCATGCGTCTGTGGCTTGCAATGGTTCGGGGCTTCCTCAGCGTGCAAGCGGTTGTGGCTTGCAATGATTCGGGGGTTCCTCAGCTTGCAAGCATCTGTGGCTTGCAATGGTTCGGGGCTTCCTCAGCTTGCAATCGTATGTGGCTTGCAATGGTTCGGGGGTTCCTAAGCTTGCAAGCGTATGTGGCTTGCAATGGTTCGGGGCTTCCTCAGATTACAAGCGTCTGTGGCTTGCAATGTTCGGGGCTTCCTCAGCTTGAAGCTTCTGTGGCTTGCAATAGTTCGGGGGTTCCTCAGCTTGCAATCGTCTGTGGCTTGCAATAGTTCGGGGATTCCTCAGTTTGCAAGTGTATGTGGCGTGCAATGGTTCGGGGGTTCCTCAGCTTGCAAGCGTCTGTGGCTTGCAATGGTTCGGGGGTTCCTCAGCTTGATGGGGTGTGTGGCTTGCAATGGATCGGGGGTTCCTCAGCTTGCAAGCGTATGTGGCTTGCAATGGTTCGGGGGTTCCTCAGCTTGCAACCGTCTATGTCTTGCAATGGTTCGGGGGTTCCCCAGCTTGCATGCGTCTGTAGCTTGCAATGGTTCGCGGGTTCCTCAACTTGCAATCGTCTGTGGCTTGCAATGGTTCGGGGGTTACTCAGCTTGCAAGAGTCTGTGGCTTGCAATGGTTCGGTGGTTCCTCAGCTTGCAAGCGTCTGTGGCTTGCAATGGTTCGGGGGTTTCTCAGCGTGCATGCGTCTGTGGCTTGCAATGGTTCGGGGCTTCCTCAGCGTGCAAGCGGCTGTGGCTTGCAATGATTCGGGGGTTCCTCAGCTTGCAAGCATCTGTGGCTTGCAATGGTTCGGGGCTTCCTCAGCTTGCAATCGTATGTGGCTTGCAATGGTTCGGGGGTTCCTAAGCTTGCAATCGTCTGTGGCTTGCAATAGTTCGGGGGTTCCTCAGCTTGCATGCGTATGTGGCTTGCAATGGTTCGGGGGTTCCTCAGCTTGCAAGCGTCTGTGGCTTGCAATGGTTCGGGGGTTCCTCAGCTTGATGGGGTGTGTGGCTTGCAATGGATCGGGGGTTCCTCAGCTTGCAAGCGTATGTGGCTTGCAATGGTTCGGGGGTTCCTCAGCTTGCAATCGTCTATGTCTTGCAATGGTTCGGGGGTTCCCCAGCTTGCATGCGTATGTAGCTTGCAATGGTTCGCGGGTTCCTCAACTTGCAATCGTCTGTGGCTTGCAATGGTTCGGGGGTTACTCAGCTTGCAAGAGTCTGTGGCTTGCAATGGTTCGGTGGTTCCTCAGCTTGCAAGCGTCTGTGGCTTGCAATGGTTCGGGGGTTTCTCAGCTTGCATGCGTCTGTGGCTTGCAATGGTTCGGGGCTTCCTCAGCGTGCAAGCGGCTGTGGCTTGCAATGATTCGGGGGTTCCTCAGCTTGCAAGCATCTGTGGCTTGCAATGGTTCGGGGCTTCCTCAGCTTGCAATCGTATGTGGCTTGCAATGGTTCGGGGGTTCCTAAGCTTGCAAGCGTATGTGGCTTGCAATGGTTCGGGGCTTCCTCAGATTACAAGCGTCTGTGGCTTGCAATGGTTCGGGGCTTCCTCAGCTTGTAAGCTTCTGTGGCTTGCAATAGTTCGGGGGTTCCTCAGCTTGCAATCGTCTGTGGCTTGCAATAGTTCGGGGATTCCTCAGTTTGCAAGTGTATGTGGCGTGCAATGGTTCGGGGGTTCCTCAGCTTGCAAGCGTCTGTGGCTTGCAATGGTTCGGGGGTTCCTCAGCTTGCAAGCTTCTGTGGCTTGCAATGGTTCGGGGCCTCCTCAGCTTGCAAGCGTCTGTGGCTTGCAATGGTTCGGGGCTTCCTCAGCTTGCAGGCGTCTGTGGCTTGCAATGGTTCGGGGCTTCCTCAGCTTGCACGCGTCTGTGGCTTGCAATGGCTCGGGGCTTTCTCAGCTTGCAAGCGTCTGTGGCTTGCAATGGTTCGGGGCTTCCTCAGCTTGCAAGCGTCTGTGGATTGCAATGGTTCGGGGCTTCCTCAGCTTGCACGCGTCTGTGGCTTGCAATGGTTCGGGGCTTCCTCAGCTTGCAAGCGTCTGTGGCTTGCAATGGTTCGGGGCTTCCTCAGCTTGCAAGCGTCTGTGGCTTGCAATGGTTCGTGGGTTCCTCAGCTTGCAAGCGTCTGTGGCTTGCAATAGTTCGGGGCTTCCTCAGCTTGCACTAGTTCGGGGCTTCGTCAGCTTGCAAGCGTCTGTGGCTTGCAATGGTTCGGTGCTTCCTCAGCTTGCAAGCGTATGTGGCTTTCACTAGTTCGGGGCTTCCTCAGCTTGCACACGTCTGTGGCTTGCAATGGTTCGGCGATTCCTCAGCTTGCAAGCGTCTGTGGCTTACAATGGTTCGGCGATTCCTCAGCTTACAAGCGTCTGTGGCTTGCAATGTGTCGGGGCTTCCTCAGCTAGAAAAGGTTGAGTGTCAAACTCGAAGTGCTTTCATACATTAATCTGGGTAGTTGGTGAACAAATAAGTGAATAACCTTCGTTAAGGCATATCTGTGTACACTATTGACATAAATTGCGCATTCCGTGTGGTCGATATGGTACGGTGAGATGGTACGGTGGTCGCCAGATCGGACAGGTGGGGTTTCTCCGGGTACTCCGATTTCCTCCCACACGAACGACCACATTTACGCTTTCATGAAACACTATATTATTCCGTGTGGTCGATATGACCTACATGAAACACTATATTATTCCGTGTGGTCGATATGACCTACATGAAACACTATATTATTCCGTGTGGTCGATATGACCTACATGAAACACTATTTTATTCAGTGTGGTCGATATGACTGATCTACATGAAACACTATATTATTCCGTGTGGTCGATATGACTGATCTACATGAAACACTATATTATTCCGTGTGGTCGATATGACCTACATGAAACACTATTTTATTCAGTGTGGTCGATATGACCTACATGAAACACTATATTATTCCGTGTGGTCGATATGACCTACATGAAACACTATATTATTTCATGCGGTCGATATGACCTACATGAAACACTATATTATTCCTTGCGGTCGATATGACTGACCTACATGAAACACTATATTATTCCGTGTGGTCGATATAACCTACGTGAAACACTATATTCTACTGAAACACTATTTATTCCGTGTGGTCGATATGACCTACATGAAACACTATATTATTCCGTGTGGTCGATATGACCTACATGAAACACTATATTATTCCGTGTGGTCGATATGACCTACATGAAACACTATATTATTCCGTGTGGTCGATATGACCTACATGAAACACTATATTATTCCGTGTGGTCGATATGACCTACATGAAACACTATATTATTCCGTGTGGTCGATATGACCTACATGAAACACTATTTTATTCAGTGTGGTTGATATGACCTACATGAAACACTATATTATTCCGTGTGGTCGATATGGCCTACGTGAAACACTATAGTATTCCGTGTGGTCGATATGGCTGACCTACATGAAACACTATAGTATTCCGTGTGGTTGATATGACTGACCTACATGACACACTATATTATTCCGTGTGGTCAATATGGCCTACATGAAACACTATATTATTTCGTGTGGTCGATATGGCTGACCTACATGAAACACTATAGTATTCCGTGTTGTTGATATGACTGACCTACATGACACACTATATTATTCCGTGTGGTCGATATGGCCTACATGAAACACTATATTATTCCGTGCGGTCGATATGACTGACCTACATGAAACACTATATTATTCCGTGTGGTCGATATGACTGACCTACATGAAACACTATATTATTCCGTGTTGTCGATATGACTGACCTACATGACACACTATATTATGCCGTGTGGTCGATATGACTGACCTACATGACACACTATATTATGCCGTGTGGTAGATATGACCTACATGAAACACTATATTATTCCGTGTGGTCGATATGACCTACATGAAACACTATATTATTCCGTGTGGTCGATATGACCTACATGACACACTATATTATGCCGTGTGGTAGATATGACCTACATGAAACACTATATTATTCAATTAATACAATTTTCCTTTCTAAGCAATGTTGTGTGCCACAATTAATTGGTTGTTTTAATCAATGTAGTGACAGTGTACATTGGTTGTCTATCATATATATTCGAGGAAGTTCAGCCAAACATTACTATTCCGAAGTAATACGAAATATTCTAAATCGTTAACTGGAATATATTTATATCCCAACTATATTCCGTAGTGAAGCAGTTGTGATCGATATACATATTAAGTAAGTGAGAGTTGCTGGCAATCAAGGAACTCTGCGACTGCCTGAACTCAATGTACAAATACAAATATATAAGCATATATACGTATACATACTATTTAATTACACATAGCCATTCTTTTAAAGCGACATTATATCGGTGAAAACACAAATGTCTACAAAATGTATTTTCCTTGTATATGGTATAATTGTTTTCCAAATATTTGCCTCAAAAACTGAGTATTTCAACTAATAAACAAACGTCGTATACGCGGTTTGTTTACATAGCAAAATCATGTAAACATCCATGCGTAATACAACTAGTGTATCCTAAACAACACGATTTATGGTACAGATTTACCGTTATATCTCACATTTGTTCGTATTTATTTGTAGACTATTCTTAGTTAAATTATCTCTAAACGACATTATCTCGCAATTAGTATTGACTCCAATATTGTAGTAGGAATGCATTTATACGTGAACAATGCATTTTATGGCTTTTTGCGATGTAATGTCGCTTTAAGAATTATAAAAGACAATAAAACACGAACATAATCTAGCACTGACCAAACACAGTAATATATACACTAAATACAGTGCGGTCATATTCAGGCGGATCTGTAGTCCAGTGGTAACACGCTGGACTGGTAATCCAGGGATCGTAGGTTCGGTCCCCAGTCTGACCCTAATACAATTAACAGTCTTTCAGATGGGA
Source organism: Archivesica marissinica (assembly GCA_014843695.1). Lineage (NCBI taxonomy): Eukaryota > Metazoa > Mollusca > Bivalvia > Venerida > Vesicomyidae > Archivesica > Archivesica marissinica. The sequence continues at coordinate 76,456,826 of CM026386.1, read as the reverse complement.
CGTTAAACCGAGGTCTCGTGTCGGTGCTTTACACCGTGCACGTAAATGAACCAGAGGAGACTCTGGAATGGGTCTGTATCATTGCACTATCCTCCACAAATCTAAAATGACTAATATCTTCAGGAGGCGTCGCTCATATGGGTAACCGGTAGCGACGATAAATAAACGTAAAACACACAGTCATATTTATATTGTAAAAGATAAATGACGATTGCTAATCTATACTCACACGAAAAAGAAAGTGTGCACTTGGTTAGAGGGACAATTTTATACTTATATATAGAAGCAATAAATAGGCAACGTTGGTATCAAAATGTGCAAAAATGTATTGGCTGCACGATGTTTTACTCTTAATTGAAATTTGATCATTATCAGAACACTGTTTTACATGTGAATATAAGTATATAATTTTCCCTCTAACCAAGTGCACACTTTCTTAATATAGAGTATAAATGACTGCCATAAGAGAATGCCTATTAGTCTGTAAGTCCGACTCCGTGGTCGCGTGGTTACGGTCGCTGAATTGTATATATCATCACTGATGGTCACGGGTTCGAGCCCAGCTCAGACCGTGTATCTTTATACGAAAAAGTTCTTACGGAGGTTGGTGCACCAAGTACTGGGTTAACCGCTGGAGCCTGCACAGGAAAGGTGTTAATAGGGTAAACTAAACTGCCCGTCTCTCAAATGGACAACCGGTAGCAACGTTAAATACTGTAAAGAAATTTGTAGACTGTAATCTTATTTGCACAAGCATAAAACAAGGGACGCAATGCAACTATCAACACCATCGTATCGCTCAATGCTAACCCTTAAAATGCTGAATAAATTGGAAGGCACATTGCAAACAACATAGATCCAGATCAGCCGCGGCTGTGCAAATAAGATTACAGTTCTACTATGCACGTGTTTCACTCCTCGTGAATGGGATAACGAACCATATTATTAATACCATTTTATCATAGTCTTAACTTTAGTGAACCGCCTTTAAAAGTCATCAGTGATAATGTAAATAAGTATCCTTATAGTTTAGTTTATACAAATTTATTTAGCTCGATTGCGAAACAAGATCTATGTTGTTTGCTATTCAGACAAGTGCTTTAGCTCCACAATACGAATAAATAATCCTGATAGAGCATGATCAGTTGTGTGCCGTCTGATCAGGATCTATGTTGTTTGCTATTCAGACAAGTGCTTTAGCTCCACAATACGAATAAATAATCCTGATAGAGAATAATCAGTTTTGTGCAGTCTGATCTGGTTCTATGCTGCAAGCAAAAGCGACTTTAGTCGTGATTAGCAGGTTAAGGGTTAAATCTAAACTAAATGACCACAATATCAATAAAGTTTGAAAAGAATAATTATATATGTTAAATATTCACAAAATCAATATTTACCTTGCCATGATAATGAACACTTGGTGGACAATTCCAGAAACTGCTAGCAGTAAATCATCAACAGCACCCGATGTTGCGTAATTCCGTATCAGTATTTAGCATGTTATAACGTTTAATGTAAACAAATCAACCAGCGACACCTACGTGACCTAAGCTAATGACATGATATGGGGCAGTTATAACGTTTACCATAATTCTGCGGCTAATCATACATGAAATGAATGATCGATCGCGAGTATTGACAAGCGTGATTACTTTTATTATAGATGTGTCTGTCGTGTAAACTTCCTATAAAATCACAGCCTGTGCTAGTTTCTAAGCGCGACATTTGTAAGCTACAGTTCATGTATGCTTTTATATATGTTCTGTACTTTCCCAGCGTTTACTGCGGCTTAAAGATATATACATGCTCACATTGATTGTCACAACAACAGTTGCTAGCATTCCAATTGTATTCCTTACAACACCAGTATTAAGTTGTGTAGTAAAGAAATGCATCGTTTTAAACATGTTTAATGTACTTGAACATTTTTGATTTTTTTAAATTTAACTTTATTTAACGTTGCTACCGGTTGCCCATTGAGCGACAGGCAGGTTACCTACAACACCTTTCCTGGGCAGGCTCCAGCTTGGTGCACCAACCTCCGTAATAAACTGTCAACTTGTTCATATAAAGAGCGGGGTTCGAACCAGTGACCATCAGTGATGATAGGTTGCAGTGGTACACAAGTCAGCGACCTTAACCATCGACCACGGAGGTGGACAACAATGTTGAAAAATAGATCATTTTATTTTGACATGGTTAGTCTTTGTTTTGTTCGGCTCTATTGGTAGCTCTATTTCTCCATAACATCCCAATGCAGCAATGCAATTAATGTGCGTACATCACTGTATTGTATTTACGTTTATTTATCGTCGCTACCGGTTGCCCATATGAGCGACGCCTCCTGAAGAGTTTAGTAATTTTAGATTTTGGAGGATAGTGCAATGATACAGACAGAGACTCATTCCAGAGTCTCCTCTGGTTCTTTTACGTGCACGATGTAAAGCACCGACATTAGACCTCGGTTTAACGTCCCATCTGAAAGACTATTAATTTTATTAGGGTCAGACGGGGGATCGAACCTGCGATCCCTGGATTACCAGTCCAGCGTGTTACCACTAGACTACACATCACTGTTAGCAGGTTTTATTGATATTGCTGACGTAAAACACTGGACACTCGCATGCAGTGCAATTACGTTAGCAGGTTTTATTAATATTGCTGACGTAAAACACTGGACACTCGCATGCAATGCAATTACGTTTTTAGCAGGAATATATTTTTTAGTCCAGCCTATTATGATAATGTTGTTTTTAATTAATAGCTACTTATAGTATTCTGTGTATATGTAAAGTATAAGTATTTACTAGAACATGTTATAGTATGTATAACTTACTACACAATTAATCATACTTTTATATGCGTTTTCGTTGTGCCATTATAGAAATGTAAAAAATGTTCTGCTAAAATATATCAGAAACAGTTCCTTGCAAAATAAAAGTATATATTACATATGCAACGTTTTGCTCTATAAGGCGAGTTCTGGTCAGTCTTCTCTGTGCTACGATAGCCTAAAATATATCAGAAACAGTTCTTATTGCTGGCATAACAATCGGGACACTCGCACACAATGCAATTACGTTAGCAGGTTTTATCAATATTGCTGGCATAACAATCGGAACACTCACACACAATGCAATTACGTTTATTTGACTAAAACATGCTAGACTAAATGAACTTACATTATTTTCTTTGCTATTCTCAGGTTCGATCCCCCGTTTCTATTTGTGGTTGCAGGTTCGACCCCCGTTTCTATTTGTGGTTGCAGGTTCGATCCCCCGTCTGACCCTAATAAAATGAACAGTCTTTCAGATGGGACGTTAGACCCATCGGTGCTTTACACCGTGCACGTAAAAGAACCAGAGGAGACTCTGGAATGGGTCTCTGTCTGTATCATTGCACTATCCTCCAAAAATCTAAAATGACTAATCTCTTCAGGAGGCGTCTCTCATATGGGCAACCGGTAGCGACGATAAATAAACGTAAAACACACACTCTTTGCTATTGTGATTGGTTACGAAAATTTGACAATCCTTGTCAAGATAAGATTATGGTAGCGCGTTCGCTTCAGGTGTGAAATGCAGAATTCGCGCCTAGCCGTTAGAATTTAATTGTGACCTTAGGCAAGGCATTTACTTTCCACATTGCCTCTTCTCTCTCCCGTGGAGGATGTGGCCCTAAAAAGGATCGCACACAGACCAGGACTTGTCACCCTGGCACAGAAAGAAGGAAGGAGCCATCTGAGGATGTCACCATAAGCATCACAGAGAATAATCATCTTAGAACGCTCGCCCATATGGTTTACCGGTGGCGAGGATAAATAAACGTACATCATCATCTCTCTCCCTCAACGCGATTGTTTCCAACAGGAATGGGATCTCGAGAGTGTTTTATATAATGTTGTAAGAACTTGCTTCCAAATCGAGCTCAAATAAATTTGCACCAAAACTATAATAGGATGGATTTGAATAAAGCAATACATGTTTTGTAGCCAATACAATTTGTAAGTCGCGATAGAGTAGTGGATGCGCGTTCGCTTCAGGTGCAAAAGGTGCCTAACTAGAGCCATTAAGATTGTGTCCTTAGGCAAGACATTTAAATTCCACATTGCCTCTTCTCTCTCCTTCATGGCGATGGATTCCATCAAGAGTGATTAATATAAGTTGAAAGAACTTGTTTCGCAATCGAGCTAAAATAAATTTGTGTAAACTTTCTTGGAAATTGTGACTATTCAGTTTGAACAGAAATATATCTTTAAACAAGCATATGAGCGTATATGCATACGCTAAGAGAGTATGAAATGATGTCCAAGTGGTCTAGTTTGACCACTCTGCCACCCCACTTAATGATGAACTTGGTAATATATGTATGCTATCAAGTTAAGCGTTTAATTATATACGTTACGACTAGAGTAACGTGACTAAATTATATAGTGTAAGTTACAGTGAATGACCTGCTGCTATACAAGCTAAATTAAATGTACGGTATTAAGTTGCAATATCACTGTCACATACGGAGATAGAAGTTTCATGACTGCTGCCCCAAAACTTTGGAATTCTCTTCCATCAAATCTTAGAAGTGCAACAACATTGTGCTCATTCAAAAAGGCTTTGAAGACACACCTTTTTAAATGTTCATATGGAACATAAATATCGAACTGTATCTGTGCTCAATCAGGATTAAGATTGCAAATGAACACATTTTATTTAATTATTACCTATATTTTAATTGTTATAATTTTAGATCCGAATATTTTATAGCATATTTAGAATCCATTGTAATTGTGTTTGCTATTTTTGTCTTGTTTTATCTCATTGTATGTGGACGTTTTTATCAATATTTGTGATATTTAGGCTGTAATGCGCTTTTGAACGTTTTATTTTTAGATGAAAAGAGCGCTATATAAGTTTGGTATATAATAATAATAATATAATAATGTCTAGGTCCCTGCAATAGGTTTGACATTAATGGAATATACACACGAACTGATTCCTGATGGATGCTTGCATGAACAGGAGATAACCATAGAAAACAAGTAGCGTTTATTGATTGTCAAGACATGAAACACATCAGTCTGGATGGTGAGGATCAGCAGATAGTACGTCATCACAATACGTCATCACAATACGTCATACAAGCTACTGGTTGATGTCTGCTAAAACAGAACAAATGTGTAAACCACTGTATTGGCAGTATCTTTTATTTCTTACATACCTTTGTACAAACAACCATCTGAATAATTGAGATAAAAGAAAGAATATTTCCTCCAGCATTCAGTAAATTGTGTGCTATAAATAGACCTGTTTATATTACCAGTGGGCATCTGATGCTAGTTGTTTCCCTTGAATATTAGATGCTAGTTGTTTCCCTTGAATATTAGATGCTAGTTGTTTCCCTTGAATATTAGATGTTAGTTGTTTCCCTTGAATATTAGATGCTAGTTGTTTCCCTTGAATATTAGATGCTAGTTGTTTCCCTTGAATATTAGATGTTAGTTATTTCCCTTGAATAGTAGATGTTAGTTGTTTCCCTTGAATATTAGATGCTAGTTGTTTTCCTTGAATATTAGATGCTAGTTGTTTCCCTTGAATATTACCACCAATTTCTAGTTGATGCTAGTTGTTTTCCTTGTATATTACCAATGTCTAATTGATACTAGTTGTTTCCCTTGAATATTACCACCAATTTCTAGTTGATGCCAGTTGTTTCCCTTGAATATTACCACCAATTTCTAGTTGATGCCAGTTGTTTCTCTTGAATATTACCAATTTCTAGTTGATACCAGTTGTTTCCCTTGAATATTACCACCAATTTCTAGTTGATGCCAGTTGTTTCCCTTGAATATTACCACCAATTTCTAGTTGATGCCAGTTGTTTCCCTTGAATATTACCACCAATTTCTAGTTGATGCCAGTTGTTTCCCTTGAATATTACCACCAATTTCTAGTTGATGATAGTTGTTTCCCTTGAATATTACCAGTTTCTAGTTGATGCTAGTTGCTTCCCTTGAATATTACCAGTTTCTAGTTGATGCTAGTTGCTTCCCTTGTATATTACCAATTTCTAGTTGATGCTAGTTGTTTCCCTTGTATATTACCAATTTCTAGTTGATGCCAGTTGCTTCCCTTGAATATTACCAATTTCTAGTTGATCCCTTGTATATTACCAATTTCTAGTTGATGCCAGTTGCTTCCCTTGAATATTACCAATTTCTAGTTGATGCTAGTTGTTTCCCTGGTATATTACCAATTTCTAGTTGATGCCAGTTGCTTCCCTTGAATATTACTAGTTTCTAGTTGATGCCAGTTGTTTCCCTTGAATATTACCAATTTCTAGTTGATTCCCTTGTATATTACCAATTTCTAGTTGATGCTAGTTGTTTCCCTTGTATATTACCAATTTCTAGTTGATGCCAGTTGCTTCCCTTGAATAGTACCAGTTTCTAGTTGATGCCAGTTGTTTCCCTTGAATATTACCAATTGCTAGTTGCTTCCCTTGCATATTACCAATTTCTAGTTGATACTAGTTGCTTCCCTTGAATATTACCAATTTCTAGTTGCTTCCCTTGAATATTACCAGTATATAGCTGATGTCAGTTGTTTCCCTTGAATATTACCAATTTCTAGTTGATGCTAGTTGTTTCCCTTGAATATTACCAATTTACAGTTGATACTAGTTGCTTGCCTTGTATATTACCAATTTCTAGTTGATGCCAGTTGTTTCCCTTGAATATTACCAATTTCTAGGTGATGCCAGTTGTTTCCCTTGAATATTACCAATTTATAGTTGAAACTAGTTGCTTGCTTTGTATATTTACTAATGTCTAGTTGATGCTAGTTGCTTCCCTTGAATATTATCAATTTCTAGTTGATACTAGTTGCTTGCCTTGTATATTTACCAATTTCTAGTTGATGCTAGTTGCTTCCCTTGAATATTACCAATTTCTAGTTGCTTCCCTTGAATATTACCAATTTCTAGTTGCTTGCCTTGCATATTACCAATTTCTAGTTGATGCCAGTTGCTTCCCTTGAATATTACCAGTTTCTAGTTGATGCCAGTTGTTTCCCTTGAATATTACCAATTTCTAGTTGATTCCCTTGTATATTACCAATTTCTAGTTGATGCTAGTTGTTTCCCTTGTATATTACCAATTTCTAGTTGATGCCAGTTGCTTCCCTTGAATATTACCAGTTTCTAGTTGATGCCAGTTGTTTCCCTTGAATATTACCAATTTCTAGTTGATTCCCTTGTATATTACCAATTTCTAGTTGATGCTAGTTGTTTCCCTTGTATATTACCAATTTCTAGTTGATGCCAGTTGCTTCCCTTGAATATTACCAGTTTCTAGTTGATGCCAGTTGTTTCCCTTGAATATTACCAATTTCTAGTTGATTCCCTTGTATATTACCAATTTCTAGTTGATACTAGTTGCTTCCCTTGCATATTACCAATTTCTAGTTGATACTAGTTGCTTCCCTTGAATATTACCAATTTCTAGTTGATACTAGTTGCTTCCCTTGAATATTACCAATTTCTAGTTTCTTCCCTTGAATATTACCAATTTCTAGTTGATACTAGTTGCTTCCCTTGCATATTACCAATTTCTAGTTGATACTAGTTGCTTCCCTTGAATATTACCAATTTCTAGTTGCTTCCCTTGAATATTACCAATTTCTAGTTGATGCTAGTTGTTTCCCTTGAATATTACCAATTTACAGTTGATACTAGTTGCTTGCCTTGTATATTACCAATTTCTAGTTGATGCCAGTTGTTTCCCTTGAATATTACCAATTTATAGTTGAAACTAGTTGCTTGCCTTGTATATTTACTAATTTCTAGTTGATGCTAGTTGCTTCCCTTGAATATTATCAATTTCTAGTTGATACTAGTTGCTTGCCTTGTATATTTACCAATTTCTAGTTGATGCTAGTTGCTTCCCTTGAATATTACCAATTTCTAGTTGCTTCCCTTGAATATTACCAATTTCTAGTTGCTTGCCTTGCATATTACCAATTTCTAGTTGATGCCAGTTGCTTCCCTTGAATATTACCAGTTTCTAGTTGATGCCAGTTGTTTCCCTTGAATATTACCAATTTCTAGTTGATTCCTTTGTATATTACCAATTTCTAGTTGATGCTAGTTGTTTCCCTTGTATATTACCAATTTCTAGTTGATGCCAGTTGCTTCCCTTGAATATTACCAGTTTCTAGTTGATGCCAGTTGTTTCCCTTGAATATTACCAATTTCTAGATGATTCCCTTGTATATTACCAATTTCTAGTTGATGCTAGTTGTTTCCCTTGTATATTACCAATTTCTAGTTGATGCCAGTTGCTTCCCTTGAATAGTACCAGTTTCTAGTTGATGCCAGTTGTTTCCCTTGAATATTACCAATTGCTAGTTTCTTCCCTTGTATATTACCAATTTCTAGTTGATACTAGTTGCTTCCCTTGCATATTACCAATTTCTAGTTGATACTAGTTGCTTCCCTTGAATATTACCAATTTCTAGTTGCTTCCCTTGAATATTACCAATTTCTAGTTGATGCTAGTTGTTTCCCTTGAATATTACCAATTTACAGTTGATACTAGTTGCTTGCCTTGTATATTACCAATTTCTAGTTGATGCCAGTTGTTTCCCTTGAATATTACCAATTTCTAGGTGATGCCAGTTGTTTCCCTTGAATATTACCAATTTATAGTTGAAACTAGTTGCTTGCCTTGTATATTTACTAATTTCTAGTTGATGCTAGTTGCTTCCCTTGAATATTATCAATTTCTAGTTGATACTAGTTGCTTGCCTTGTATATTTACCAATTTCTAGTTGATGCTAGTTGCTTCCCTTGAATATTACCAATTTCTAGTTGCTTCCCTTGAATATTACCAATTTCTAGTTGCTTGCCTTGCATATTACCAATTTCTAGTTGATGCTAGTTGCTTCCCTTGAATATTACAAATTTCTAGTTGCTTCCCTTGAATATTACCAATTTCTAGTTGCTTGCCTTGAATATTACCAATTTCTAGTTGATACTAGTTGTTTCCCTTGAATATTATCCATTTCTAGTTGATGCCAGTTGCTTCCCTTGAATATTACCAATTTCTAGTTGCTTGCATTGAATATTACCAATTTGATGCCAGTTGTTTCCCTTGAATATTATCCATTTCTAGTTGATTCCCTTGAATATTACCAATTTCTAGTTGATGATAGTTGCTTCCCTTGAATAATACCAATTTCTAGTTGATGCCAGTTGCTTCCCTTGAATATTACCAATTTCTAGTTGATGCTAGTTGTTTCCCTTGAATATTACCAATTTCTAGTTGATGATAGTTGCTTCCCTTGAATAATACCATTTCTAGTTGATGCTAGTTGTTTCCCTTGTATATTACCAATATCTAGTTGATGCCAGTTGCTTCCCTTGAATATTACCAATTTCTAGTTGATGCTAGTTGCTTCCCTTGAATATTATCAATTTCTAGTTGATACTAGTTGCTTGCCTTGTATATTTACCAATTTCTAGTTGATGCTAGTTGCTTCCCTTGAATATTACCAATTTCTAGTTGCTTGCCTTGCATATTACCAATTTCTAGTTGATGCCAGTTGCTTCCCTTGAATATTACCAGTTTCTAGTTGATGCCAGTTGTTTCCCTTGAATATTACCAATTTCTAGTTGATTCCTTTGTATATTACCAATTTCTAGTTGATGCTAGTTGTTTCCCTTGTATATTACCAATTTCTAGTTGATGCCAGTTGCTTCCCTTGAATATTACCAGTTTCTAGTTGATGCCAGTTGTTTCCCTTGAATATTACCAATTTCTAGTTGATTCCCTTGTATATTACCAATTTCTAGTTGATGCTAGTTGTTTCCCTTGTATATTACCAATTTCTAGTTGATGCCAGTTGCTTCCCTTGAATAGTACCAGTTTCTAGTTGATGCCAGTTGTTTCCCTTGAATATTACCAATTGCTAGTTTCTTCCCTTGTATATTACCAATTTCTAGTTGATACTAGTTGCTTCCCTTGCATATTACCAATTTCTAGTTGATACTAGTTGCTTCCCTTGAATATTACCAATTTCTAGTTGCTTCCCTTGAATATTACCAATTTCTAGTTGATGCTAGTTGTTTCCCTTGAATATTACCAATTTACAGTTGATACTAGTTGCTTGCCTTGTATATTACCAATTTCTAGTTGATGCCAGTTGTTTCCCTTGAATATTACCAATTTCTAGGTGATGCCAGTTGTTTCCCTTGAATATTACCAATTTATAGTTGAAACTAGTTGCTTGCCTTGTATATTTACTAATTTCTAGTTGATGCTAGTTGCTTCCCTTGAATATTATCAATTTCTAGTTGATACTAGTTGCTTGCCTTGTATATTTACCAATTTCTAGTTGATGCTAGTTGCTTCCCTTGAATATTACCAATTTCTAGTTGCTTCCCTTGAATATTACCAATTTCTAGTTGCTTGCCTTGCATATTACCAATTTCTAGTTGATGCCAGTTGTTTCCCTTGAATATTACCAGTTTCTAGTTGATGCCAGTTGTTTCCCTTGAATATTACCAATTTCTAGTTGATTCCCTTGTATATTACCAATTTCTAGTTGATGCTAGTTGTTTCCCTTGTATATTACCAATTTCTAGTTGATGCCAGTTGCTTCCCTTGAATAGTACCAGTTTCTAGTTGATGCCAGTTGTTTCCCTTGAATATTACCAATTGCTAGTTTCTTCCCTTGTATATTACCAATTTCTAGTTGATACTAGTTGCTTCCCTTGTATATTACCAATTTCTAGTTGATGCTAGTTGTTTCCCTTGTATATTACCAATTTCTAGTTGATGCCAGTTGCTTCCCTTGAATATTACCAGTTTCTAGTTGATGCCAGTTGTTTCCCTTGAATATTACCAATTTCTAGTTGATTCCCTTTATATTCCAATTCTAGTTGATGCTAGTTGTTTCCTTGTATATTACCAATTTCTAGTTGATGCCAGTTGCTTCCCTTGAATATTACCAGTTCTAGTTGATGCCAGTTGTTTCCCTTGAATATTACCAATTGCTAGTTTCTTCCCTTGTATATTACCAATTTCTAGTTGATACTAGTTGCTTCCCTTGAATATTACCAATTTCTAGTTGACTAGTTGCTTCCCTTGAATATTACCAATTTCTAGTTGCTTCCCTTGAATATTACCAATTTCTAGTTGATGCTAGTTGTTTCCCTTGAATTTACCAATTTACAGTTGATACTAGTTGCTTCCCTTGAATATTACCAATTTCTAGTTGCTTCCCTTGAATATTACCAATTTCTAGTTGCTTGCCTTGCATATTACCAATTTCTAGTTGATGCTAGTTGCTTCCCTTGAATATTACAAATTTCTAGTTGCTTCCCTTGAATATTACCAATTTCTAGTTGCTTGCCTTGAATATTACCAATTTCTAGTTGATACTAGTTGTTTCCCTTGAATATTATCCATTTCTAGTTGATGCCAGTTGCTTCCCTTGAATATTACCAATTTCTAGTTGCTTGCATTGAATATTACCAATTTCTAGTTGATGCCAGTTGTTTCCCTTGAATATTATCCATTTCTAGTTGATTCCCTTGAATATTACCAATTTCTAGTTGATGATAGTTGCTTCCCTTGAATAATACCAATTTCTAGTTGATGCCAGTTGCTTCCCTTGAATATTACCAATTTCTAGTTGATGCTAGTTGTTTCCCTTGAATATTACCAATTTCTAGTTGATGATAGTTGCTTCCCTTGAATAATACCATTTCTAGTTGATGCTAGTTGTTTCCCTTGTATATTACCAATATCTAGTTGATGCCAGTTGCTTCCCTTGAATATTACCAATTTCTAGTTGATGCTAGTTGTTTCCCTTGAATATTACCAATTTCTAGTTGATGCTAGTTGTTTCCCTTGTATATTACCAATTTCTAGTTGATGGCAGTTGCTTCCCTTGAATATTACCAATTTCTAGTTGATGCCAGTTGCTTCCCTTGTATATTACTACTGGGTAGTTGATGCCAGTTGCTTCCCTTGTATATTACTACTGGGTAGTTGATTCCCTTGTATATAACTATGGGTAGTTGATGATACATATAGTTGTCTCCTTAGATTATTTGAATGTCCATCTATTTGTTTTCTACAACATACTAGCAAGTATGGCTGTTTCTGTTAGCACAGTGGTTAGCGCGCTCGCTTCTCACCAACGCAACCTGGGTTCGATCCTCATACCGGGAAGTATGCGAGATGGTATGGTGGTCGACAGATCGGACAGGTGGGTTTTCTCTGGGTACTCCGGTTTCCTCCCACACGAATGACCACATCTACGCTTTCATCCGTGCCAACGAGAGTGATTAATATAAGTTGTTAATACTTTCTTCGCAATCGCGTAAAATAAATAAAGCTTAAAAAAAAGCAAGTATGGCAAGGTTCTCAGGTAATCATGTTCTAATGTTGTTAAAATGTGCGGCCCAAACCCATTTGTATTATCATGGTGAGATCGTACGGTATTACCCGTTGACATTTATGGACATTTGGTGTACTAACTTCGTCTCATCGGGAATGGTAGCGTGTACAGTGGACGATAACAATAACTGATTGAGTCGTCGCCAAATTTACAGGAAGAAGATATGACGTAGGGCATAACACAGAAAGTAGATTAATTGTGAAAATTTATGTGTTTGAGATATTTTGAGTTTTTCACAGAATTAAAACAAATATTCGAATATCTCACCGACCAAATATTCGAATACCGAAATCGCTATTCGTTGCCATCCCTATTTATCATGCTATGTTCGTGTACTTATGCTTTGTATATTATGAATTATCATGCTGAATGTAATAACATATGATTAAACAAAAACCGAATAAACATTGAAAGCATTATTATTACAAGTGGCGCTAGCTTTCTATGTACACAAGTTATATTTAATCCGATCATTCACTTAAACAAACAAATGTTCTTTTTATTTTAGACTGAAGTCTTTTTATGATAGAAAACAATGCAGTCGTGCACTGAATGGTTGTAGAATGTCGAGTTTAGATGCTATAAATGACGTTACTAAAGGTTCGAGTCAGAACATGTCTGTGTTGACAACATTTCAACATACAGCGGCTAGGAACCACACATGCAAAGCAGTATGAAATAAAATGTGTTATTCCACTGCGAAATTTCTATATTTCAATGGAAAGCATAAAATAATGCAGAGTTATCATGCCTGGTTCAAGCTTAGATGTACAATAATGCAGAGTTATCCTGCCTGGTTCAAGCTTAGATGTAAAATGATGCAGAGTTATCGTGCCTGGTTCAAGCTTAGATGTAAAATGATGCAGAGTTATCGTGCCTGGTTCAAGCTTAGATGTAAAATGATGCAGAGTTATCGTGCCTGGTTCAAGCTTAGATGTAAAATGATGCAGAGTTATCGTGCCTGGTTCAAGCTTAGATGTAAAATGATGCAGAGTTATCGTGCCTGGTTCAAGCTTAGATGTAAAATGATGCAGAGTTATCGTGCCTGGTTCAATCTTAGATGTAAAATGATGCAGAGTTATCGTGCCTGGTTCAAGCTTAGATGTAAAATGATGCAGAGTTATCGTGCCTGGTTCAAGCTTAGATGTAAAATGATGCAGAGTTATCGTGCCTGGTTCAATCTTAGATGTAAAGATGCAGAGTTATCGTGCCTGGTTCAAGATTAGATGTAAAATGATGCAGAGTTATCATGCCTGGTTCAAGCTTAGATGTAAAATTATGCAGAGTTATCGTGCCTGGTTCAATCTTAGATGTAAAATGATGCAGAGTTATAGTGCCTGGTTCAAGCTTAGATGTAAAACGATGCAGAGTTATCGTACCTGGTTCAAGCTTTGCTGTAAAATGATGCAGAGTTATCGTGCCTGGTTCAAGCTTTGCTGTAAAATGATGCAGAGTTATCGTGCCTGGTTCAAGCTTAGATGTAAAATGATGCAGAGTTATCGTGCCTGGTTCAAGCTTAGATGTAAAATGATGCAGAGTTATCGTGCCTGGTTCAAGCTTAGCTGTAAAATGATGCAGAGTTATAGTGCCTGGTTCAAGCTTAGATGTAAAATGATGCAGAGTTATCGTGCCTGGTTCAAGCTTAGATGTAAAATGATGCAGAGTTATCATGCCTGGTTCAAGCTTAGATGTAAAATGATGCAGAGTTATCGTGCCTGGTTCAAGCTTAGCTGTAAAATGATGCAGAGTTATCGTGCCTGGTTCAAGCTTAGATGTAAAATGATGCAGAGTTATCCTGCCTGGTTCAATCTTATGTGTAAAATGATGCAGAGTTATTGTGCCTGGTTCAAGCTTAGATGTAAAATGATGCAGAGTTATCGTGCCTGGTTCAATCTTAGATGTAAAGTGATGCAGAGTTATCGTGCCTGGTTCAATCTTAGATGTAAAATGATGCAGAGTTATCATGCCTGGTTCAATCTTAGTTGTAAAATGATGCAGAGTTATTGTGCCTGGTTCAAGCTTAGATGTAAAATGATGCAGAGTTATCGTGCCTGGTTCAATCTTAGATGTAAAATGATGCAGAGTTATCGTGCCTGGTTCAATCTTAGATGTAAAATGATGCAGAGTTATCGTGCCTGGTTCAATCTTAGATGTAAAATGATGCAGAGTTATCGTGCCTGGTTCAAGCTTTGCTGTAAAATGATGCAGAGTTATCGTGCCTGGTTCAAGCTTTGCTGTAAAATGATGCAGAGTTATCGTGCCTGGTTCAAGCTTTGCTGTAAAATGATGCAGAGTTATCCTGCCTGGTTCAAGCTTTGCTGTAAAATGATGCAGAGTTATCGTGCCTGGTTCAAGCTTTGCTGTAAAATGATGCAGAGTTATCGTGCCTGGTTCAAGCTTTGCTGTAAAATGATGCAGAGTTATCGTGCCTGGTTCAAGCTTAGCTGTAAAATGATGCAGAGTTATCGTGCCTGGTTCAATCTTAGATGTAAAATGATGCAGAGTTATTGTGCCTGGTTCAATCTTAGATGTAAAATGATGCAGAGTTATCCTGCCTGGTTCAATCTTAGATGTAAAATGATGCAGAGTTATCGTGCCTGGTTCAATCTTAGATGTAAAATGATGCAGAGTTATTGTGCCTGGTTCAATCTTAGATGTAAAATGATGCAGAGTTATCGTGCCTGGTTCAAGCTTAGATGTAAAATGATGCAGAGTTATCGTGCCTGGTTCAAGCTTTGCTGAAAATGATGCAGAGTTATCGTGCCTGGTTCAAGCTTAGATGTAAAATGATGCAGAGTTATCGTGCCTGGTTCAATCTTAGATGTAAAATGATGCAGAGTTATCGTGCCTGGTTCAATCTTAGATGTAAAATGATGCAGAGTTATCGTGCCTGGTTCAAGCTTTGCTGTAAAATGATGCAGAGTTATTGTGCCTGGTTCAAGCTTAGATGTAAAATGATGCAGAGTTATCATGCCTGGTTCAAGCTTAGATGTAAAATTATGCAGAGTTATCGTGCCTGGTTCAATCTTAGATGTAAAATGATGCAGAGTTATCGTGCCTGGTTCAAGCTTAGATGTAAAATGATGCAGAGTTATCGTGCCTGGTTCAAGCTTAGATGTAAAATGATGCAGAGTTATCGTGCCTGGTTCAAGCTTAGATGTAAAATGATGCAGAGTTATAGTGCCTGGTTCAAGCTTAGATGTAAAACGATGCAGAGTTATCGTGCCTGGTTCAAGCTTTGCTGTAAAATGATGCAGAGTTATTGTGCCTGGTTCAAGCTTAGATGTAAAATGATGCAGAGTTATCATGCCTGGTTCAAGCTTAGATGTAAAATTATGCAGAGTTATCGTGCCTGGTTCAATATTAGATGTAAAATGATGCAGAGTTATAGTGACTGGTTCAAGCTTAGATGTAAAACGATGCAGAGTTATCGTGCCTGGTTCAAGCTTTGCTGTAAAATGATGCAGAGTTATTGTGCCTGGTTCAAGCTTAGATGTAAAATGATGCAGAGTTATCATGCCTGGTTCAAACTTAGATGTAAAATTATGCAGAGTTATCGTGCCTGGTTCAATCTTAGATGTAAAATGATGCAGAGTTATCTTGCCTGGTTCAAGCTTAGATGTAAAATGATGCAGAGTTATCGTGCCTGGTTCAATCTTAGATGTAAAATGATGCAGAGTTATCCTGCCTGGTTCAAGCTTAGCTGTAAAATGATGCAGAGTTATCGTGCCTGGTTCAAGCTTAGATGTAAAATGATGCAGAGTTATCCTGCCTGGTTCAATCTTAGATGTAAAATGATGCAGAGTTATTGTGCCTGGTTCAAGCTTAGATGTAAAATGATGCAGAGTTATCGTGCCTGGTTCAATCTTAGATGTAAAATGATGCAGAGTTATCGTGCCTGGTTCAATCTTAGATGTAAAATGATGCAGAGTTATCGTGCCTGGTTCAATCTTAGATGTAAAATGATGCAGAGTTATCGTGCCTGGTTCAATCTTAGATGTAAAATGATGCAGAGTTATCGTGCCTGGTTCAAGCTTAGATGTAAAATGATGCAGAGTTATCCTGCCTGGTTCAATCTTAGATGTAAAATGATGCAGAGTTATTGTGCCTGGTTCAATCTTAGATGTAAAATGATGCAGAGTTATCCTGCCTGGTTCAATCTTAGATGTAAAATGATGCAGAGTTATCGTGCCTGGTTCAATCTTAGATGTAAAATGATGCAGAGTTATCGTGCCTGGTTCAATCTTAGATGTAAAATGATGCAGAGTTATCGTGCCTGGTTCAAGCTTAGATGTAAAATGATGCAGAGTTATCGTGCCTGGTTCAAGCTTGTGAAAATGATGCAGAGTTATCGTGCCTGGTTCAAGCTTAGATGTAAAATGATGCAGAGTTATCGTGCCTGGTTCAATCTTAGATGTAAAATGATGCAGAGTTATCGTGCCTGGTTCAAGCTTAGATGTAAAATGATGCAGAGTTATCGTGCCTGGTTCAAGCTTTGCTGTAAAATGATGCAGAGTTATCGTGCCTGGTTCAAGCTTAGATGTAAAATGATGCAGAGTTATCCTGCCTGGTTCAAGCTTAGATGTAAAATGATGCAGAGTTATCGTGCCTGGTTCAAGCTTAGATGTAAAATGATGCAGAGTTATCGTGCCTGGTTCAAGCTTAGATGTAAAATGATGCAGAGTTATCGTGCCTGGTTCAAGCTTAGATGTAAAATGATGCAGAGTTATCGTGCCTGGTTCAAGCTTAGATGTAAAATGATGCAGAGTTATTGTGCCTGGTTCAATCTTAGATGTAAAATGATGCAGAGTTATCGTGCCTGGTTCAAGCTTAGATGTAAAATGATGCAGAGTTATCGTGCCTGGTTCATTGATGTAAAGATGCAGAGTTATGTGCCTGGTTCAAGCTTAGATGTAAAATGATGCAGAGTTATCGTGCCTGGTTCAATCTTAGATGTAAAATGATGCAGAGTTATCGTGCCTGGTTCAAGCTTAGATGTAAAATGATGCAGAGTTATCGTGCCTGGTTCAAGCTTAGATGTAAAATGATGCAGAGTTATCGTGCCTGGTTCAATCTTAGATGTAAAATGATGCAGAGTTATCGTGCCTGGTTCAAGCTTAGATGTAAAATGATGCAGAGTTATCGTGCCTGGTTCAATCTTAGATGTAAAATGATGCAGAGTTATCCTGCCTGGTTCAAGCTTAGATGTAAAATGATGCAGAGTTATCGTGCCTGGTTCAAGCTTAGATGTAAAATGATGCAGAGTTATCGTGCCTGGTTCAATCTTAGATGTAAAATGATGCAGAGTTATCGTGCCTGGTTCAATCTTAGATGTAAAATGATGCAGAGTTATCGTGCCTGGTTCAAGCTTAGATGTAAAATGATGCAGAGTTATTGTGCCTGGTTCAAGCTTAGATGTAAAATGATGCAGAGTTATCGTGCCTGGTTCAATCTTAGATGTAAAATTATGCAGAGTTATCGTGCCTGGTTCAAGCTTAGATGTAAAATGATGCAGAGTTATCGTGCCTGGTTCAAGCTTAGATGAAAATGATGCAGAGTTATCGTGCCTGGTTCAAGCTTAGATGTAAAATGATGCAGATTATCGTGCCTGGTTCAATCTTAGATGTAAAATGATGCAGAGTTATCGTGCCTGGTTCAAGCTTTGCTGTAAAATGATGCAGAGTTATCGTGTTTGGTTCAAGCTTTGCTGTAAAATGATGCAGATGTAGCAGGTCGGTTCTGGGGTGATAAGTGCCCCATTACCAGTTAGCAGAAGAAAATAAACTCGGGGTAGGTTCTCTATCCACTTTATTGTATGTTTCGTGTCATAATACGGTTATTAACCAATTAATAACCAACCAAGCGATGTGACCATTCAAATTTATCCAGTACTATTGTACAAATGTATTAATTTAAAAGATTTAACAAGACTGAATTTGAAGCTCACTTCAAATTTTCCACAACTCAGTGACGTGATATCATGAAACGAGCACCAACCAATCAAAGAGCTAGAATCCCATAGTCCAGGTAAGAAGGTCAACAGGGTCATTAAAACATATATGCGGTCTCACATAGACCAAACAGAGAGGTCTCACATAACCCAAAATATGAGCCTGCCACATACTCCCCTAGCCTGAAAAATGACGTCCCGTCATTCGTCTGTCTCCTATATACATCTTACCCTATGCATACTTACATACTATTATGCAAGTATACCTACCTATATACATTCATACAACGAATATATAGCTACAATATCATGCTATGCTATACTAACTACAACATAAATAAATACTCTTACTCAAACAAGTTACTTGTTTGTTCCACTACTACTTCATATCTGTAAATGTTTGGGGTGGTTTATGTGGGGTTTTACTATAGTATCATTCTGAATAAAAAATGCTTGTCTGCCTCCCTCCTTCAAAAATTGTGACCTCACAATGACTGAGTGAGTTAGTAAAATACAATAAAAACATTAAAAACCATTTCAAACGAAATGAAAGATTACACTAAATCTTTCAACGCGATAATTAATTCACCAGAATAATTGATATAGATATATACTTACCAGCTACAATGCTTATATATCTCTCAACTCCTCTCAACTCATCTTAGTATTCCAAATGAATACGTACCTCATTGTATTTTTTTCTTTTTTTTCTTTCAATATATATTATTGCAATCCATCACCAATAATATTAACTACAAAAATAATACAACCTTTCAGATAATTCATTAAAATTTATAAAATATTACATATATGTACTTGTGTTTATTTCATCACAGTGTTAATGATCCGGTGCACTACATTAGTGTCCATTTCATTGAAAATGCCTGAAGTAAGTAATGTGTTCAGTGCATCTACTTTTGCATCCCTTGGTCTTGGTACCACTTGGTGCATATGATAGTCCTTGTATCTCTCAGGAGGTTTTCTCACTCTACCTGATTTTCTTGGAGATGATTTTTCTCCTGTTCTTCTGTCCAGTACTTCTACTAAGTCTGACGTCTTATCTCTAACATTGTCTTCTATATATTCAACTCTGGTTGTCCTATCATCACTTGTAGCTCCTACCTCAGTATGCTTTTCACCTTCTACTTCCCTATCCTCTATGCGAGTATCTTCCTCTACCTCTATATCCTCAGTACCTTCAATCTCGGTATCATTATCGATAATACCTTCTACATCTACATGTATATCAATATTTTCTTCCGTCGTATCTTCTGTTGTTCGGCTATCGTGGTTTTCTGTATGAATACCTTGCCACTCTGTACCATCTGCAGCTGCAATGGTGTTCTGTTTTACTCGAGTTTCTTCTCTTCGATGCGCATCTGTAGCTTCAATATCTATTCCAATATCATGTCTTCTTGCTATCTCTGTAGCAACTACTCTATCTCTTCTGTCTATTTCAGGTATATGGGCGTCCCCATTTGTGTGCATATGTCCTATGTACTCTTCACCTGACTCATCAGTGACGTCACTGTCATAACAATTCATTGCTACCTCTTTAATATCTGTTGATGCTACCGTAGTATCATCTTTCTCCTCCAACTTCTTTACTATGTTCTTCCTTGGTTTTGGTACTGGTCTGAGTTCGTTCGTTTCCTCTTCTATCTCTTCTTTCGTCTTCAATGGCAATAGGTGATTCCTGTGTAAGGTCTTTTCAACTCCTGTCTTCGATCGAAGTTTGAATACAGGTATATCAGTCTGTATTTGTTCAATGACTTCATACGGTTCTAATTCGTATTTGTCGGCTAGTTTGTGTTTTCCTTCGCCATGAGCGTAGCAGTAGCAGGTCGGTTCTGGGGTGTTAAGTGCCCCATTACCAGTTAGCAGAAGAAAATAAACTCGGGGTAGGTTCTCTATCCACTTTATTGTATGTTTCGTGTCATAATACGGTTATTAACCAATTAATAACCAACCAAGCGATGTGACCATTCAAATTTATCCAGTACTATTGTACAAATGTATTAATTTAAAAGATTTAACAAGACTGAATTTGAAGCTCACTTCAAATTTTCCACAACTCAGTGACGTGATATCATGAAACGAGCACCAACCAATCAAAGAGCTAGAATCCCATAGTCCAGGTAAGAAGGTCAACAGGGTCATTAAAACATATATGCGGTCTCACATAGACCAAACAGAGAGGTCTCACATAACCCAAAATATGAGCCTGCCACACAGAGTTATCCTGCCTGGTTCAAGCTTTGCTGTAAAATGATGCAGAGTTATCGTGTCTGGTTCAAGCTTTGCTGTAAAATGATGCAGAGTTATCCTGCCTGGTTCAAGCTTTGCTGTAAAATGATGCAGAGTTATCTGCTGGTTCAAGTTGTGTAAATGATGCAGAGTTATCGTGCCTGGTTCAACTTGTGTAAAATGATGCAGAGTTATCCTGCCTGGTTCAAGCTTAGCTGTAAAATGATGCAGAGTTATCGTGCCTGGTTCAATCTTAGATGTAAAATGATGCAGAGTTATCCTGCCTGGTTCAATCTTAGATGTAAAATGATGCAGAGTTATTGTGCCTGGTTCAATCTTAGATGTAAAATGATGCAGAGTTATCGTGCCTGGTTCAAGCTTAGATGTAAATGAGCGAGTTATTGTGCCTGGTTCAAGCTTAGTGTAAAATGATGGTTATCGTGCCTGGTTCTAGATGTAAAGGATGCAGAGTTATCGTGCCTGGTTCAATCTTAGATGTAAAATGATGCAGAGTTATCGTGCCTGGTTCAATCTTAGATGTAAAATGATGCAGAGTTGGTGCCTGGTTCAAGCTTAGATGTAAAATGATGCAGAGTTATCGTGCCTGGTTCAAGCTTAGATGTAAAATGATGCAGAGTTATCGTCCTGGTTCAATCTTAGATGTAAAATGATGCAGAGTTATTGTGCCTGGTTCAATCTTAGATGTAAAATGATGCAGAGTTATCGTGCCTGGTTCAAGCTTAGATGTAAAATGATGCAGAGTTATCGTGCCTGGTTTAAGTTTGCTGAAATGATGCAGAGTTATCGTGCCTGGTTCAAGCTTAGATGTAAAATGATGCAGAGTTATCCTGCCTGGTTCAATCTTAGATGTAAAATGATGCAGAGTTATTGTGCCTGGTTCAATCTTAGATGTAAAATGATGCAGAGTTATCGTGCCTGGTTCAAGCTTAGATGTAAAATGATGCAGAGTTATCGTGCCTGGTTCAAGCTTTGCTGTAAAATGATGCAGAGTTATCCTGCCTGGTTCAAGCTTAGATGTAAAATGATGCAGAGTTATCGTGCCTGGTTCAATCTTAGATGTAAAATGATGCAGAGTTATCGTGCCTGGTTCAATCTTAGATGTAAAATGATGCAGAGTTATCCTGCCTGGTTCAATCTTAGATGTAAAATGATGCAGAGTTATCGTGCCTGGTTCAATCTTAGATGTAAAATGATGCAGAGTTATCGTGCCTGGTTCAATCTTAGATGTAAAATGATGCAGAGTTATTGTGCCTGGTTCAATCTTAGATGTAAAATGATGCAGAGTTATCGTGCCTGGTTCAAGCTTAGATGTAAAATGATGCAGAGTTATCGTGCCTGGTTCAAGCTTAGATGAAAATGATGCAGAGTTATCGTGCCTGGTTCAATCTTAGATGTAAAATGATGCAGAGTTATCGTGCCTGGTTCAAGCTTGTGAAATGATGCAGAGTTATCGGCTGGTCAACTTAGATGTAAAATGATGCAGAGTTATCGTGCCTGGTTCAATCTAGATGTAAAATGATGCAGAGTTATCGTGCCTGGTTCAATCTTAGATGTAAAATGATGCAGAGTTATCGTGCCTGGTTCAAGCTTTGCTGTAAAATGATGCAGAGTTATTGTGCCTGGTTCAAGCTTAGATGTAAAATGATGCAGAGTTATCATGCCTGGTTCAATCTTAGATGTAAAATGATGCAGAGTTATCGTGCCTGGTTCAATCTTAGATGTAAAATGATGCAGAGTTATCCTGCCTGGTTCAAGCTTAGATGTAAAATGATGCAGAGTTATCGTGCCTGGTTCAAGCTTAGATGTAAAATGATGCAGAGTTATTGTGCCTGGTTCAATCTTAGATGTAAAATGATGCAGAGTTATCGTGCCTGGTTCAAGCTTAGATGTAAAATGATGCAGAGTTATCGTGCCTGGTTTAAGATTTGCTGAAAATGATGCAGAGTTATCGTGCCTGGTTCAAGCTTAGATGTAAAATGATGCAGAGTTATCGTGCCTGGTTCAATCTTAGATGTAAAATGATGCAGAGTTATCGTGCCTGGTTCAAGCTTAGATGTAAAATGATGCAGAGTTATCGTGCCTGGTTCAAGCTTTGCTGTAAAATGATGCAGAGTTATCGTGCCTGGTTCAAGCTTTGCTGTAAAATGATGCAGAGTTATCGTGCCTGGTTCAAGCTTTGCTGTAAAATGATGCAGAGTTATCGTGCCTGGTTCAAGCTTAGCTGTAAAATGATGCAGAGTTATCGTGCCTGGTTCAGCTTAGATGTAAAATGATGCAGAGTTATCGCCTGGTTCAAGCTTAGCTGTAAAATGATGCAGAGTTATCGTGCCTGGTTCAATCTTAGATGTAAAATGATGCAGAGTTATCGTGCCTGGTTCAAGCTTAGATGTAAAATGATGCAGAGTTATCGTGCCTGGTTCAATCTTAGATGTAAAATGATGCAGAGTTATCGTGCCTGGTTCAAGCTTAGATGTAAAATGATGCAGAGTTATCGTGCCTGGTTCAAGCTTAGATGTAAAATGATGCAGAGTTATCGTGCCTGGTTCAATCTTAGATGTAAAATGATGCAGAGTTATTGTGCCTGGTTCAAGCTTAGATGTAAAATGATGCAGAGTTATCGTGCCTGGTTCAATCTTAGATGTAAAATGATGCAGAGTTATCGTGCCTGGTTCAATCTTAGATGTAAAATGATGCAGAGTTATCGTGCCTGGTTCAAGCTTAGATGTAAAATGATGCAGAGTTATCGTGCCTGGTTCAATCTTAGATGTAAAATGATGCAGAGTTATCGTGCCTGGTTCAAGCTTAGATGTAAAATGATGCAGAGTTATCGTGCCTGGTTCAATCTTAGATGTAAAATGATGCAGAGTTATCGTGCCTGGTTCAAGCTTAGATGTAAAATGATGCAGAGTTATCGTGCCTGGTTCAATCTTAGATGTAAAATGATGCAGAGTTATCGTGCCTGGTTCAATCTTAGATGTAAAATGATGCAGAGTTATCGTGCCTGGTTCAATCTTAGATGTAAAATGATGCAGAGTTATCGTGCCTGGTTCAATCTTAGATGTAAAATGATGCAGAGTTATCGTGCCTGGTTCAAGCTTAGATGTAAAATGATGCAGAGTTATCCTGCCTGGTTCAATCTTAGATGTAAAATGATGCAGAGTTATCGTGCCTGGTTCAATCTTAGATGTAAAATGATGCAGAGTTATCGTGCCTGGTTCAATCTTAGATGTAAAATGATGCAGAGTTATCGTGCCTGGTTCAATCTTAGATGTAAAATGATGCAGAGTTATCGTGCCTGGTTCAAGCTTAGATGTAAAATGATGCAGAGTTATCGTGCCTGGTTCAATCTTAGATGTAAAATGATGCAGAGTTATCGTGCCTGGTTCAATCTTAGATGTAAAATGATGCAGAGTTATCGTGCCTGGTTCAATCTTAGATGTAAAATGATGCAGAGTTATCGTGCCTGGTTCAAGCTTAGATGTAAAATGATGCAGAGTTATCGTGCCTGGTTCAAGCTTAGATGTAAAATGATGCAGAGTTATCGTGCCTGGTTCAAGCTTAGATGTAAAATGATGCAGAGTTATCGTGCCTGGTTCAAGCTTAGATGTAAAATGATGCAGAGTTATCGTGCCTGGTTCAATTAGATGTAAAATGATGCAGAGTTATCGTGCCTGGTTCAAGCTTAGATGTAAAATGATGCAGAGTTATCGTGCCTGGTTCAAGCTTAGATGTAAAATGATGCAGAGTTATCGTGCCTGGTTCAAGCTTAGATGTAAAATGATGCAGAGTTATCGTGCCTGGTTCAATCTTAGATGTAAAATGATGCAGAGTTATCGTGCCTGGTTCAAGCTTAGATGTAAAATGATGCAGAGTTATCGTGCCTGGTTCAAGCTTAGATGTAAAATGATGCAGAGTTATCGTGCCTGGTTCAATCTTAGATGTAAAATGATGCAGAGTTATGTGCTGGTTCAAGCTTAGATGTAAAATGATGCAGAGTTATCGTGCCTGGTTCAAGCTTTGCTGTAAAATGATGCAGAGTTATTGTGCCTGGTTCAAGCTTAGATGTAAAATGATGCAGAGTTATCATGCCTGGTTCAAACTTAGATGTAAAATTATGCAGAGTTATCGTGCCTGGTTCAATCTTAGATGTAAAATGATGCAGAGTTATCTTGCCTGGTTCAAGCTTAGATGTAAAATGATGCAGAGTTATCGTGCCTGGTTCAATCTTAGATGTAAAATGATGCAGAGTTATCCTGCCTGGTTCAAGCTTAGCTGTAAAATGATGCAGAGTTATCGTGCCTGGTTCAAGCTTAGATGTAAAATGATGCAGAGTTATCCTGCCTGGTTCAATCTTAGATGTAAAATGATGCAGAGTTATTGTGCCTGGTTCAAGCTTAGATGTAAAATGATGCAGAGTTATCGTGCCTGGTTCAATCTTAGATGTAAAATGATGCAGAGTTATCGTGCCTGGTTCAATCTTAGATGTAAAATGATGCAGAGTTATCGTGCCTGGTTCAATCTTAGATGTAAAATGATGCAGAGTTATCGTGCCTGGTTCAAGCTTAGATGTAAAATGATGCAGAGTTATCGTGCCTGGTTCAATCTTAGATGTAAAATGATGCAGAGTTATCCTGCCTGGTTCAAGCTTAGCTGTAAAATGATGCAGAGTTATCGTGCCTGGTTCAAGCTTAGATGTAAAATGATGCAGAGTTATCCTGCCTGGTTCAATCTTAGATGTAAAATGATGCAGAGTTATTGTGCCTGGTTCAAGCTTAGATGTAAAATGATGCAGAGTTATCGTGCCTGGTTCAATCTTAGATGTAAAATGATGCAGAGTTATCGTGCCTGGTTCAAGCTTAGATGTAAAATGATGCAGAGTTATCGTGCCTGGTTCAATCTTAGATGTAAAATGATGCAGAGTTATCGTGCCTGGTTCAAGCTTAGATGTAAAATGATGCAGAGTTATCGTGCCTGGTTC
>CM026386.1:76314753-76430169 GCA_014843695.1 Archivesica marissinica | reverse complement strand
ATGATGCAGAGTTATCGTGCCTGGTTCAAGCTTAGATGTAAAATGATGCAGAGTTATCGTGCCTGGTTCAAGCTTTGCTGTAAAATGATGCAGAGTTATCGTGCCTGGTTCAAGCTTAGATGTAAAATGATGCAGAGTTATCATGCCTGGTTCAAGCTTAGATGTAAAATGATGCAGAGTTATCGTGCCTGGTTCAATCTTAGATGTAAAATGATGCAGAGTTATCGTGCCTGGTTCAAGCTTAGATGTAAAATGATGCAGAGTTATCGTGCCTGGTTCAAGCTTTGCTGTAAAATGATGCAGAGTTATCGTGCCTGGTTCAAGCTTAGATGTAAAATGATGCAGAGTTATCGTGCCTGGTTCAATCTTAGATGTAAAATGATGCAGAGTTATCGTGCCTGGTTCAATCTTAGATGTAAAATGATGCAGAGTTATCGTGCCTGGTTCAAGCTTAGATGTAAAATGATGCAGAGTTATTGTGCCTGGTTCAAGCTTAGATGTAAAATGATGCAGAGTTATCGTGCCTGGTTCAATCTTAGATGTAAAATGATGCAGAGTTATCGTGCCTGGTTCAATCTTAGATGTAAAATGATGCAGAGTTATCGTGCCTGGTTCAATCTTAGATGTAAAATGATGCAGAGTTATCGTGCCTGGTTCAAGCTTAGATGTAAAATGATGCAGAGTTATCGTGCCTGGTTCAATCTTAGATGTAAAATGATGCAGAGTTATCCTGCCTGGTTCAAGCTTAGCTGTAAAATGATGCAGAGTTATCGTGCCTGGTTCAAGCTTAGATGTAAAATGATGCAGAGTTATCCTGCCTGGTTCAATCTTAGATGTAAAATGATGCAGAGTTTCGTGCCTGGTTCAAGCTTAGATGTAAAATGATGCAGAGTTATCGTGCCTGGTTCAAGCTTAGATGTAAAATGATGCAGAGTTATCGTGCCTGGTTCAAGCTTAGATGTAAATGATGCAGAGTTATCGTGCCTGGTTCAAGCTTAGATGTAAAATGATGCAGAGTTATCGTGCCTGGTTCAATCTTAGATGTAAAATGATGCAGAGTTATCGTGCCTGGTTCAATCTTAGATGTAAAATGATGCAGAGTTATCGTGCCTGGTTCAAGCTTTGCTGTAAAATGATGCAGAGTTATCGTGCCTGGTTCAAGCTTTGCTGTAAAATGATGCAGAGTTATCCTGCCTGGTTCAAGCTTAGCTGTAAAATGATGCAGAGTTATCGTGCCTGGTTCAAGCTTAGATGTAAAATGATGCAGAGTTATCCTGCCTGGTTCAAGCTTAGATGTAAAATGATGCAGAGTTATCGTGCCTGGTTCAAGCTTAGATGTAAAATGATGCAGAGTTATCGTGCCTGGTTCAATCTTAGATGTAAAATGATGCAGAGTTATGTGCCTGGTTCAATCTTAGATGTAAAATGATGCAGAGTTATCCTGCCTGGTTCAATCTTAGATGTAAAATGATGCAGAGTTATGTGCCTGGTTCAATCTTAGATGTAATGATGCAGAGTATGTGCCTGGTTCAACTTAGATGAAATGATGCAGAGTTATCGTGCCTGGTTCAAGCTTAGATGTAAAATGATGCAGAGTTATCGTGCCTGGTTCAAGCTTAGATGTAAAATGATGCAGAGTTATCGTGCCTGGTTCAAGCTTAGATGTAAAATGATGCAGAGTTATCGTGCCTGGTTCAATCTTAGATGTAAAATGATGCAGAGTTATCCTGCCTGGTTCAAGCTTTGCTGTAAAATGATGCAGAGTTATCGTGCCTGGTTCAAGCTTTGATGTAAAATGATGCAGAGTTATCCTGCCTGGTTCAAGCTTAGCTGTAAAATGATGCAGAGTTATCGTGCCTGGTTCAATCTTAGATGTAAAATGATGCAGAGTTATCGTGCCTGGTTCAATCTTAGATGTAAAATGATGCAGAGTTATTGTGCCTGGTTCAATCTTAGATGTAAAATGATGCAGAGTTATCCTGCCTGGTTCAATCTTAGATGTAAAATGATGCAGAGTTATTGTGCCTGGTTCAAGCTTAGATGTAAAATGATGCAGAGTTATCGTGCCTGGTTCAAGCTTAGATGTAAAATGATGCAGAGTTATCGTGCCTGGTTCAAGCTTTGCTGAAAATGATGCAGAGTTATCGTGCCTGGTTCAAGCTTAGATGTAAAATGATGCAGAGTTATCGTGCCTGGTTCAATCTTAGATGTAAAATGATGCAGAGTTATCGTGCCTGGTTCAAGCTTAGATGTAAAATGATGCAGAGTTATCCTGCCTGGTTCAATCTTAGATGTAAAATGATGCAGAGTTATCGTGCCTGGTTCAAGCTTAGATGTAAAATGATGCAGAGTTATCGTGCCTGGTTCAAGCTTAGATGTAAAATGATGCAGAGTTATCGTGCCTGGTTCAATCTTAGATGTAAAATGATGCAGAGTTATCGTGCCTGGTTCAAGCTTAGATGTAAAATGATGCAGAGTTATCGTGCCTGGTTCAATCTTAGATGTAAAATGATGCAGAGTTATCGTGCCTGGTTCAATCTTAGATGTAAAATGATGCAGAGTTATCGTGCCTGGTTCAAGCTTAGATGTAAAATGATGCAGAGTTATCGTGTCTGGTTCAAGCTTTGCTGTAAAATGATGCAGAGTTATCCTGCCTGGTTCAAGCTTTGCTGTAAAATGATGCAGAGTTATCGTGCCTGGTTCAAGCTTAGCTGTAAAATGATGCAGAGTTATCGTGCCTGGTTCAAGCTTTGCTGTAAAATGATGCAGAGTTATCCTGCCTGGTTCAAGCTTAGATGTAAAATGATGCAGAGTTATCGTGCCTGGTTCAATCTTAGATGTAAAATGATGCAGAGTTATCCTGCCTGGTTCAATCTTAGATGTAAAATGATGCAGAGTTATTGTGCCTGGTTCAATCTTAGATGTAAAATGATGCAGAGTTATCGTGCCTGGTTCAATCTTAGATGTAAAATGATGCAGAGTTATCGTGCCTGGTTCAAGCTTTGCTGTAAAATGATGCAGAGTTATCGTGTCTGGTTCAAGCTTTGCTGTAAAATGATGCAGAGTTATCCTGCCTGGTTCAAGCTTTGCTGTAAAATGATGCAGAGTTATCGTGTCTGGTTCAAGCTTTGCTGTAAAATGATGCAGAGTTATCGTGCCTGGTTCAAGCTTTGCTGTAAAATGATGCAGAGTTATCCTGCCTGGTTCAAGCTTAGCTGTAAAATGATGCAGAGTTATCGTGCCTGGTTCAATCTTAGATGTAAAATGATGCAGAGTTATCCTGCCTGGTTCAATCTTAGATGTAAAATGATGCAGAGTTATTGTGCCTGGTTCAATCTTAGATGTAAAATGATGCAGAGTTATCCTGCCTGGTTCAATCTTAGATGTAAAATGATGCAGAGTTATTGTGCCTGGTTCAATCTTAGATGTAAAATGATGCAGAGTTATCGTGCCTGGTTCAAGCTTAGATGTAAAATGATGCAGAGTTATCGTGCCTGGTTCAATCTTAGATGTAAAATGATGCAGAGTTATCGTGCCTGGTTCAATCTTAGATGTAAAATGATGCAGAGTTATCGTGCCTGGTTCAATCTTAGATGTAAAATGATGCAGAGTTATCGTGCCTGGTTCAAGCTTTGCTGTAAAATGATGCAGAGTTATCCTGCCTGGTTCAAGCTTTGCTGTAAAATGATGCAGAGTTATCGTGCCTGGTTCAAGCTTTGCTGTAAAATGATGCAGAGTTATCGTGCCTGGTTCAAGCTTTGCTGTAAAATGATGCAGAGTTATCCTGCCTGGTTCAAGCTTAGATGTAAAATGATGCAGAGTTATCGTGCCTGGTTCAATCTTAGATGTAAAATGATGCAGAGTTATCCTGCCTGGTTCAATCTTAGATGTAAAATGATGCAGAGTTATTGTGCCTGGTTCAATCTTAGATGTAAAATGATGCAGAGTTATCCTGCCTGGTTCAATCTTAGATGTAAAATGATGCAGAGTTATTGTGCCTGGTTCAATCTTAGATGTAAAATGATGCAGAGTTATCGTGCCTGGTTCAATCTTAGATGTAAAATGATGCAGAGTTATCGTGCCTGGTTCAAGCTTAGATGAAAATGATGCAGAGTTATCGTGCCTGGTTCAATCTTAGATGTAAAATGATGCAGAGTTATCGTGCCTGGTTCAATCTTAGATGTAAAATGATGCAGAGTTATCGTGCCTGGTTCAAGCTTAGATGTAAAATGATGCAGAGTTATCGTGCCTGGTTCAAGCTTAGATGTAAAATGATGCAGAGTTATCGTGCCTGGTTCAAGCTTAGCTGTAAAATGATGCAGAGTTATCCTGCCTGGTTCAAGCTTTGCTGTAAAATGATGCAGAGTTATCGTGCCTGGTTCAAGCTTTGCTGTAAAATGATGCAGAGTTATCGTGCCTGGTTCAAGCTTAGATGTAAAATGATGCAGAGTTATCCTGCCTGGTTCAAGCTTAGATGTAAATGATGCAGAGTTATCGTGCCTGGTTCAATCTTAGATGTAAAATGATGCAGAGTTATCGTGCCTGGTTCAATCTTAGATGTAAAATGATGCAGAGTTATCGTGCCTGGTTCAAGCTTAGATGTAAAATGATGCAGAGTTATCGTGCCTGGTTCAAGCTTAGATGTAAAATGATGCAGAGTTATCGTGCCTGGTTCAACTTAGATGTAAAATGATGCAGAGTTATCGTGCCTGGTTCAACTAAAACAGAGTTCGTGCCTGGTTCAAGCTTGATGTAAAATGATGCAGAGTTATCGTGCCTGGTTCAATCTTAGATGTAAAATGATGCAGAGTTATCGTGCCTGGTTCAAGCTTAGCTGTAAAATGATGCAGAGTTATCGTGCCTGGTTCAATCTTAGATGTAAAATGATGCAGAGTTATCGTGCCTGGTTCAAGCTTAGATGTAAAATGATGCAGAGTTATCGTGCCTGGTTCAATCTTAGATGTAAAATGATGCAGAGTTATCGTGCCTGGTTCAATCTTAGATGTAAAATGATGCAGAGTTATCGTGCCTGGTTCAATCTTAGATGTAAAATGATGCAGAGTTATCGTGCCTGGTTCAAGCTTAGATGTAAAATGATGCAGAGTTATCGTGCCTGGTTCAATCTTAGATGTAAAATGATGCAGAGTTATCGTGCCTGGTTCAAGCTTAGATGTAAAATGATGCAGAGTTATCGTGCCTGGTTCAAGCTTAGATGTAAAATGATGCAGAGTTATCGTGCCTGGTTCAAGCTTAGATGTAAAATGATGCAGAGTTATCGTGCCTGGTTCAAGCTTAGCTGTAAAATGATGCAGAGTTATCGTGCCTGGTTCAAGCTTAGATGTAAAATGATGCAGAGTTATCGTGCCTGGTTCAAGCTTAGCTGTAAAATGATGCAGAGTTATCGTGCCTGGTTCAAGCTTAGATGTAAAATGATGCAGACTTATCCTGCCTGGTTCAATATTATGTGTAAAATGATGCAGAGTTATTGTGCCTGGTTCAAGCTTAGATGTAAAATGATGCAGAGTTATCGTGCCTGGTTCAATCTTAGATGTAAAGTGATGCAGAGTTATCGTGCCTGGTTCAATCTTAGATGTAAAATGATGCAGAGTTATCATGCCTGGTTCAATCTTAGTTGTAAAATGATGCAGAGTTATTGTGCCTGGTTCAAGCTTAGATGTAAAATGATGCAGAGTTATCGTGCCTGGTTCAATCTTAGATGTAAAATGATGCAGAGTTATCGTGCCTGGTTCAATCTTAGATGTAAAATGATGCAGAGTTATCCTGCCTGGTTCAATCTTAGATGTAAAATGATGCAGAGTTATCGTGCCTGGTTCAAGCTTAGATGTAAAATGATGCAGAGTTATCGTGCCTGGTTCAAGCTTTGCTGTAAAATGATGCAGAGTTATCGTGTCTGGTTCAAGCTTTGCTGTAAAATGATGCAGAGTTATCCTGCCTGGTTCAAGCTTTGCTGTAAAATGATGCAGAGTTATCGTGTCTGGTTCAAGCTTTGCTGTAAAATGATGCAGAGTTATCGTGCCTGGTTCAAGCTTTGCTGTAAAATGATGCAGAGTTATCCTGCCTGGTTCAAGCTTAGCTGTAAAATGATGCAGAGTTATCGTGCCTGGTTCAATCTTAGATGTAAAATGATGCAGAGTTATCGTGCCTGGTTCAATCTTAGATGTAAAATGATGCAGAGTTATCGTGCCTGGTTCAATCTTAGATGTAAAATGATGCAGAGTTATCGTGCCTGGTTCAATCTTAGATGTAAAATGATGCAGAGTTATCGTGCCTGGTTCAAGCTTAGATGTAAAATGATGCAGAGTTATCGTGCCTGGTTCAAGCTTAGATGTAAAATGATGCAGAGTTATCGTGCCTGGTTCAAGCTTAGATGTAAAATGATGCAGAGTTATCGTGCCTGGTTCAAGCTTAGATGTAAAATGATGCAGAGTTATCGTGCCTGGTTCAAGCTTAGCTGTAAAATGATGCAGAGTTATCGTGCCTGGTTCAAGCTTAGATGTAAAATGATGCAGAGTTATCGTGCCTGGTTCAAGCTTAGATGTAAAATGATGCAGAGTTATCGTGCCTGGTTCAATCTTAGATGTAAAATGATGCAGAGTTATCGTGCCTGGTTCAAGCTTAGATGTAAAATGATGCAGAGTTATCGTGCCTGGTTCAATCTTAGATGTAAAATGATGCAGAGTTATCGTGCCTGGTTCAATCTTAGATGTAAAATGATGCAGAGTTATCGTGCCTGGTTCAATCTTAGATGTAAAATGATGCAGAGTTATCGTGCCTGGTTCAATCTTAGATGTAAAATGATGCAGAGTTATCGTGCCTGGTTCAAGCTTTGCTGTAAAATGATGCAGAGTTATCGTGTCTGGTTCAAGCTTTGCTGTAAAATGATGCAGAGTTATCCTGCCTGGTTCAAGCTTTGCTGTAAAATGATGCAGAGTTATCGTGCCTGGTTCAAGCTTTGCTGTAAAATGATGCAGAGTTATCGTGCCTGGTTCAAGCTTTGCTGTAAAATGATGCAGAGTTATCCTGCCTGGTTCAAGCTTAGCTGTAAAATGATGCAGAGTTATCGTGCCTGGTTCAATCTTAGATGTAAAATGATGCAGAGTTATCCTGCCTGGTTCAATCTTAGATGTAAAATGATGCAGAGTTATTGTGCCTGGTTCAATCTTAGATGTAAAATGATGCAGAGTTATCCTGCCTGGTTCAATCTTAGATGTAAAATGATGCAGAGTTATTGTGCCTGGTTCAATCTTAGATGTAAAATGATGCAGAGTTATTGTGCCTGGTTCAAGCTTAGATGTAAAATGATGCAGAGTTATCGTGCCTGGTTCAATCTTAGATGTAAAATGATGCAGAGTTATCGTGCCTGGTTCAATCTTAGATGTAAAATGATGCAGAGTTATCGTGCCTGGTTCAATCTTAGATGTAAAATGATGCAGAGTTATCGTGCCTGGTTCAAGCTTTGCTGTAAAATGATGCAGAGTTATCGTGCCTGGTTCAAGCTTTGCTGTAAAATGATGCAGAGTTATCTGCTGGTTCAAGCTTTGCTGTAAAATGATGCAGAGTTATCCTGCCTGGTTCAAGCTTTGCTGTAAAATGATGCAGAGTTATCGTGCCTGGTTCAAGCTTTGCTGTAAAATGATGCAGAGTTATCGTGCCTGGTTCAAGCTTTGCTGTAAAATGATGCAGAGTTATCCTGCCTGGTTCAAGCTTAGCTGTAAAATGATGCAGAGTTATCGTGCCTGGTTCAATCTTAGATGTAAAATGATTCAGAGTTATTGTGCCTGGTTCAATCTTAGATGTAAAATGATGCAGAGTTATCCTGCCTGGTTCAATCTTAGATGTAAAATGATGCAGAGTTATTGTGCCTGGTTCAATCTTAGATGTAAAATGATGCAGAGTTATCGTGCCTGGTTCAAGCTTAGATGTAAAATGATGCAGAGTTATCGTGCCTGGTTCAAGCTTTGCTGAAAATGATGCAGAGTTATCGTGCCTGGTTCAAGCTTAGATGTAAAATGATGCAGAGTTATCGTGCCTGGTTCAATCTTAGATGTAAAATGATGCAGAGTTATCGTGCCTGGTTCAATCTTAGATGTAAAATGATGCAGAGTTATCCTGCCTGGTTCAATCTTAGATGTAAAATGATGCAGAGTTATCGTGCCTGGTTCAATCTTAGATGTAAAATGATGCAGAGTTATCGTGCCTGGTTCAAGCTTAGATGTAAAATGATGCAGAGTTATCGTGCCTGGTTCAAGCTTTGCTGAAAATGATGCAGAGTTATCGTGCCTGGTTCAAGCTTAGATGTAAAATGATGCAGAGTTATCGTGCCTGGTTCAATCTTAGATGTAAAATGATGCAGAGTTATCGTGCCTGGTTCAATCTTAGATGTAAAATGATGCAGAGTTATCGTGCCTGGTTCAAGCTTTGCTGTAAAATGATGCAGAGTTATCGTGCCTGGTTCAAGCTTTGCTGTAAAATGATGCAGAGTTATCCTGCCTGGTTCAAGCTTTGCTGTAAAATGATGCAGAGTTATCGTGCCTGGTTCAAGCTTTGCTGTAAAATGATGCAGAGTTATCGTGCCTGGTTCAAGCTTTGCTGTAAAATGATGCAGAGTTATCCTGCCTGGTTCAAGCTTAGCTGTAAAATGATGCAGAGTTATCGTGCCTGGTTCAATCTTAGATGTAAAATGATGCAGAGTTATCCTGCCTGGTTCAATCTTAGATGTAAAATGATGCAGAGTTATCGTGCCTGGTTCAATCTTAGATGTAAAATGATGCAGAGTTATCGTGCCTGGTTCAATCTTAGATGTAAAATGATGCAGAGTTATCGTGCCTGGTTCAAGCTTAGATGTAAAATGATGCAGAGTTATCGTGCCTGGTTCAAGCTTTGCTGTAAAATGATGCAGAGTTATCGTGCCTGGTTCAAGCTTTGCTGTAAAATGATGCAGAGTTATCGTGCCTGGTTCAAGCTTTGCTGTAAAATGATGCAGAGTTATCCTGCCTGGTTCAAGCTTAGCTGTAAAATGATGCAGAGTTATCGTGCCTGGTTCAATCTTAGATGTAAAATGATGCAGAGTTATCCTGCCTGGTTCAATCTTAGATGTAAAATGATGCAGAGTTATGTGCCTGGTTCAATCTTAGATGTAAAATGATGCAGAGTTATCCTGCCTGGTTCAATCTTAGATGTAAAATGATGCAGAGTTATCGTGCCTGGTTCAATCTTAGATGTAAAATGATGCAGAGTTATCGTGCCTGGTTCAAGCTTAGATGTAAAATGATGCAGAGTTATCGTGCCTGGTTCAATCTTAGATGTAAAATGATGCAGAGTTATCGTGCCTGGTTCAATCTTAGATGTAAAATGATGCAGAGTTATCGTGCCTGGTTCAAGCTTTGCTGTAAAATGATGCAGAGTTATCGTGTCTGGTTCAAGCTTTGCTGTAAAATGATGCAGAGTTATCCTGCCTGGTTCAAGCTTTGCTGTAAAATGATGCAGAGTTATCGTGTCTGGTTCAAGCTTTGCTGTAAAATGATGCAGAGTTATCGTGCCTGGTTCAAGCTTTGCTGTAAAATGATGCAGAGTTATCCTGCCTGGTTCAAGCTTAGCTGTAAAATGATGCAGAGTTATCGTGCCTGGTTCAATCTTAGATGTAAAATGATGCAGAGTTATCCTGCCTGGTTCAATCTTAGATGTAAAATGATGCAGAGTTATTGTGCCTGGTTCAATCTTAGATGTAAAATGATGCAGAGTTATCCTGCCTGGTTCAATCTTAGATGTAAAATGATGCAGAGTTATTGTGCCTGGTTCAATCTTAGATGTAAAATGATGCAGAGTTATTGTGCCTGGTTCAAGCTTAGATGTAAAATGATGCAGAGTTATCGTGCCTGGTTCAATCTTAGATGTAAAATGATGCAGAGTTATCGTGCCTGGTTCAATCTTAGATGTAAAATGATGCAGAGTTATCGTGCCTGGTTCAATCTTAGATGTAAAATGATGCAGAGTTATCGTGCCTGGTTCAAGCTTAGATGTAAAATGATGCAGAGTTATCGTGCCTGGTTCAAGCTTAGCTGTAAAATGATGCAGAGTTATCGTGCCTGGTTCAAGCTTTGCTGTAAAATGATGCAGAGTTATCCTGCCTGGTTCAAGCTTAGCTGTAAAATGATGCAGAGTTATCGTGCCTGGTTCAAGCTTAGATGTAAAATGATGCAGAGTTATCGTGCCTGGTTCAAGCTTAGATGTAAAATGATGCAGAGTTATCGTGCCTGGTTCAAGCTTAGATGTAAAATGATGCAGAGTTATCGTGCCTGGTTCAAGCTTAGATGTAAAATGATGCAGAGTTATCGTGCCTGGTTCAATCTTAGATGTAAAATGATGCAGAGTTATCGTGCCTGGTTCAAGCTTAGATGTAAAATGATGCAGAGTTATCGTGCCTGGTTCAATCTTAGATGTAAAATGATGCAGAGTTATCGTGCCTGGTTCAATCTTAGATGTAAAATGATGCAGAGTTATCGTGCCTGGTTCAAGCTTAGATGTAAAATGATGCAGAGTTATCGTGTCTGGTTCAAGCTTTGCTGTAAAATGATGCAGAGTTATCCTGCCTGGTTCAAGCTTTGCTGTAAAATGATGCAGAGTTATCGTGTCTGGTTCAAGCTTTGCTGTAAAATGATGCAGAGTTATCGTGCCTGGTTCAAGCTTTGCTGTAAAATGATGCAGAGTTATCCTGCCTGGTTCAAGCTTAGCTGTAAAATGATGCAGAGTTATCGTGCCTGGTTCAATCTTAGATGTAAAATGATGCAGAGTTATCCTGCCTGGTTCAATCTTAGATGTAAAATGATGCAGAGTTATTGTGCCTGGTTCAATCTTAGATGTAAAATGATGCAGAGTTATCGTGCCTGGTTCAATCTTAGATGTAAAATGATGCAGAGTTATCGTGCCTGGTTCAAGCTTTGCTGTAAAATGATGCAGAGTTATCGTGTCTGGTTCAAGCTTTGCTGTAAAATGATGCAGAGTTATCCTGCCTGGTTCAAGCTTTGCTGTAAAATGATGCAGAGTTATCGTGCCTGGTTCAAGCTTTGCTGTAAAATGATGCAGAGTTATCGTGCCTGGTTCAAGCTTTGCTGTAAAATGATGCAGAGTTATCCTGCCTGGTTCAAGCTTAGCTGTAAAATGATGCAGAGTTATCGTGCCTGGTTCAATCTTAGATGTAAAATGATGCAGAGTTATCCTGCCTGGTTCAATCTTAGATGTAAAATGATGCAGAGTTATTGTGCCTGGTTCAATCTTAGATGTAAAATGATGCAGAGTTATCCTGCCTGGTTCAATCTTAGATGTAAAATGATGCAGAGTTATTGTGCCTGGTTCAATCTTAGATGTAAAATGATGCAGAGTTATCGTGCCTGGTTCAAGCTTAGATGTAAAATGATGCAGAGTTATCGTGCCTGGTTCAATCTTAGATGTAAAATGATGCAGAGTTATCGTGCCTGGTTCAATCTTAGATGTAAAATGATGCAGAGTTATCGTGCCTGGTTCAAGCTTTGCTGTAAAATGATGCAGAGTTATTGTGCCTGGTTCAAGCTTAGATGTAAAATGATGCAGAGTTATCATGCCTGGTTCAATCTTAGATGTAAAATGATGCAGAGTTATCGTGCCTGGTTCAATCTTAGATGTAAAATGATGCAGAGTTATCGTGCCTGGTTCAAGCTTTGCTGTAAAATGATGCAGAGTTATCGTGTCTGGTTCAAGCTTTGCTGTAAAATGATGCAGAGTTATCCTGCCTGGTTCAAGCTTTGCTGTAAAATGATGCAGAGTTATCGTGTCTGGTTCAAGCTTTGCTGTAAAATGATGCAGAGTTATCGTGCCTGGTTCAAGCTTTGCTGTAAAATGATGCAGAGTTATCCTGCCTGGTTCAAGCTTAGCTGTAAAATGATGCAGAGTTATCGTGCCTGGTTCAATCTTAGATGTAAAATGATGCAGAGTTATTGTGCCTGGTTCAATCTTAGATGTAAAATGATGCAGAGTTATCCTGCCTGGTTCAATCTTAGATGTAAAATGATGCAGAGTTATTGTGCCTGGTTCAATCTTAGATGTAAAATGATGCAGAGTTATCGTGCCTGGTTCAAGCTTAGATGTAAAATGATGCAGAGTTATCGTGCCTGGTTCAAGCTTTGCTGAAAAT
The DNA here is from genome assembly GCA_014843695.1 of Archivesica marissinica. Classification (NCBI taxonomy): domain Eukaryota; kingdom Metazoa; phylum Mollusca; class Bivalvia; order Venerida; family Vesicomyidae; genus Archivesica; species Archivesica marissinica. Next base: position 76,417,982 of record CM026386.1, on the reverse strand, counting down.
GATGCAGAGTTATCGTGCCTGGTTCAAGCTTAGATGTAAAATGATGCAGAGTTATCGTGCCTGGTTCAATCTTAGATGTAAAATGATGCAGAGTTATCGTGCCTGGTTCAATCTTAGATGTAAAATGATGCAGAGTTATCGTGCCTGGTTCAAGCTTTGCTGTAAAATGATGCAGAGTTATCGTGTCTGGTTCAAGCTTTGCTGTAAAATGATGCAGAGTTATCCTGCCTGGTTCAAGCTTTGCTGTAAAATGATGCAGAGTTATCGTGCCTGGTTCAAGCTTTGCTGTAAAATGATGCAGAGTTATCGTGCCTGGTTCAAGCTTTGCTGTAAAATGATGCAGAGTTATCCTGCCTGGTTCAAGCTTAGCTGTAAAATGATGCAGAGTTATCGTGCCTGGTTCAATCTTAGATGTAAAATGATGCAGAGTTATCGTGCCTGGTTCAATCTTAGATGTAAAATGATGCAGAGTTATCGTGCCTGGTTCAATCTTAGATGTAAAATGATGCAGAGTTATCGTGCCTGGTTCAATCTTAGATGTAAAATGATGCAGAGTTATCGTGCCTGGTTCAAGCTTTGCTGTAAAATGATGCAGAGTTATCGTGCCTGGTTCAAGCTTTGCTGTAAAATGATGCAGAGTTATCGTGCCTGGTTCAAGCTTAGATGTAAAATGATGCAGAGTTATCGTGCCTGGTTCAATCTTAGATGTAAAATGATGCAGAGTTATCTGCCTGGTTCAAGCTTTGCTGTAAAATGATGCAGAGTTATCGTGCCTGGTTCAAGCTTTGCTGTAAAATGATGCAGAGTTATCCTGCCTGGTTCAAGCTTAGCTGTAAAATGATGCAGAGTTATCGTGCCTGGTTCAATCTTAGATGTAAAATGATGCAGAGTTATCCTGCCTGGTTCAATCTTAGATGTAAAATGATGCAGAGTTATTGTGCCTGGTTCAATCTTAGATGTAAAATGATGCAGAGTTATCGTGCCTGGTTCAATCTTAGATGTAAAATGATGCAGAGTTATCGTGCCTGGTTCAATCTTAGATGTAAAATGATGCAGAGTTATCGTGCCTGGTTCAAGCTTAGATGTAAAATGATGCAGAGTTATCGTGCCTGGTTCAATCTTAGATGTAAAATGATGCAGAGTTATCGTGCCTGGTTCAATCTTAGATGTAAAATGATGCAGAGTTATCGTGCCTGGTTCAAGCTTTGCTGTAAAATGATGCAGAGTTATTGTGCCTGGTTCAAGCTTAGATGTAAAATGATGCAGAGTTATCGTGCCTGGTTCAATCTTAGATGTAAAATGATGCAGAGTTATCGTGCCTGGTTCAATCTTAGATGTAAAATGATGCAGAGTTATCGTGCCTGGTTCAAGCTTAGATGTAAAATGATGCAGAGTTATCGTGCCTGGTTCAAGCTTAGATGTAAAATGATGCAGAGTTATCGTGCCTGGTTCAAGCTTAGATGTAAAATGATGCAGAGTTATCGTGCCTGGTTCAAGCTTAGATGTAAAATGATGCAGAGTTATCGTGCCTGGTTCAACTTAGATGTAAATATAATGCAGAGTTATCGTGCCTGGTTCAATCTTAGATGTAAAATGATGCAGAGTTATCGTGCCTGGTTCAAGCTTAGATGTAAAATGATGCAGAGTTATCGTGCCTGGTTCAATCTTAGATGTAAAATGATGCAGAGTTATCGTGCCTGGTTCAAGCTTAGATGTAAAATGATGCAGAGTTATCGTGCCTGGTTCAAGCTTAGATGTAAAATGATGCAGAGTTATCGTGCCTGGTTCAAGCTTAGATGTAAAATGATGCAGAGTTATCCTGCCTGGTTCAATCTTAGATGTAAAATGATGCAGAGTTATTGTGCCTGGTTCAATCTTAGATGTAAAATGATGCAGAGTTATCGTGCCTGGTTCAAGCTTAGATGTAAAATGATGCAGAGTTATCGTGCCTGGTTCAAGCTTTGCTGAAAATGATGCAGAGTTATCGTGCCTGGTTCAAGCTTAGATGTAAAATGATGCAGAGTTATCGTGCCTGGTTCAATCTTAGATGTAAAATGATGCAGAGTTATCGTGCCTGGTTCAATCTTAGATGTAAAATGATGCAGAGTTATCGTGCCTGGTTCAAGCTTTGCTGTAAAATGATGCAGAGTTATTGTGCCTGGTTCAAGCTTAGATGTAAAATGATGCAGAGTTATCCTGCCTGGTTCAAGCTTAGATGTAAAATTATGCAGAGTTATCGTGCCTGGTTCAATCTTAGATGTAAAATGATGCAGAGTTATCGTGCCTGGTTCAAGCTTAGATGTAAAATGATGCAGAGTTATCGTGCCTGGTTCAAGCTTAGATGTAAAATGATGCAGAGTTATCGTGCCTGGTTCAAGCTTAGATGTAAAATGATGCAGAGTTATCGTGCCTGGTTCAATCTTAGATGTAAAATGATGCAGAGTTATCGTGCCTGGTTCAAGCTTAGATGTAAAATGATGCAGAGTTATCCTGCCTGGTTCAATCTTAGATGTAAAATGATGCAGAGTTATTCGTGCCTGGTTCAAGCTTAGATGTAAAATGATGCAGAGTTATCGTGCCTGGTTCAATCTTAGATGTAAAATGATGCAGAGTTATCGTGCCTGGTTCAATCTTAGATGTAAAATGATGCAGAGTTATCGTGCCTGGTTCAAGCTTAGATGTAAAATGATGCAGAGTTATCGTGCCTGGTTCAATCTTAGATGTAAAATGATGCAGAGTTATCGTGCCTGGTTCAAGCTTAGATGTAAAATGATGCAAAGTTATCCTGCCTGGTTCAATCTTAGTTGTAAAATGATGCAGAGTTATTGTGCCTGGTTCAAGCTTAGATGTAAAATGATGCAGAGTTATCGTGCCTGGTTCAATCTTAGATGTAAAATGATGCAAAGTTATCGTGCCTGGTTCAATCTTAGATGTAAAATGATGCAGAGTTATCCTGCCTGGTTCAATCTTAGATGTAAAATGATGCAGAGTTATCGTGCCTGGTTCAAGCTTTGCTGTAAAATGATGCAGAGTTATCGTGCCTGGTTCAAGCTTTGCTGTAAAATGATGCAGAGTTATCGTGTCTGGTTCAAGCTTTGCTGTAAAATGATGCAGAGTTATCCTGCCTGGTTCAAGCTTTGCTGTAAAATGATGCAGAGTTATCGTGTCTGGTTCAAGCTTTGCTGTAAAATGATGCAGAGTTATCGTGCCTGGTTCAAGCTTTGCTGTAAAATGATGCAGAGTTATCCTGCCTGGTTCAAGCTTAGCTGTAAAATGATGCAGAGTTATCGTGCCTGGTTCAATCTTAGATGTAAAATGATTCAGAGTTATTGTGCCTTGTTCAATCTTAGATGTAAAATGATGCAGAGTTATCCTGCCTGGTTCAATCTTAGATGTAAAATGATGCAGAGTTATCGTGCCTGGTTCAAGCTTAGATGTAAAATGTAACTGTTGAGAAATGATCATTTGAGAACACGACTATACTTTGGGACTGTACCATAGCATGAACATGGTAAAACACCAAACCATTGGTAACTAGTCTACAAGCATTTCAAGATTTCTCTAATACTCAAAACTCATATAGAACAGAGTTAAAACATAATATATTATAATTTTCTCTAATAAACATACAATGCAAAATATAATACAATATACAACAGAAATATTATACGAACAAACCTATCTAAATAAGGGTTCCCGCTGTCTGAATTTTTGTCTGCGCAACTTCTGTTGCCAATTGAAACAAACTGGAGACAATTTGAAAGATTTGGAACCAACTAAGAACTATAAAGTGCACAGATAAATATTTGAAGCCATGTATTTCACACATGCTGCGCCAAAAAAAAAAAAAATGTTGTACAACCCTGTAAATATTGCGCGACAGCTAGAACGAACTCTGTAAATATTGCGCAACAGCGAGAACACTGTAAATATTGCCCGACAGCGAGAACCCTGTAAATATTGCCCGACAGCGAGAACCCTGTAAATATTGCCCGACAGCTAGAACCCTGTAAATATTGCCCGACAGCGAGAACCCTGTAAATATTGCCTGACAGCGAGAACACTGTAAATATTTCCCGACAGCGAGAACACTGTAAATATTGCCCGACAGCGAGAACCCTGTAAATATTGCCCAACAAGAACCCTGTAAATATTGCCCGACAAGAACCCTGTAAATATTGCCCAACAAGAACCCTGTAAATATTGCCCAACAAGAACCCTGTAAATATTGCCCAACAAGAACCCTGTAAATATTGCCCGACAAGAACGCTGTAAATATTGCCCAACAAGAACCCTGTAAATATTGCCCAACAAGAACCCTGTAAATATTGCCCAACAAGAACCCTGTAAATATTGCCCGACAAGAACCCTGTAAATATTGCCCGACAAGAACCCTGTAAATATTGCCCAACAAGAACCCTGTAAATATTGCCCAACAAGAACCCTGTAAATATTGCCCAACAAGAACCCTGTAAATATTGCCCGACAAGAACCCTGTAAATATTGCCCGACAAGAACCCTGTAAATATTGCCCGACAGCGAGAACCCTGTAAATATTGCCCGACAAGAACCCTGTAAATATTGCCTGACAAGAACCCTGTAAATATTGCACATAATTATTTGAAAATAACTATTGAATTGCTACTTGTTTATTTTATTTCTAAGGTTAGCTAACCCTTAACTTGCTAATCATTAAAGTTGCTTTGGCAAACAGCATAGAGCCAGATCATACGGCACAGAACGTACCACATAACGTGTCTTCTGATCAGGCTCTATGCAGTTTGCTATTCGGATAGTGGAGCTAAAACACTTGGCTGAATATCAAACAACATAGATCCTGATCAGACTCGGCTAATATGGATCTATGTTGTTAGCACATTCCTTCCAATTCATTCAGCATTTCAAATGTTAAGGAGGAAAATGCGGTCTTGAAATTTAAATGTTTAATATAATTCATTGCATTGCATAACATGAACCATGACCAGAATAATTCAATGAAATCATTATTATATACTTTGCAACATAGATTACACTGTTGACTTGGGTGTGCATAACCCGCGTTTATTTGCATAATGTCTAGACATGATCCCAAATTAAAAATACAATCATCATCACCAGCTGTTTTACATTATCCAATAATATTTGAGCGGACTGAAATACAGTGCCTCTATCTTGATAACCAAGTACTCCACAATAGAAGACACCAATGAGAGACATCTCTAATTTCCTATTACCTCCCTTGGCAGACAAAGTCTGATTTATCCCAAAATGTAAATAGGTCCTTTTAGTTGGAATCCTTTGTTTTTACTGTTGTTCCGTAACCAGATGTTGCGGTATGAATAATGTGATTAACTGAACATTGTTTTACAAATAAGTACCCATTCATATACTGTAGGAGATCTGTCGAGATATAGTAATTTAATAATAATAAGAAGCGATAGTGGAATAATATTGCTAGCATGGTGTGCAAAGGAAACAACGATAAAAACAGAGGAACACATTTAATAGGATATGCCTACTAGGGAGTATTCAGGGGAAGTAACTGACTGATGTCTCTCATTTCACCTCCATACTGCTGATAAGCAATAGGCACACTGTACTACATACTCAATTTCTATGGGGATAGATAATGGCATGGTTACGGAGGCATTATGTGGGAGGCCATAAAGTTATATGGCATTTATGTGTAGTAAATGTACAATTAACCTAATTTGAAGGGATATGCAAACTACATGCACAGGATTTTGCATAGAAACAAACTTTAACCATGGTACGTTTCATCTACTCTACAGTAAGGGCAAATACCACTCTTGGGTCAGTGGTCAACATTCTGGACTGCGAATCCAGGGATCGCAGGTTCGATTCCCCCCCCCCATCTGACCATAATAATATTAACCCTTTCCTTCATAGAGATTTATGTTAATATACTATTATATCTCCATACAAACGACAGCCATTTAGCTATCATGCAGTGGATAGGTAGTCGCCATATCTATCCCACCTCCATAGATATTACAGGGACTTCATAGAGATTTAGGTTAATATACTATTATATCTCCATACAAACGACAGCCATTTAACCCTTTCCTTCATAGAGATTTAGGTTAATATACTATTATATCTCCATACACACGACAGCCATTTAGCTATCATGCAGTGGATAGGTAGTCACCATATCTATCCCACGTCCATAGATATTACTGGGACTACATGAGATTTAGGTTAATATACTATTATATCTCCATACAAACGACAGCCATTTAGCTATCATGCAGTGGATAGGTAGTCACCATATCTATCCCACGTCCATAGATATTACTGGGACTACATGAGATTTAGGTTAATATACTATTATATCTCCATACAAACGACAGCCATTTAGCTATCATGCAGTGGATAGGTAGTCGCCATATCTATCCCACCTCCATAGATATTACTGGGACTATATGAGATTCTGGCCTTCATTATGAACATTGGTGTGGCTACAACATTGTCAATGTATGTCGTAATGGTAATGGCGTCAAGAGGTGCTTCTACGAGGGAAAGGTTCTGAGATGGATGACTTCTAAAAGGTTCATATGGCGGATTCCAATCTGAATGCTGTCGTTATTGACACAACAACCGATCCTATTCAGCCACTTTTCTATATACTAATCTCTTTTTCTTCAAGTGCTCCGATGTGATAGTTCATGTTCTTGAACTTTCTTCATATATTCCTTTAAATATTAACCATTTTCTTTTTTACATCCAAAACTATTGACTCACTAATACATTAAGTTCTGAAATTCTTTAGCAAATACCTAGAATAGATTGCATGTATTTCCATTGTTATATATATTATTCTCCTGCCTATTGTATATCAATCAATTGATAGGGAGAAGAACTATATAAGTTTTCTTTCGTTCTAATCCCTTTCAGTCTACTGCTGTTAAATTATATGTAAAATGTTCATTTCTTGATTACATGTACAAATACTGAAATAAATAATGTTTAAACTATGAGGGAAAGGGTTAACAGTCTTTCAGATGGGACTATAAACAGAGATGCTATACACTGGGCATGTAGAATAACCAGGGATGCTTCAGGAGAATGGATCTTCTTCTGTGTCATGCTCTACGTTGTCAAAATATAAAATGACTCAACATATATCTGGAGGCTTCGCCGCAATTTCACCAGGCGGCGACGATAAATATATACGTACCGAAAACATATCTGTGTAACTACCAGTAAACTTGATGTTTATTATAACAATGCTCCAGGCTAAGTATGATAAAATCCTATAACAGTCATTTGGAGGTTCATCACTTTTAAATGATATTAATTAAATTTAAAAAAATATATTTACTGTCCCATACCAGTATTATTGATCTTAACCCATTCATCCCCAAGTAACTGACATGGACTGGTGCATGATATTAACCCATTCATCCCCAAGTAACTGACATGGACTGGTCCATGATATTAACCCATTCATCCCCAAGTACCTGACATGGACTGGTGCATGATATTAACCCATTCATCCCCAAGTAACTGACATGGACTGGTGCATGATATTAACCCATTCATCCCCAAGTAACTGACATGGACTGGTCCATGATATTAACCCATTCATCCCCAAGTAACTGACATGGACTGGTGCATGATATTAACCCATTCATCCCCAAGTAACTGACATGGACTGGTCCATGATCTTAACCCATTCATCCCCAAGTAACTGACATGGACTGGTCCATGATATTAACCCATTCATCCCCAAGTAACTGACATGGACTGGTCCATGATATAAAATTTTTAGACCAATAAATTAATAAGAAAATTACCTTTGGACCAGTTCATTTATCAAAATGGGTAATTTTATCTAAAAATAGTAATAATTATTACTGGCAAAAAGTGCAGATCGTGACGAGCCGGCTCATCTGGATCTACACTTTTTATAAGTCTATTTAGAGGCCTGTAGTGTTGAAAGTGTTAATAAAACAATTAATGCATAAAACTTAGATTTTCATCACTACTGTATTTATAGGTGGGTGTGGGGGAGGTAAAACAATAGTTTATTATTTTTATTTATTGTTGACACTTCAAATACAGATGAGTTAAAACGCATGTGGTTTCAGATGAGATGTTGTTTAAATGATGTTCCTCAATTTCACAAGCCAAAATGAGTGTCTGATCAAATCAAATGTTTTGTTTGTTTAAGTCGCATAAACAGCATAGGTGATATGGCGACACTGGAGCTGTTATTGGTGGAGGAAGACCATGCGTGCCCCTCTGAGCAGTATTTCATGCACAAACGGGTTCCTCGGTAGAACCACCAACCTTCTGCAAGATAGCTTCCTAATAATGAATGGATTTGACACCTCAAGTGGGACTCGAACCTACAGCGGTGAATGACAAGTGAGTTGAAGTCAGGTCAGAAGCCACTTGGTCACGGAGGTCCCCAGTGCATGTGTTAAACGCGTGAAAAATCTGCAGACTGGAACCGAGGCTGTGTCATTTGTACATTTATTCCTCAACACCCATGGCAATGGGAGCATACGTAGAAAGGGAATTGTGATGGATGGACCAAGCAGCACAGAAGGTCTCCCCAGAGGGACCAAGCAACAAAGAAGGTCTCCCCAGAGGGACCAAGCAACAAAGAAGGTCTCCCCAGAGGGACCAAGCAGCACAGAAGGTCTCCCCAGAGGGACCAAGCAACAAAGAAGGTCTCCCCAGAGGGACCAAGCAACAAAGAAGGTCTCCCCAGAGGGACCAAGCAACAAAGAAGGTCTCCCCAGAGGGACCAAGCAACAAAGAAGGTCTCCCCCAGAGGGACCAAGCAACAAAGAAGGTCTCCCCAGAGGGACCAAGCAACAAAGAAGGTCTCCCCAGAGGGACCAAGCAACAAAGAAGGTCTCCCCAGAGGGACCAAGCAACAAAGAAGGTCTCCCCAGAGGGACCAAGCAGCACAGAAGGTCTCCCCGGAGGGACCAAGCAACAAAGAAGGTCTCCCCAGAGGGACCAAGCAACAAAGAAGGTCTCCACGGAGGGACCAAGCAACACAGAAGGTCTCCCCGGAGGGACCAAGCAACACAGAAGGTCTCCCGGAGGGACCAAGCAACACAGAAGGTCTCCCGGAGGGACCAAGCAACACAGAAGGTCTCCCGGAGGGACCAAGCAACACAGAAGGTCTCCCCGGAGGGACCAAGCAACACAGAAGGTCTCCCGGAGGGACCAAGCAACACAGAAGGTCTCCCGGAGGGACCAAGCAACACAGAAGGTCTCCATGCCTGTGTGAGATGTCCATATTGACTAGTTTTATGGCGTACAAACCAAACACAGGTAAAACAACAACAAACAACACTGAAAATAAATTATGGTTCTATCTCTCATTTCATTAACATATTTCAATGAGGTATGGAACAAAACTTGCATACCTGCTGGAATGACAACGATGAAGTAAAACCAAGTGTTAACCGTATTATTTGCCTCTTGCGATCATGTGAGGGCAATGCAATGGTCGCAATTTTAAATGTCCATGAATGACCTGAGATCACATATGGTACACTGGCATTGGTACACAACTAGTTTCTGTGTGCAACACAAATTTCAGTATGTGTAAAAAAGTGACTTAAAGCAGGGATCATTCTAGAGGGCTATGTGGGCGAAATTGTCGCCCTAGGGACCCTGACTTCGCCCTCTGGGGGCCCACTTCTCCCTAAAAAAAATATTTTTTGGTTTTAACGATTTTCAAACAAAATTTTGTCTAGTAAGATACACTGGCCCATTATAAAGCACTCCTTCTATTCAAATGTTGTATTTAATGGTTGTACTGTGCATTTTAACCCTATTTTGCAGAAGTATATTAAAGAACACCATTTAAGGAAGCGATCACGCGCTTTCTCCCAAAAATTCTGACCTAGAATGAACCCTGCTTAAAGTAACGCTTAAAATGAGACAACAATTATTGTTGACCACAAAGTTACCAGTAACTCGGCGCCTCCCCATTGTCACCAACTGAGACAGAGTAAAGTTGAAAAAGAATGTTTTAATTTGCAACTTATAGTTTCATCACCAAAACAGAAATTTCAAGAATTACTGATTTTGCAAAAGAAATGGAGATAGATTTCAAAACACAGGGGAGACCCTGTAAATGTTTGTTCCGATTACAAGATTCGATCACAATGGTATGTTCCTATGACAAGCTTTGAGCACAATGGTATGTTCCGAGTACAAGCTTCGATCACAATGGTACACGTTGTTCCGAGTACAAGCTTCGATCACAATGGTACATGTTGTTCTGATTACAAGCTTGTACTACTATCTAGCTGGCTGTATCATTCTTCATCTGAAGTCTTCAGCAGTAAACATGCCCTAAAATTAAAATATGAACAAGATTAATCAACAATTTGTTTGATTTCGTTTTGGACTTAAAAATCACAGGACACTCAGTTTAGGTAATATGACAACTCTCCGATTGATGTTGGTGGTTGAAGGCCTCTAGCAGAGTGTCAGTATTTCAGGCACGGACAGGCAGCACCCAGGTAGAACCACCGACCTTCGGTTAGCCAACTGGAGAGCTTCCTCGCATGGAATGTCTGATTTATGTTACTCATCGATAGGTAAGAAAATACTTATTTCTAGGACTTTTGATCTTTTATTCCAACCTTCATCTTCAAGGATTCCGATTAGCACAGTGGTTAGCGCGCTCGCTTTCTCACCAATGCAACCCGGGTTTGATCCTCATACCGGGAAGTATGTGAGATGGTACGTTGGTCGCCAGATCTTACAGGTGGGTTTTCTCCGAGTACTCTGGTTTCCTCCCACACGAATTACCACATATACGCTTTCGTCCGCGCCAACAAGAGTGATTAATATAAGTTGTTAAAACTTGCTTCGCAATCGTTGCAAAATAAAAAAAGTTAATCAGACAACACTATACAACCTTTCAAAATATATTGAAAATTACGGTTTGGCATGGAAACACAAAACGTAGTATCTAACAGGAACCAAAACATATACCTTTGCACGCCTCAAGATGGAGTCTTTGCTTGCATCATATGGACATTCCTTGCTGGGTATTTCTAGTACAGCTGGTATCGGGTCTGTGTATGTGTCTATAACATGTCTAATCATCTCAGCTATCTGTTAACATACACATTATATATATATATAAAGTTATAAACTGTTCCAATGATACTGTTAGACATACAACCTGACACTATTAGGTATAAAACTGGACACAGTTAGATATAAAACCGTAAACTGTGGAAGTCATGATAGCGCTGTGGTAGCATGTTCACTTTATGGGTTGATGCCCAGCTGTAGCCGCTATGATTGTGCTCATTCACATTGCCTTTCTCTTTCTGGCCAGGTTACATCAAGATCCAGTGTGTCCCAAAAACGAAAGGGACCTGTCAGTCATAATCTGAATTGATTGTTCAGAAGTATAAAGTAGAAATGTAGCAAACCTGACGATGGGAGATGTAGGAAACCTGATGATGCTGATGGTAGAGATAGGAAACCTGATGATGCTGATGGTAGAGATAGGAATCCTGATGCTGCTGATGGTAGAGATAGGAATCCTGATGATGCTGATGGTAGAGATAGGAAACCTGATGATGCTGATGGTAGAGATAGGAAACCTGATGATGCTGATGGTAGAGATAGGAAACCTGAAGACACTGATGGTAGAGATAGGAAACCTGAAGATACTGATGGTAGAGATAGGAAACCTGATGATGCTGATGGTAGAGATAGGAAACCTGATGATGCTGATCGTAGAGGTAGGAAACCTGATGATGCTGATGGTAGAGATAGGAAACCTGATGATGCTGATGGTAGAGATAGGAAACCTGATGATGCTGATGGTAGAGATAGGAAACCTGATGATGCTGATGGGAGATAGAAAACCTGATGATGCTGATGGTAGAGATAGGAAACCTGATGATGCTGATGGGAGATAGGAATCCTGAATATACTGATGGGAGAGATAGCAAACCCGATGATGCTGATGGTAGAGATAGGAAACCTGAAGATACTGATGGGAGATAGGAAGCCTGATGATGCTGATGGTAGAGATAGGAAACCTGATGATGCTGATGGTAGAGATAGGAAACCTGAAGATATTGATGGTAGAGATAGGAAACCTGATGATGCTAATGGGAGAGATAGGAAACCTGATGATGCTGATGGTAGAGATAGGAAACCTGAAGTAATCGATGGGAGATAGGAAACCTGATGATGCTGATGGTAGAGATAGGAAACCTGATGATGCTGATGGGAGATAGAAAACCTGATGATGCTGATGGTAGAGATAGGAAACCTGATGATGCTGATTGTAGAGATAGGAAACCTGAAGACACTGATGGTAGAGATAGGAAACCTGAAGATAAAAAACTGATGGTAGAGATAGGAAACCTGATGATGCTGATGGTAGAGATAGGAAACCTGATGATGCTGATGGTAGAGATAGGAAACCTGATGATGCTGATGGTAGAGATAGGAAACCTGATGATGCTGATGGTAGAGATAGGAAACCTGATGATGCTGATGGTAGAAATAGGAAGCCTGATGATGCTGATGGTAGAGATAGGAAGCCTGATGATGCTGATGGTAGAGATAGAAAACCTGATGATGCTGATGGGAGATAGAAAACCTGATGATGCTGATGGTAGAGATAGGAAACCTGATGATGCTGATGGGAGATAGAAAACCTGATGATGCTGATGGTAGAGATAGGAAACCTGATGATGCTGATGGGAGATAGGAATCCTGAATATACTGATGGGAGAGATAGCAAACCCGATGATGCTGATGGTAGAGATAGGAAACCTGATGATGCTGATGGTAGAGATAGGAAACCTGATGATGCTGATGGTAGAGATAGGAAACCTGATGATGCTGATGGTAGAGATAGGAAACCTGATGATGCTGATGGTAGAGATAGGAAACCTGATGATGCTGATGGGAGATAGAAAACCTGATGATGCTGATGGTAGAGATAGGAAACCTGATGATGCTGATGGGAGATAGGAATCCTGAATATACTGATGGGAGAGATAGCAAACCCGATGATGCTGATGGTAGAGATAGGAAGCCTGATGATGCTGATGGTAGAGATAGGAAACCTGATGATGCTAATGGGAGAGATAGGAAACCTGATGATGCTGATGGGAGAGATAGGAAACCTGATGATGCTAATGGGAGAGATAGGAAACCTGATGATGCTGATGGTAGAGATAGGAAACCTGATGATGCTAATGGGAGAGATAGGAAACCTGATGATGCTGATGGTAGAGATAGGAAACCTGAAGTAATCGATGGGAGATAGGAAACCTGATGATGCTGATGGTAGAGATAGGAAACCTGATGATGCTGATGGGAGAGAGAAAACCTGATGATGCTGATGCTGATGGTAGAGATAGGAAACCTGATGATGCTGATGGGAGATAGGAATCCTGACTATACTGATGGTAGAGATAGCAAACCTGATGATGCTGATGGTAGAGATAGGAAACCTGAAGATACTGATGGGAGATAGGAAGCCTGATGATGCTGATGGTAGAGATAGGAAACCTTATGATGCTGATGGTAGAGATAGGAAACCTGAAGATACTGATGGGAGAGATAGCAAACCCGATGATGCTGATGGTAGAGATAGGAATCCTGACTATACTGATGGGAGAGATAGCAAACCCGATGATGCTGATGGTAGAGATAGGAAACCTGAAGATACTGATGGTAGAGATAGGAAACCTGATGATGCTGATGGTAGAGATAGGAAACCTGATGATGCTGATGGGAGATAGGAAACCTGATGATGCTGATGGTAGAGATAGGAAACCTGATGATGCTGATGGTAGATATAGGAAACCTGATGATGCTGATCGTAGAGATAGGAAACCTGATGATGCTGATGGTAGAGATAGGAAACCTGATGATACTGATGGGAGATAGGAAGCCTGAAGCCTGATGATGCTGATGGTAGAAATAGGAAACCAGATGATGCTGATGGTAGAGATAGGAAACCTGATGATGCTGATGGTAGAGATAGGAAACCTGATGATGCTGATGGTAGAGATAGGAAACCTGATGATGCTGATGGTAGAGATAGGAAACCTGATGATGCTGATGGTAGAGATAGGAAACCTGATGATGCTGATGGGAGATAGAAAACCTGATGATGCTGATGGTAGAGATAGGAAACCTGATGATGCTGATGGTAGAGATAGGAAACCTGATGATACTGATGGGAGATAGGAAGCCTGATGATGCTAATGGTAGAGATAGGAAACCTGATGATGCTGATGGTAGAGATAGCAAACCTGATGATGCTGATGGTAGAGATAGGAAACCTGATGCTGCTGATGGGAGATAGGAAACCTGATGATGCTGATGGTAGAGATAGGAAACCTGATTATGTTGATGGTAGAGATAGGAAACCTGATGATACTGATGGGAGATAGGAAACCTGAAGATACTGATGGTAGAGATAGGAAACCTGATGCTGCTGATGGTATAGATAGGAAACTTGATGATGCTGATGGGAGATAGAAAACCTGATGATGCTGATGGTAGAGATAGGAAACCTGATGATACTGATGGGAGATAGGAAGCCTGATGATGCTAATGGTAGAGATAGGAAACCTGAAGTAATCGATGGGAGATAGGAAACCTGATGATGCTGATGGTAGAGATAGGAAACCTGATGATGCTGATGGGAGATAGAAAACCTGATGATGCTGATGGTAGAGATAGGAAACCTGATGATGCTGATTGTAGAGATAGGAAACCTGAAGACACTGATGGTAGAGATAGGAAACCTGAAGATACTGATGGTAGAGATAGGAAACCTGATGATGCTGATGGTAGAGATAGGAAACCTGATGATGCTGATGGTAGAGATAGGAAACCTGATGATGCTGATGGTAGAGATAGGAAACCTGATGATGCTGATGGTAGAGATAGGAAACCTGATGATGCTGATGGTAGAAATAGGAAGCCTGATGATGCTGATGGTAGAGATAGGAAGCCTGATGATGCTGATGGTAGAGATAGAAAACCTGATGATGCTGATGGGAGATAGAAAACCTGATGATGCTGATGGTAGAGATAGGAAACCTGATGATGCTGATGGGAGATAGAAAACCTGATGATGCTGATGGTAGAGATAGGAAACCTGATGATGCTGATGGGAGATAGGAATCCTGAATATACTGATGGGAGAGATAGCAAACCCGATGATGCTGATGGTAGAGATAGGAAACCTGATGATGCTGATGGTAGAGATAGGAAACCTGATGATGCTGATGGTAGAGATAGGAAACCTGATGATGCTGATGGTAGAGATAGGAAACCTGATGATGCTGATGGTAGAGATAGGAAACCTGATGATGCTGATGGGAGATAGAAAACCTGATGATGCTGATGGTAGAGATAGGAAACCTGATGATGCTGATGGGAGATAGGAATCCTGAATATACTGATGGGAGAGATAGCAAACCCGATGATGCTGATGGTAGAGATAGGAAGCCTGATGATGCTGATGGTAGAGATAGGAAACCTGATGATGCTAATGGGAGAGATAGGAAACCTGATGATGCTGATGGGAGAGATAGGAAACCTGATGATGCTAATGGGAGAGATAGGAAACCTGATGATGCTGATGGTAGAGATAGGAAACCTGATGATGCTAATGGGAGAGATAGGAAACCTGATGATGCTGATGGTAGAGATAGGAAACCTGAAGTAATCGATGGGAGATAGGAAACCTGATGATGCTGATGGTAGAGATAGGAAACCTGATGATGCTGATGGGAGAGAGAAAACCTGATGATGCTGATGCTGATGGTAGAGATAGGAAACCTGATGATGCTGATGGGAGATAGGAATCCTGACTATACTGATGGTAGAGATAGCAAACCTGATGATGCTGATGGTAGAGATAGGAAACCTGAAGATACTGATGGGAGATAGGAAGCCTGATGATGCTGATGGTAGAGATAGGAAACCTTATGATGCTGATGGTAGAGATAGGAAACCTGATGATGCTGATGGGAGAGAGAAAACCTGATGATGCTGATGCTGATGGTAGAGATAGGAAACCTGATGATGCTGATGGGAGATAGGAATCCTGACTATACTGATGGTAGAGATAGCAAACCTGATGATGCTGATGGTAGAGATAGGAAACCTGAAGATACTGATGGGAGATAGGAAGCCTGATGATGCTGATGGTAGAGATAGGAAACCTTATGATGCTGATGGTAGAGATAGGAAACCTGAAGATACTGATGGGAGAGATAGCAAACCCGATGATGCTGATGGTAGAGATAGGAATCCTGACTATACTGATGGGAGAGATAGCAAACCCGATGATGCTGATGGTAGAGATAGGAAACCTGAAGATACTGATGGTAGAGATAGGAAACCTGATGATGCTGATGGTAGAGATAGGAAACCTGATGATGCTGATGGGAGATAGGAAACCTGATGATGCTGATGGTAGAGATAGGAAACCTGATGATGCTGATGGTAGATATAGGAAACCTGATGATGCTGATCGTAGAGATAGGAAACCTGATGATGCTGATGGTAGAGATAGGAAACCTGATGATACTGATGGGAGATAGGAAGCCTGAAGCCTGATGATGCTGATGGTAGAAATAGGAAACCAGATGATGCTGATGGTAGAGATAGGAAACCTGATGATGCTGATGGTAGAGATAGGAAACCTGATGATGCTGATGGTAGAGATAGGAAACCTGATGATGCTGATGGTAGAGATAGGAAACCTGATGATGCTGATGGTAGAGATAGGAAACCTGATGATGCTGATGGTAGAGATAGGAAACCTGATGATGCTGATGGGAGATAGAAAACCTGATGATGCTGATGGTAGAGATAGGAAACCTGATGATGCTGATGGTAGAGATAGGAAACCTGATGATACTGATGGGAGATAGGAAGCCTGATGATGCTAATGGTAGAGATAGGAAACCTGATGATGCTGATGGTAGAGATAGCAAACCTGATGATGCTGATGGTAGAGATAGGAAACCTGATGCTGCTGATGGGAGATAGGAAACCTGATGATGCTGATGGTAGAGATAGGAAACCTGATTATGTTGATGGTAGAGATAGCAAACCTGATGATGCTGATGGTAGAGATAGGAAACCTGAAGATACTGATGGGAGATAGGAAGCCTGATGATGCTGATGGTAGAGATAGGAAACCTTATGATGCTGATGGTAGAGATAGGAAACCTGAAGATACTGATGGGAGAGATAGCAAACCCGATGATGCTGATGGTAGAGATAGGAATCCTGACTATACTGATGGGAGAGATAGCAAACCCGATGATGCTGATGGTAGAGATAGGAAACCTGAAGATACTGATGGTAGAGATAGGAAACCTGATGATGCTGATGGTAGAGATAGGAAACCTGATGATGCTGATGGGAGATAGGAAACCTGATGATGCTGATGGTAGAGATAGGAAACCTGATGATGCTGATGGTAGATATAGGAAACCTGATGATGCTGATCGTAGAGATAGGAAACCTGATGATGCTGATGGTAGAGATAGGAAACCTGATGATACTGATGGGAGATAGGAAGCCTGAAGCCTGATGATGCTGATGGTAGAAATAGGAAACCAGATGATGCTGATGGTAGAGATAGGAAACCTGATGATGCTGATGGTAGAGATAGGAAACCTGATGATGCTGATGGTAGAGATAGGAAACCTGATGATGCTGATGGTAGAGATAGGAAACCTGATGATGCTGATGGTAGAGATAGGAAACCTGATGATGCTGATGGTAGAGATAGGAAACCTGATGATGCTGATGGGAGATAGAAAACCTGATGATGCTGATGGTAGAGATAGGAAACCTGATGATGCTGATGGTAGAGATAGGAAACCTGATGATACTGATGGGAGATAGGAAACCTGATGATGCTAATGGTAGAGATAGGAAACCTGATGCTGCTGATGGTATAGATAGGAAACCTGATGATGCTAATGGTAGAGATAGGAAACCTGATGATGCTGATGGTAGAGATAGCAAACCTGATGATGCTGATGGTAGAGATAGGAAACCTGATGCTGCTGATGGGAGATAGGAAACCTGATGATGCTGATGGTAGAGATAGGAAACCTGATTATGTTGATGGTAGAGATAGGAAACCTGATGCTGCTGATGGTAGAGATAGGAAACCTGATAATACTGATGGGAGAGATAGCAAACCTGACGATACTGATGAGAGAGATAGGAAACCTGACGATACTGATGAGAGAGATAACAAACCTGATAATACTGATGAGAGAGATAGCAAACCTGATAATACTGATGAGAGAGATAGCAAACCTGATAATACTGATGAGAGAGATAGCAAACCTGATAATACTGATGAGAGAGATAGGAAACCTGATAATACTGATGAGAGAGATAACAAACCTGATAATACTGATGAGAGAGATAACAAACCTGATAATACTGATGAGAGAGATAACAAACCTGATAATACTGATGAGAGAGATAACAAACCTGATAATACTGATGAGAGAGATAGGAAACCTGATAATACTGATGAGAGAGATAACAAACCTGATAATACTGATGAGAGAGATAGCAAACCTGACGATACTGATGAGAGAGATAGGAAACCTGAATATACTGATGAGAGAGATAGCAAACCTGACGATACTGATGAGAGAGATAGCAAACCTGATGATACTGATGAGAGAGATAGGAAACCTGATGATACTGATGAGAGAGATAGGAAACACTTACATTTTGGTTTATTAGGATTATGGCAATATCAGTGCGTTTGACAAAGTCTCGGAATACTTCTTCGATCTCCATCACACTTGTACCTAAAACATACCGCAAAGAAAACGTTTCACATTGAATGATTTGTTATTAATGCACATAATTTCATACCAATTACCTTATACAATGTACTACAATAACAAAGGATAAAGGAAGTTTTCACACACAAACAATGCTAATAATTTGTCACCTGTCTATCTGCACAATCTACATCCTACATGGATGATGCTGTCAAGCTAAACCACAAGTGAACAGACCGACAGACAGAGAAATGGCAACAAGCGATGAAAGGATAAAATCTCACCTAGAAAGTGCAATCCTCATTTTTAGCATATGATGTAATTCTAAGTTATTAATTATGAATACCGGGTAGAATTTTCACTATCCATAGAAATTCTTTTGAAACTACTTACTTTTATTTACCACTAAGAAATTGGGCTCCCTCTTCTTGTTTATTTCACCAATACCTCCCAACAGAAATCCTGTACACGTATCCTGAAACAAACATTACAACGTGTAATCATACTGACGGGTGTTCCTGGACATACCCTTGCTGGGCACTGTAGAAGTATGTATATGATATCGTGACTGGAATAGGTCCCCCCCTCCCAATATTTGTTAATGAATCCACATTTCATAAAATAATTGACATTTTTAATCTAATAAACATGAGACAATACCTGTAAATAACATAAAATATCATGATCTGTTGATCTAACTAGGTTCCTGGTAATATGAGTGTGTCTTCAATGTATTAAATTTAATACACCACAGACAGAGCCATTACAATTTTGTAAATAAATAAATATTACATTCTTCGTGATTATCATATATAGCATAGCATTTTGTTGTTGGATAATTTCTGGAATTATGAATTAGACCAGTTATTATTATTTTTTTATGCTGTCCTTTTTCAGGGTTTCCTCTGGGTCAATTTTAGTTTGCGCCACCAAAATCGCCAATCAGAAAAAGTTTGCGCCAATGGCTCCAATGTTGGAGCCAGCAGTCTATAGTGCCATATTCAATCAGACATCTGGTATGTGCTGATGTTAAACAAGTTGTCAACTTGTGTGCATGTACTACTGCTAAATACTTGTACTTCTGCTGTAGTTGTCTACTGATTTTTTATGATTGGTAGGTAGTAAGTTACACAGTATTTATTTATTCATAAGTGCATGGTTTGGGAAATTGGAAAGTGCACTAAGACTAACCATGCATTTTCTTGCAGCAACTACGTTCTAAATTCGTGTTTTAATACAGTTTTACGTTTGTAGGGACTATTAGTCATATCACTAAACTTAATTTTTATGCCAAATGCGACCGACAGCGGGAACCCTGCTTTTTAACAAAATGTGAAAGATATATAAATTTAGATCACAGTTTATATACAACAGAATAGAGTCCTGATGCTATTCTTGAGTATGCCAGCAAATCATGGGTACCATCATGCCGCCATGAACATCAGCCAGATTGAGGTCATCCAGCGGAGATCAGTGAGATTCATCAAGGGCGACAACAAGTAATACCAAATAAATAATCCATGACCGTGGCTGGAAGACACTACAAGAACGCTGTGCCAATGCGAAGCTCGTGGTGCTGTACAGAATCGTCAATGGGCTAAGCAATGTCACAGCATTTGTTCATCATTCTTCCGACCAGTATCCATCAACACTAGAGGCAGTAGAAGTTGTGATAGCGCAGTGGATGCACGTTCGCTTCAGGTGCGAAAGGTCTGGAGTTCAAGCCCCGCTGGAGCTGTTACGATTGTGCCCTTAGGCAAGGCATTTAAATTTCACGTTGCCTCTTCTCTCTCCCTCGTGGCGATGGATTCCATCAGGAATGAGGTCTCGAGAGTGATAAATATAGTTATAAGATCTAACTTGTTTCGCAATCGAGCTAAAATAAATTTGTATAAACTAACACTAGAGGCAACTCATTGAACTTGAAATTCCTGGTCCCATTCTGTTGAATTGGACATCTACCAGCACTACTCATTCTTTTCCTCGGGCATCAGATTGGAACCACGTTGCTTGATGGTAATAAAATGTCTTAATTTAGTGTTTTAGTTGAGGCTCCAGGCCTGGAGGTTATAAAACTTTTCTCCAATCTCAAAACTCAGTCTCAAGCGTCTGATTGGTTCAGCTGACAGTCACACTCAGAATCAACCAATCATATCATTTGAGATCTGAGAAAAGTTGCATAACCTCGGGGCCAGGACACTGTGATAAGACCCCATAAACAATGCTAAACTAAAGGCATTCTGGCCTCAGGACCATATGTATGTATGTTCCATTAATGTCAAACCCCTTGCGGGGACCTAGACATGTTTACCTGGGCAGGCTTAGCTGTCATAGCCGACCTAAGTGGTTAACCAGTACTAAAGTTTAAACTTTATTTATTTTACAACGATTGTGAAGATAGGTATTTTTAACAAGTTCAACTTATATTAATCACTCTCGTTGGCGCGGGTGAAAGCGTAAATGTGTCATTTGTGTGGGAGGAAACTGAAGAAAACCCACCTGTCCGATCTGGTGACCACCGTACCATCTCACATACTACCCAGTCCGAGGATCGAACTCGGCTAGTCTCGGGTTGCATTGGTGAGAGGAAAGCGTGCTAACCACTGCGCTAATCGGACAGCCTAAGCAATGTGTGTGAGGTGCCTTGCTCAATGACATTAGATACGTGGCCTGACTAAGTATCGAACCAGGGACCAAGTGGATTGTCATAATGATAAACACTGATAAATGATAAAATAGAATAAATTATCGATCTATTATTTTGGGGGAAGTTTTGATATGTTTTTTCGCAAATTCCCAAGTTGGTACTGCTTAAACAAATTACTCTGGCGATGAAGATTGTTTCAATACGGTCTTAAATTACCTCATCGCCAATGACAGCAATTAACTTTCCTTTTTGTGCAGTATGCGCCATCTTGACTATCATGTGACTGTACCGGAAGTAAACATGTGCCGTTCCTAATACGTCTTAATTGCGAAATGGACAATATAGAGAGAAACATAATTTCTATCTTTCCAATTCAATCCAATCATTCTCGCCCTCGATGATATATATAAATTATACTCTTTGCATCATTTTTATTTAAGTTTATTTAACGTCACTACCGGTTTCCCATTTGAGCGACGGGCAGTTTACCGAAAAACACCTTTCCTGGGCAGGCTCCAGCGGTTAACCAGTACTTGGTGCACCAACCTCCGTAAGAAACTGCCAACTTTTTCATATAAATGAGACACGGTCTGAGCGGTACAAGTCAGCGACCTTAACCACTCGACCACGGAGGCAGACTTTGCATCATTGGATTTATTATATATATATTATGGCTAGCTAGCAATATCACCATTGATCACCGCGACAGCTGGATGTCAATTTCCATAATGCATATAGCCATAATTTATTTCAGTAAATCGATGTTTCATATTTTTCATTTGTCGTATATTTTTTTTATATATCTTTGTTTGTTGAAAGGCCGTCGTCACTAATTAGAGAATAGATTGTGTAAATCATGATATATGTGGTTAATCATTGAAGTATTAGAATGATGTTTTCATTGTGTTTCTCTCTCTCTCTCTCAGTCTCCCTCAGCCTCTCTCTCTCTCTCAGTCTCTCTCTCTTTCTCTCTCTCAGTCTCTCTCCCTCTCTCTCAGTCTCTCTCGCTCAGTCTCTCTCTCAGTATCGCTCTCTCTCAGTCTCTCTCTAGTCTCTCTCTCAGTATATCTCTCTCTCTAAAGTCTCTCTCAGTCTCTCTCTCAGTCTCTCTCTCTCAGTCTCTCTCTCAGTCTCTCTCTCAGTCTCCTCTCTCTCAGTCTCTCTCTCTCTCTCAGTCTCTATCTCTCTCTCAGTCTCTCTCTCAGTCTCTCTCTCTCAGTCTGTCTCTCTCTCTCTCTCTCTCTCTCTCTCAGTCTCTCTCTCAGTCTCTCTCCCTCTCTCTCTCTCTCTCTCTCTCTCCTCCCTTAGTGTCTCTCTCCCCCCTCTCTCTCTCTCTCAGTCTCTCTCTCAGTCTCTCCCTGTCTCTATCAGTCTCTCTCCTCTCAGTCTCTCTCTCTCTCTCTCTCTCTCTCTCTCTCTCTCTCTCTCTCTCTCTCAGTGTCTCTCCCCCCCTTCTCTCTCTCTCTCAGTATTTGCATACATAAACATGATGCTAAATTAATCCATTACGTTCTCGAATAATGTGAATTCAATGCATTACTTTTAAAAACCGGCATCTAATCAAATCAAATTGTATTTACTATCGGTATGGAACATATACAATCAACATATGTATAACTTTTGACCGACATCAATAATAACAGATAGCAATGGACATGCAGAATAATTTCAGTTGCGATACCTGTATAGTATTGTATACCTGTACAGTATTGTATACCTATGTTGTATACCTGTATAGTATTGTATACCTGTACATTATTTTTATATTAAAATTTAAGAAAATGACAATATATAAATATTGATTTATATACAATGTATTACTTTTTGGCATACTGTAGAGAGCTATGTATTTGAAAATTATTACAGAACGTGTAACAGTGATCTTTGTTCCGGATCTGTATGAATACTTTGCAGGACCATTTACGGCATAAGGTGCAGCGGGAGAGGGGAGAGAGAGAGAGTATATTCATGAGTGATGGTTCAGAGCTGTCCTAAATCCGCCTACTGTGTCTGCACACAAACGACACTGTCATTTAGTTTATTCCATTCGAGTATTGTTTTGGGGAAGAACGATTGTTTATACTGCACTGTTTTACATGTATTGTATTATAACACTTAGACTGGTTTGTAACCCGGTGTAATGTTAATAGTTTTATAGTCTTTGGATGTTTTTGGTTTAATATTGAATGAACTGTTCATATGACTGCTTGATATATTGTGTGAACTGTTCATATGACTGCTTGATATATTGTATGAACTATTCATATGATTGTTTGCTATATTGTATGAACTGTTCATATGACTGCTTGATATATTGTGTGAACTGTTCATATGACTGCTTGATATATTGTATGAACTGTTCATGTGACTGCTTGATATATTGTATGAACTGTTCATATATCTGCTTGATATATTGTATGAATTGTTCATATATCTGCTTGATATAGAGTATGAATTGTTCATATATCTGCTTGATATATTGTATGAATTGTTCATATATCTGCTTGATATATTGTATGAACTATTCATATGAGACTGCTTGATATATTGTATGAACTGTTTCTGTGACTGCTAGATATAGTGTATGAAATGTTCATATGAGACTGCTTGATATATCTTATGAACTGTTCATATGTCTGCTTGATATAGTGTATGAACTGTTCATATAACCGCTGGAAATGAAGTGCAAAATAATAATATGTATAAATATGTATGTATGTGCATGCCTTGTCACTCACTGTATGATACATGTATATAGTCAATGTACATTGGTGTATGTTTATAATGTTTTGCTCTCCGAATTTGGAGGAAATAAAAGTATCTATCTATCTATCTGCTATTTGAAAGACCTTCTTTAATAATCAGAGTATAGAAGGAGTCTACCTTCACTCCAGATATGACGACAAGCTCTTTAACATCACCCGCCGTCTAAAGGCAAAATCCAAGACAAGTCCTCATCAGAGACATGCTATTTGCCGACGATGCTGCACTTGCTGACCATACTATAGAACAGCTCCAGTCACTGATGGACCGTTTCTCTGCAGCTTGCGACCTCTTCAGCCTAACCATCAGTTTGAAGAAGACCCAAGTCATGTGCCAAGGAACTGACATCCCACCCGCCATTGTCATAGGAGACTATCAGCTTGAGGTCATCAGCCAATTTACATACCTGGGTTCCACAGCCACGAACAACCTCTCGTTCGATGTGGAGCTGGACAAACGTATTGGCAAAGCAGCCTCCACCCTCTCCAGGCTCAGCAAGAAGGTGTGGGAAAACAGACAGCTGAGAACCAACACCAAGATAGCGGTGTACAAGGCTTGCGTCGTCAGCACACTCCTCTATGGAAGCGTGTCATGGACAACATACGCCACTCAAGAGCGAAAACTGCAAGTATTCCATCTCTGCTGTCTGCGACGCATCCTAGGCATATCATGACAGGACAAGGTCACCAACAACGAGGTCCTCAGCAGAGCCGGCATCCCATCTATGTACACATTACTCCGCCAACGCCGACTACGCTGGCTCGGACACGTACGCCGGATGGACGACGGTCGCATTCCAAAAGATCTCTTGTATGGTGAACTGGCCGCAGGGCACAGCTACAAAGGTCGACCCCAACTTCGCTTCAAGGATGTCTGCAAACGAGATATGAAAGCGCTGGGGATGGACGCCACCAACTGGGAATCCCTCGCAGCAAACAGAATATCGTGGAGACAACAGCTGTCAACGGGCTTAAAGAGGGGGGAACTCGCTCTGCAAGCAGCCTCTGACGACAAACGCATGAAGAGGAAAGCCAAACAGTGTAAGCCGCCACCAACTGCATCGCCTTCCAGTGACTGTATTCACGTGCGAAGGCTGCAACCGCCACTGCAGGTCACGCATCGCGCTGTACAGCCACAGCAGACGGTGTTCATCTTTCGACTCAACAGGCGCAAATTCCATAGTCTGACAAGACTGTCGGATGCCGAAGAGATCGTGTAAATCATAATATATATGTGATTAATCATTTTGAAGTGTTGAACTACTTTACTTGTCAAAGTAATACGCCCCATGTCTGCTTTTTTGTCAATTCCCCTTTTCCATCCAGTTCGCATATCTCGCATATTTCGCACTTCGGAAATCGATTTTGACCTACTGTATTTTTGATGACGTTTCTCGCAATGTACACGTTGGAAGTTTGTTGACATGGAAAACGACTCGACACACGTTGACGTACAAGGACATATTGACTCAGCTGCCTTAAGAACACATACCAAACAACGTCAAGGGTAATATGAAATAAGTTACTGTCTCGGTTGGCATTCAATCAGTGAAATTCACTCCTAAAAATGATTATTTATTCGTACCCAAGTCTACTCGTAATCGTATCACGGTGTATCGTATCGTACACAATTCCTTTTTAGTTGACTCGTGTTTATATTGCTGTTAATCGTACCATTATAATGATTATTGGCTACCGACAGTACAATACGCAGCTTGTTTTGAAAACAATGTATGTTCCATTAATATCCAAACCTGTGTGTGGCGTCCATGGTCCAATGGTAGAGCGTCGGATTTGGAATCGAACGGTCAGGGTTCGATACTCAATCAGGCCACGTATGTAGTGTCATTAAGCAAGGCACCTCACACACATTGCTTGGTACTGGTTAACCGCTATGGTCGGCTAAGCATGCCCAGGAAACATGTCTAGGTTCCCGCAAGGGGTTTGACATTAATGGAACGCACGCACACTCCAGTGGCTGAGTGGGGCTCGAACTCCGGACATTTCGCACCTGAAGCGACCGTGCATCCACTGCGCTATCATGATTTCGTGTTAATATATAATTATATGTCTGACCAGGCAAAATATATCAACGCCTGTTCTCGGGCTATATATACCTGTATAGTATTGTATACCTGTGTTGTATACCTGTATAGTATTGTATACCTGTGCTGTATACCTGTATAGTATTGTATACCTGTGTTGTATAGTATTGTATACCTGTATAGTAGTGTATACCTGTATAGTATTGTATACCTGTACAGTATTGTATACCTGTGTTGTATACCTGTATAGTATTGTATACCTGTACAGTATTGTATACTTGTGTTGTATACCTGTACAGTATTGTATACCTGTGTTGTATACCTGTACAGTATTGTATACCTGTATAGTATTGTATACCTGTACAGTATTGTATACCTGTGTTGTATACCTGTACAGTATTGTCCATTTTCATGTTTTTTCAGGATCATGTCTCTCAGTCTCTCTAATGCATCGGCGAGAGAGTGGCTTGCAAAGGCGCGCGATGGAATACGTCCGTGGGGAGATTTCATAAATACATCCAAGTTTCAGACACCAAAGTCAGTGGCACCACTTCCGAAAAGAGTTATGAAAAATATTGAACATTTCCAGAGCAATTACATATTTGTGTTCATGGGCCTAGTGATCTTCTGTATGTAAGTATCATGAATGCTGTATCTTTTGGCCTTTTTATGCGTTTAATTTGTTCATATTTGAAAATAAAACTTTATATATATACACAGTCATTTATATATATAACATCCGTTATGTCGAATTCCGTCGGACCGCACAAAATACTTCAACATAACCGAAGTTTGACTTAACGAAATTCGATATAAACGGAGCCTGTTATATTTAAAATGATAGGTGTCTGAAATGGGACTTTGATCCGGCAGGCTAAATTTTGTGAATTGGCGAAAATATTTGGCGCAACTTTTTTTTTGAATTTTATTTTTGGGCACATGTTTTGTCAAATATATGGTTTCATATATTTATTTGTGAACTATATGGCTCTTAGTTGGCTCCAAGTTTTTTTTCATTGGCTCCAGTATTTTTCAATTGGCGACAGAATTGGCGCAGACAAACATTCAGACAGAGGGAACTCTGATAATTTCTAGAAGTCTATGCTATAGATAGGTGTATAATATTTAAATAGTATTATTATGGTCCAGTGGTTAACACGTTGGGACTGCGAATTCAAGAATCACAGGTTCGATCCCCTGTCTCTAGTAAGATTAACAGATTCAGATGGGACTCGCTAAACCGAGCATGTATTGTAAAAGAACCAGGGATGCTTCTGGACTTGGAACGTCTTCTGTATCTTGCTTCCAAGTCCAGAACTATTAACATTTTAGTTTATACAAATTTATTTTAGCTCGATTGCGAAACAAGTTCTTTCAACTTATATTAATCACTCTCGAGACCTCATTCCTGATGGAATCCATCGCCATGAATGAGAGAGAAGAGGCAATGTGGAATTTAAATGCCTTGCCTAAGGGTACAATCGTAACGGCTCCAGTGGGGCTCGAACTCCGGACCTTTCGCACTTGAAGCGAACGCGCATCCACTGCGCTATCACGACTTCCTATTAACATTTTATAACTAATATACTTCTAGAGGCAACTTCGGGGACGATGATACTTAATAAATAAATAGTTTTATCCCGTGCCTTTCATGGTAGCAGTAGAAAACCAGAAACGGTTATCTACCGGTATATTATAACCAACAAGTGATTTCAAATTAACCCATTCAACACCAAGTAACTGCCATAGACTGGTCCATGACATTTTTAGACCAATTAAATTAATAAGAAAATTACATTTGGATCAGTTCATTTATCAAAATGGGTAAATTATTTTTTTAAAATTGTAATATTACTGGCAAAAAGTGCAGATCCTGATGAGACGGCTCGTTACGAGCCGGCTCATCTGGATCTACACTTTTTGTAAGCCTATTGAGAGGTCTGTGGTGTTGAAAGGGTTAACCATGCAGCAAAATTGAGTTATTTTCATCTATTTCAGATTGACATCTCCTATGTTGCTTGTTGCGATAGCTGCATGTCTTGGTGCCTGTTACATCATTAGTTTAAAAAATAAGGAAAATAAATTGAAAATATTCGGTAAGGCTGTTATTATGTCAGTATGTTCCGTCTATTCCTCTATCTACCTTGTAGACTTGTACCATTCATACAGTTCTTGCCAGTAATCTCGAAATGCATATTAGTCTGCAGTAATGTTAAAGCAGCATTACATCGTATGAAATAAAAGATATTTGAAAAATTCAATGTTTACATATGGGTAGCAATGCTGCTACACATTCTAGCATTATACTTTGTATGCTTATGTTCATTTGGTAAACTGTTTTTTTGCAATAAAACAAACTCGAAACCGAAAGTAGGACTTTCCGAGTCGATCGGTCACGCACTTGTTTACAACCGGAACGCATCGTCCGCACTTGTTTACATTCGGAATGCATCGTCCCCATTTGTCGCACATTGTCTTTTTTTAATTAAATTACTTGATATGTTGATTCATACCTCTGTTAGCTAAGTCTTTTAGGGACATTTCTACATCGCCCGAGGGGTTCGACATTAGAGGAAGATGCATAATATAAAATATATACGTTGTTTTCTATATCCTCTGAAAGTTGTTTCATGCATGCGCGCTGTGCGTGTTTACATTTCGTGTGTTGATAAACAAATTCGCGTATACGACGGTTTAAATTTATTGGAATTTTATCGTTTCTGAGCGACTATTTCGATTTTTGTAAACAAACACACATTAGTATTTATATTTTACCCAAAACATCCTTTATTACGATGTAATGCTGCTTTAAATAAGCTGTCCAATTAGCGCATTGGTTAAGCATGCTTCCTGATTAGCGCATTGGTAAGCACGCTCCCTTCTCACCAATGTAACCCAGGTTTGATACTTGAATTGGCAAATTAATGGTATGGTGATCAACAGAACAGACATGTGGATTTTCTCCACACGAATGACCACATAGACGCTTTCATTCATGCCTGTCTATCCTATCCACACATGGACCTCATTTTGGTGGTCCATATGAAATGATATATACATGTACGGTAGCAAATTTCTTTAAAAGTGAATGGTAGAGGTGTCCATTACTTTACTGTTAAATTTATCTCTATTTGAAGTAAAATTGTAGTTTTTCTTGTTAGTTTTCGCATAAGCTGTACTTGTTGGCGACCCTTTTCCGCCCAAAAAACATCATATTTTAATAATATCTAAATCTCTATGAAGGAAAGGGTTAATTTAATAGGTGTTTTAATTGACTTACCTTAATTCGAACAAACTTTAAAAAGTCCATTATTAAAGAAAAAATGAAAACAATATGGTATATCAGGCACTAATGTATGAATGATTACGGCTCAACCTTAGGTAATTATCTCTATACCATGTTGTTCAAATTAAAATTTAAATCATACAGTCAAATTGTAGAAAGAATTGCCAGATTCTAGCTGCTGACTCCAGACCATTTGTCGTGGTACATTGTATTTTGGATTGTCGAATGAATAATTATTTGGATTTTTCTCTTCAGGTCGTGAATTAAGTTTATCCCAGCAGTATGCTACTGTTGCTTTGTGTTCATTCCCGCTGTTTTGGTTGGCAGGCGCTGGATCAGCTGTCTTCTGGGTTATAGGTAAATTTCAATTTCAAATATTTGGCAAAATTAAAATGACGGAAGAATCACACTCTCTCTGATAGATTACGTTTCCGATATTATGTATTGTAATGTTGTATTCTAGTGTTTATTGCCCCGGCGGAACATTAATCAGTCCATAATTCAAATTGATCTAGTATCACGTATTAGATCGTGGATGCGCGTTCGCTTCAGATGTGAAAGGTCCGGAGTTCGAGCCCCTTAGGCAAGGCATTTAAATTCCATGTTGCCTCTTCTCTCTCCCTCGTGGCGATGGAGTCCATCAGGAATGAGGTCTCGAGAGTGATTAACCCTTTCAACCCCAAGTAACTGACATGGACTGGTGCATGATATTTTTAGACCAATAAATTAATAAGAAAATTACCTTTGGACGAGTTCATTTATCAAAATGGGTAATTTTATCTAAAAATAGTAATAATTATTACTGGCAAAAAAAGTGCAGATCCTGATGAGACGGCTCGTCACGAGCCGGCTCATCTGGATGTACACTTTTCATAAGACTATTTAGAGGCCTGTGGGGTTGAAAGGGTTAATATACGTTGTAAGAACTTGTTTCGCAATCGAGCTAAAATAAATTTGTATAAAGAAAGTTATGTGATTGGCAGCTTCCTGAGACCGGTTGACAGGTTGTTCTGTACCGTAACCTCCCTAAATAGACCAACCAACAGTTTTATCTTAACGGTGGTCTTAATTGTTGGGTAGGCTCCTTATCCAGGTCACCGTCATAATTCTTGAAGACATTGTGTCAAAGCTAGATAGTACACGACTGTCGTGTACTTGCTTTAACACTGAATCTGTATGATTAGCGCAGTTGTTAGCGCGCTCGCTTCTCACCAATGCAACACAGGTTCGATCCTCGGACCGGGAAGTATGTGAGATGGTACGGTGGTCGCCAGATCGGACAGCTGGGATTTCTCCGAGTACTCCGGTTTCCTCCCACACCAATGACCATATTTACGCTTTCATCCGCGCCAACGAGAATGATTAATATAAGTTGTTAAAACTTGTTTCGTAATCGTTGTAAAATAAATAAAGTTTAAATTAACTGAATTGTACAATAAACATGGTATCGGTAAATCGTAAAAACAAAAGCCAGAACGCAATGTGAGCAATGGGTACACACTCTCCGTACTCAAGTTTATATACATGTACAGGTGTCCTCCTCCGTGGTCGAGTGGTTACGGTCACTGACTTGTATACCACTGTCACCACTATCATCACTGTTGGTCAAGGGTTCGAGCCCCACTCAGGCCGTGTCTCATTTATATGAAAAAGTTGGCAGTTTCTTACGGAGGTTGGTGCACCCAAGTACTGGTTAACCGCTGGAGCCTGCCCAGGAAAGGTGTTGTTAGGTAAACTGCCCGTCTGCGATATAACAGGTATAGTGTTTTTCTCACGTATTGAAGAAACAAATAACGAACGGGAAGACAAGTTTTCACCAATTAGAGCATTGGTAAATAATAGAAACATTAATTTATTGCCGGTACTTGCATGTAAGCAGTCGGTACACAGGAGCGGTCTCCGTACCCTGGTTTATATACAGTGTTTTGCTCATGCATTAGACCACTGGTCCATAATTTAATCACTCTCTTATCAGATGAGAAGTGATTCTGTGTATGAATACAAATGTATGTTGTGGTGTGTGTATTACGTTTATTTATCGTCACTACCGGTTGCCCATATGAACGACGCCTCCTGAAGAGATTAGTCATTTTAGATTTTGGAGGATAGTGCATGATACAGACAGAGACCCAATCCAGAGTCTCCTCTGGTTCTTTTACGTGCACGGTGTACAGCACCGACACAAGACCTCGGTTTAACATCCCATCTGAAAGACTGTTAATTTTATTAGGGTCAGATATGGTCTCGTATATATGGGAGTTTATGGTCTCATATATATGGAAGTTTATGGTCTCATATATATGGAAGTTAATGGTCTCATATATATGGAAGTTTATGGTCTCATATATATGGAAGTTTATGGTCTCATATATATGGAAGTTTATGGTCTCATATATATGGAAGTTTATGGTCTCATATATATGGAAGTTTATGGTCTCATATATATGGAATGTTATGGTCTCATATATATGGAATGTTATGGTCTCATATATATGGAAGTTTATGGTCTCATATATATGGAAGTTTATGGTCTCATATATATATGGAAGTTTATGGTCTCACATATATGGGAGTTTATGGTCTCATACATATGGGAGTGTATGGTCTCATATATATGGGAGTGTATGGTCTCGTATATATGGGAGTTTATGGTCTCGTATATATGGGAGTGTATGGTCTCCCTATATATGGGAGTTATGGTCTCTATATATGGAGTGTATGGTCTCGTATATATGGGAGTTTATGGTCTCATATATATGGGAGTTTATGGTCTCGTATATATGGGAGTTTATGGTCTCATATATATGGGAGTGTATGGTCTCGTATATATGGGAGTTTATGGTCTCATATATATGGGAGTGTATGGTCTCCCTATATATGGGAGTGTATGGTCTCCCTATATATGAGAGTGTATGGTCTCGTATATATGGGAGTTTATGGTCTCATATATATGGGAGTTTATGGTCTCGTATATATGGGAGTTTATGGTCTCATATATATGGGAGTGTATGGTCTCGTATATATGGGAGTTTATGGTCTCATATATATGGGAGTGTATGGTCTCCCTATATATGGGAGTGTATGGTCTCCCTATATATGAGAGTGTATGGTCTCGTATATATGGGAGTTTATGGTCTCGTATATATGGAACACCTAGTTTATGGATATCCATGCACTCGGATTTCCGACTTCGTACATTGCCAGAATAGGATCCAATTTTGAGCAAACATTGTTGTATGTTTCAGGT
Source organism: Archivesica marissinica (assembly GCA_014843695.1). Lineage (NCBI taxonomy): Eukaryota > Metazoa > Mollusca > Bivalvia > Venerida > Vesicomyidae > Archivesica > Archivesica marissinica. Next base: position 76,385,159 of record CM026386.1, on the reverse strand, counting down.
GCATCGTTCTTTTTTATCATGCTGCATGCTTCGTTTTACAACCCTGGAGATGAAGGGGAACCGTTCGATTTGGAAATGGAACAAGTGTAAATGCTGGTGAACTCATCTAACCTCTACATACGATGTTCACCATCTTCATGACTTTCACCATCTTCATGATTTGATGATTCACAATTTTGATGAGTTTCACCAATTTGGAGAAAATGGCGAAAACAGTTGATGACTCAGGCTGTATGGTTGTACCTGGGCTTCTAAAATGTTCAAAACCAATTGGATCCATTCGACCACACATGCCTGCTGTCCCTGCCCAAACCTGTCAACATGTTGCACCACCAATCTTAAAAGTATTGCATGTAGCATGCACAGAAAAGCATTTAATGCCAATGGTAACAACTGTAGTAGTAATTAGCGTACCCGCAAAATAAACATTTCAGATTAGCTACATACTTTTAACCCTTTCCCTCATAGAAGCACCTCTTGACGCCATTACCAATACGACATACATTGACTATGTAGTAGCATGATAGCTAAATGGCTACCGTTTGTATGGAGGTATGATAGTATATTAACCTAAATCTCTATGTAGGAAAGGGTTAAATCAATATAGTAAATATAGCTAGCATAGTTACCGATAATATGGTTCATTTAGTTATGTTGTGTTGATTGAAGGGTTGTCCTGAGTACCGGGTACATATGTTTGTTTTGGTACACTGTTTTAATAAAAGAAAGTTTACACAAGGAATTTGGACCAGTAGAAATATTAATTATTTAAATGTGTTCCAAGACATGGGATAAATTCGGTGTGTTCGAAATATTCACATATCCGACGACCAAGTGTATTTGTATTAATTATTCAATTTGGTTTAAGTTAAACTTTCTGTAAGATAATGGGTTATGTGCACATCCAAACTCCTCCCAACCCACTCGGCTTCAGTACAGGCAAGTGTGCTCATAGATCCCTGTTGGTGCCCACTACGCCAATATTAAACTTGTAGCCATACGCAGGAGATCTGAGGAGATACCCCACAAGATCTGAGGAGATATTTATGATTTCTATGTGTGTTTTACGTTTATTTATCGTCGCTACCAGTTGCTCATATGAGCGACGCCTCCTGAAGAGATTAGTCATTTTAGATTTTTGGAGGATAGTGCAATGATACAGACAGAGACCCATTCCAGAGTCTCCTCTGGTTATTTTACGTGCACGGTGTACAGCACCGACACAAGACCTTGGTTGAACGTCCCATCTGAAAGACTGCTAATTTTATTAGGGTCAGACAGGTGATCGAACCTGCGATCCCTGGATTACCAGTCCAGTGTGTTATCACTGGACTACAGATCCATCTGTATATTTATGATTTGTTGTTAATGACTGTATATAGATTGTTACTGGGTTTCATTCAATGTGGGTGACTTAAACATTGTTTTATAATGTAGATAATTACTTTTCTTGAAGCTCACTGCAGCCAATATACCGAGTAATAATTCCCCCGTCCATTTTAATCAATGCACCAGTTTATAATATCCACTGTACGCAGTGTATGTGGGTATGTATGGTACAGTACCGGTAGATTATAATCAATGCACCAGTTTATAATATCCACTGTACGCAGTGTATGTGGGTATGTATGGTACAGTACCGGTAGATTATAATCAATGCACCAGTTTATAATATCCACTGTACATGTGGGTATGGTACAGTACCGGTAGATTATAATCAATGCACCAGTTTATAATATCCACTGTACGCAGTGTATGTGGGTATGGTACAGTACCGGTAGATTATAATCAATGCACCAGTTTATAATATCCACTACGCAGTGTATGTGGGTATGGTACAGTACCGGTAGATTATAATCAATGCACCAGTATAATATCCACTAGCAGTGTATGTGGGTATGGTACATATAATCAATGCACCAGTTTATAATATCCACTAGCAGTGTATGTGGGTATGGTACAGTACCGGTAGATTATAATCAATGCACCAGTTTATAATATCCACTACGCAGTGTATGTGGGTATGGTACATATAATCAATGCACCAGTTTATAATATCCACTGTATGCAGTGTATGTGGGTATGGTACAGTACCGGTAGATTATAATCAATGCACCAGTTTATAATATCCACTGTACGCAGTGTATGTGGGTATGGTACAGTACCGGTAGATTATAATCAATGCACCAGTTTATAATATCCACTACGCAGTGTATGTGGGTATGGTACAGTACCGGTAGATTATAATCAATGCACCAGTTTATAATATCCACTACGCAGTGTATGTGGGTATGGTACATATAATCAATGCACCAGTTTATAATATCCACTGTATGCAGTGTATGTGGGTATGGTACAGTACCGGTAGATTATAATCAATGCACCAGTTTATAATATCCACTGTACGCAGTGTATGTGGGTATGGTACAGTACCGGTAGATTATAATCAATGCACCAGTTTATAATATCCACTACGCAGTGTATGTGGGTATGGTACAGTACCGGTAGATTATAATCAATGCACCAGTTTATAATATCCACTACGCAGTGTATGTGGGTATGGTACATATAATCAATGCACCAGTTTATAATATCCACTGTATGCAGTGTATGTGGGTATGGTACAGTACCGGTAGATTATAATTATTACATGTATGTCCATTTTAAATTCTAATATTACAGGGTTCATTCTAGGTCAGAATTTGTGGGAGAAGTGAGAAAGCGCGTGATTGCTTCTTTAAATGGTGTTCTTTAATATACTTCTGCAAAATAGGGTTAAAATGCACAGTACAGCCATTAAATACAACATTTGAATAGGAGTGCTTTATAATGTGCCAGTGAATATTACTAGACAAATTTTTGTTTGAAAATCGTAAAAATCAAAAAAAAGTCAGGGTCCCTAGGGCGACAATTTCGCCCACATCGCCCTCTAGAATGATCCATGAATTATTACATGCATGGTCTTGTAGATGTGTAGTTACAGTGTACATGTAGGTGCATGTACATTCTAATGGTAACATTTGTAACAATTTGTAGCGACAAGTCTGTCCACAAGCCTGTATTCTCAACAAATATCATTGATTGCATGTTAAACTCATAAAAAGCACACATGCGAAAGGTTCGGAGTTCGAGCCCCGCTGGAGCCGTTACGATTGTACTCTTAGGCAAGGTATTTAAATTCCACGTTGCCTCTTCTTCGTGGCGATGGATTCCATCAGGAATGAGGTCTCGAGAGTGATAAATATAAATTGTAAGAACTTGTTTCGCAATAGAGCTAAAATAAATTTGTATAAACCATGTGAAATTACAGGGCTGGTGATGGAGGATGATTTGTGAGAAAGAGCCTCCCTGGGCTGCCTTGCCTCACTTCTCCAAATTTGGAGGTCAGAGTGAAGATTTTCATATAGAATATGACACTTGGCTTGATGGTAGTTTGGGAGTAGTCTCCCTGTAATACCTTATGTCTTCCTATTTTAAGCTCTTATGGAAGTGTTTTCATATAGAATATATGTACATTGGTATGGCATCCGTGGTCCAGTGGTAGAGCGTCGGATTTGGAATCGAACGGTCCCGGGTTCGATACTCGGTTCAGGCCACGTATATAGTGTCATTGAGCAAGGCACCTCACACACATTGCTTAGTACTGGTTAACCACTTAGGTCGGCTAAACCTGCCCAGGAAAACATGTCTAGGTCCCCGCAATGGGTTTGACATTAATGGAACATACATACATACATTGTATGACAGTTGGCCCAAGTCTTCTGCCTTGTACACATTAAACTGCTTCCTTGTTTGAGAATCTAGCATAAACCCTAAATTATAGGGTTACTTCTATCGTCACGCTGCCCTTTTTAGCCCCGCCCTTTTGTCCATTAGCCCCGACCTCTGCCTTTTTTTACACTCAACAATTTCACCATTATGTACTGCCTTACTGCCTCTTTGATCAATCAACTCAATTTAGCAAAGGTTTCTGAGGGCTAACCACAAAATACCCCCTCCCTCCCGCATTGCGGCTCAAAATGCGCTTTTCCGACTCTCCCTGCCCCATTTCCTACCCCACCCTGCCCTTTTTTCTACTCTAGAATAAACCATGCATTATAACATTGGCAATGTAAACACCTGCAGGTTTACAATTTCTTTTCCTTGCGATTTCATGCTGTATGATTTGGGAATGCATCACCTTGTAAAGTAATCCGTATCAACTGTTGGTTTGTATATATCTGTAGATTATATTTGTGTGAAGTATGTATGACTCTATTTTTATATATTTATTTGATGTTTAGCTTGCCTGTGATAATGTATGATCTTTGAACACATTTACTATATATGTATACATGCATGTATATCAAGGTGACCTGTCTGGTAAATAGATTGGAGTTGGGGTTTTTATGACCCAAATATTATGTTTTTGCATTCTTGGAAAATGTATAGAATATTTCCATGGCACATGTGTGCCTATTCTTAGTAAAATTATCACTAAACGATATTATCTCGTGATTAGTATTAACACCGATGACAAACAAACATCAATTCAGGAGCATGGATGACCGTTATATGAAATCATACTTTCAATCCACAAAAACACTATTTATTGATTCAATGTTAGTGTTCGAATGTATTCGGAAGAATTTGTAGTAGCAATGCATTTATACGTGAAAAAATGCATTTTATTTGCTTTTTGCGATGTAATGTCGCTTTAATGCGACACTATATCGGAATAAAAGATTATTTTGAAAATCCGAGATATTTAAAGAATATAATTTGCAATGACTGTGTGTTTAAAAAATTCCAAAATATACAAACAGAAATGAAAATAATCAAATAAATACATCACAGTCATATACGTGAATTCTTTATCAACAATCGTATGTACGTTACATGTATATGCAAACAATGCTCAATTCACATGCTTGATGCAACAATGGATGTAGATACAGCTGTCGTAGAAGTTTGTTCTGATTGCCAATAGAAGTTGATGTGCTTTGAATGTACGGAGGGTGAAGCAAACCGATTAAGGAAAGTCAGTTTGTTATATTGCAAAATAAACACTGTTTATTGACTGAAAATAATTTTTTCAAAATGTAGCATTGCTATGTAAACTTTATATTTTTATTCCACCATATGATACAGTGTCGCTGTAAGTCATGCTGCCAACAAGGTAGTGATATACTAGTATGTGTATATAAAACATCTGTATCAAGTGGAATTTGGGAATTTAGCATGTAACGTTTTGTGCCATTCACCAATGTTGACAGTTTTAGCAAAATGCCTATCTCGTGCACATTTGTTCAAGTCGGATGTGGAATTATTTATTACAAAATCACTAATAACTTTGTATATGTACATTTACCTTATGAATTTACATACATGTATGTCGGGGGAGCAGTTTATACGGACAGGGTACCTAATTCGGTCATTCCCCCATATTGGAGAGCATTGTATAAACATAGGGTACCTGATTCTGTCAATCCCCCATCTTGGGAGAGCATTGTATGAATAAAGGGTACCTGATTCTGTCAATCCCCCATCTTCGAGAGCATTGTATAAACATAGGGTACCTGATTCCGTCAATCCCCCATCTTGGGAGAGCATTGTATAAACATAGGGTACCTGATTCCGTCAATCCCCCATCTTCGAGAGCATTGTATAAACATAGAGTACCTGATTCCGTCAATCCCCCATCTTTGAGAGCATTGTATAAACATGGGTACCTGATTCCGTCAATCCCCCATCTTCGAGAGCATTGTATAAACATAGGGTACCTGATTCCGTCAATCCCCCATCTTTGAGAGCATTGTATAAGCACAGGGTACCTGATTCCGTCAATCCCCCATCTTTGAGAGCATTGTATAAACATAGGGTACCTGATTCCGTCAATCCCCCATCTTCGAGAGCATTGTATAAGCACAGGGTACCTGATTCCGTCAATCGCCCACGTTAACACTCCACCTTCAATGTACAATTATACGGTACTAATTATTTATACATATATATTTAGTTAGAAGAAACATGACATGTGCTATTAATTGGTATATTTTCCATTTCCATAAATTTGTTATTCATGCTAGTATATCATGGTTGTTCTTCCGTAAACCTTGTAGCCCACTGTTGCTACATTTCACAAGACAAATGGTTTGACTAGGTTTACGGGCACTAGTAAAGTGGACTGTAACCCAAGCAAATATCTTGCAAAATGTTCCAATTTGAATTGGATATATAAATGCCGTTATGCAGTCCTGTTTATATCGACATACCTGTTATTTGTTTTATGAAAGAAACATATCCGTAGTCAAGTGGTCTAACACGACGTTGTTATAACTCGCCTTTCACTGCTTTCATCAGGGTCACTTGTCTGCTCCCTATCGGAGACCACAGGGATTCGGCACGTTTGGGGGTACTAGTATATATATTTAAGTACAGGGATTCTACTCTGTGGGATGTCAGATTTCGCATCGATCAGTAAAATGATCTGAAACAATTTTGAACAAATCTGTCCAAATATAACGCCTATCCCGAGTCTTTATATTGTTCTTCAAATAAAACACAACTTTAAGCTGCATGCATGTATACTTTGCAAACAATTGCCACAGACATTGGCCATATCAGGTCACATTTCCATACTAGGACACGGGTTCTGTCAGCAACAACAAAAAATCTTCGACGGGAGAGTTTTAACAGTGAATAACATTATCAATAAAATGTGTTTCCACTAACGTGTAGGTTTATTCGGCAAAAATGTACGTCAAAAAGAGATTTCGTAGAATTTTTCAATTTGTTTTGAAAATTTCTCAAGCGGCGCAGTTCGCGTTGAAACGAGCGTTCTGATTGGATTATGATTATTCTTCATAAAACAAACAAACATCTAGTTACATTCTAATAATCCAATCAGAACGCTCGTTTCAACGCGAACTTGTGCTGTGGAAACTGCTGTGGAAACTGCTGTGGAAACTAGTATTCTTGTGCTGTGGAAACTGGTATTCTTGCGCTGTGGAAACTGCTGTGGAAACTGGTATTCTTGTACTGTGGAAACTGGTATTCTTGCAATGTGGAAACTGGTATTCTTGCGTTGTGGAAACTGGTATTCTTGCACTGTGGAAACTGGTATTCTTGCACTGTGGAAACTGGTATTCTTGTACTGTGGAAACTGGTATTCTTGTACTGTGGAAACTGGTATTCTTGCACTGTGGAAACTGGTATTCTTGTGCTGTGGAAACTGGTATTCTTGTACTGTGGAAACTGGTATTCTTGTACTGTGGAAACTGGTATTCTTGCACTGTGGAAACTGGTATTCTTGTGCTGTGGAAACTGGTATTCTTGTACTGTGGAAACTGGTATTCTTGTACTGTGGAAACTGGTATTCTTGCACTGTGGAAACTGGTATTCTTGTGCTGTGGAAACTGGTATTCTTGTACTGTGGAAACTGGTATTCTTGTACTGTGGAAACTGGTATTCTTGCACTGTGGAAACTGGTATTCTTGTGCTGTGGAAACTGGTATTCTTGTACTGTGGAAACTGGTATTCTTGTACTGTGGAAACTGGTATTCTTGCACTGTGGAAACTGGTATTCTTGCGCTGTGGAAACTGGTATTCTTGCGCTGTGGAAACTGGTATTCTTGCACTGTGGAAACTGGTATTCTTGTACTGTGGAAACTGGTATTCTTGCGCTGTGGAAACTGGTATTCTTGCGCTGTGGAAACTGGTATTCTTGCGCTATGGAAACTGGTATTTTTGCGATGTGGAAACTGGTATTCTTGCGCTGTGGAAACTGGTATTCTTGCACTGTGGAAACTGGTATTCTTGCGCTGTGGAAACTGGTATTCTTGCGCTGTGGAAACTGGTATTCTTGCGCTATGGAAACTGGTATTCTTGCGATGTGGAAACTGGTATTCTTGCGCTGTGGAAACTGGTATTCTTGTACTGTGGAAACTGGTATTCTTGCACTGTGGAAACTGGTATTCTTGTGCTTTGGAAACTGGTATTCTTGTGCTGTGGAAACTGGTATTCTTGTACTGTGGAAACTGGTATTCTTGCGATGTGGAAACTGGTATTCTTGCACTGTGGAAACTGGTATTCTTGCGCTGTGGAAACTGGTATTCTTGCAATGTGGAAACTGGTATTCTTGTGCTGTGGAAACTGGTATTCTTGCACTGTGGAAACTGGTATTCTTGTACTGTGGAAACTGGTATTCTTGCAATGTGGAAACTGGTATTCTTGTGCTGTGGAAACTAGTATTCTTGCACTGTGGAAACTGGTATTCTTGTACTGTGGAAACTGGTATTCTTGTACTGTGGAAACTGGTATTCTTGTGCTGTGGAAACTGGTATTCTTGTACTGTGGAAACTGGTATTCTTGTACTGTGGAAACTGGTATTCTTGTGATGTGGAAACTGGTATTCTTGCACTGTGGAAACTGGTATTCTTGTACTGTGGAAACTGGTATTCTTGCACTGTGGAAACTGGTATTCTTGTACTGTGGAAACTGGTATTCTTGCGATGTGGAAACTGGTATTCTTGTACTGTGGAAACTGGTATTCTTGTGCTGTGGAAACTGGTATTCTTGTGCTGTGGAAACTGGTATTCTTGCACTGTGGAAACTGGTATTCTTATACTGTGGAAACTGGTATTCTTGTGCTGTGGAAACTGGTATTCTTGTACTGTGGAAACTGGTATTCTTGTACTGTGGAAACTGGTATTCTTGCACTGTGGAAACTGGTATTCTTGTGCTGTGGAAACTGGTATTCTTGCACTGTGGAAACTGCTGTGGAAACTGGTATTCTTGCACTGTGGAAACTGGTATTCTTGTGCTTTGGAAACTGGTATTCTTGTGCTGTGGAAACTGGTATTCTTGTACTGTGGAAACTGGTATTCTTGCGCTGTGGAAACTGGTATTCTTGTACTGTGGAAACTGGTATTCTTGTGCTGTGGAAACTGGTATTCTTGTACTGTGGAAACTGGTATTCTTGTACTGTGGAAACTGGTATTCTTGTGCTGTGGAAACTGGTATTCTTGCAATGTGGAAACTGGTATTCTTGTACTGTGGAAACTGGTATTCTTGCACTGTGGAAACTGGTATTCTTGTACTGTGGAAACTGGTATTCTTGCACTGTGGAAACTGGTATTCTTGCACTGTGGAAACTGGTATTCTTGTACTGTGGAAACTGGTATTCTTGCACTGTGGAAACTGGTATTCTTGCACTGTGGAAACTGGTATTCTTGTGCTGTGGAAACTGGTATTCTTGCACTGTGGAAACTGGTATTCTTGTACTGTGGAAACTGGTATTCTTGCGCTGTGGAAACTGGTATTCTTGCGCTGTGGAAACTGGTATTCTTGCGCTATGGAAACTGGTATTTTTGCGATGTGGAAACTGGTATTCTTGCGCTGTGGAAACTGGTATTCTTGCACTGTGGAAACTGGTATTCTTGCGCTGTGGAAACTGGTATTCTTGCGCTGTGGAAACTGGTATTCTTGCGCTGTGGAAACTGGTATTCTTGCGCTATGGAAACTGGTATTCTTGCGATGTGGAAACTGGTATTCTTGCGCTGTGGAAACTGGTATTCTTGCACTGTGGAAACTGGTATTCTTGCGCTGTGGAAACTGGTATTCTTGCGCTGTGGAAACTGGTATTCTTGCGCTGTGGAAACTGGTATTCTTGCGCTATGGAAACTGGTATTCTTGCGATGTGGAAACTGGTATTCTTGCACTGTGGAAACTGGTATTCTTGCGCTGTGGAAACTGGTATTCTTGCAATGTGGAAACTGGTATTCTTGTGCTGTGGAAACTGGTATTCTTGCACTGGAAACTGGTATTCTTGTACTGTGGAAACTGGTATTCTTGTGCTGTGGAAACTGGTATTCTTGCACTGTGGAAACTGGTATTCTTGTACTGTGGAAACTGGTATTCTTGCGATGTGGAAACTGGTATTCTTGTGCTGTGGAAACTGGTATTCTTGCACTGTGGAAACTGGTATTCTTGCGATGTGGAAACTGGTATTCTTGCACTGTGGAAACTGGTATTCTTGCGCTGTGGAAACTGGTATTCTTGCACTGTGGAAACTGGTATTCTTGTACTGTGGAAACTGGTATTCTTGTGCTGTGGAAACTGGTATTCTTGCACTGTGGAAACTGGTATTCTTGTACTGTGGAAACTGGTATTCTTGCAATGTGGAAACTGGTATTCTTGTGCTGTGGAAACTGGTATTCTTGCACTGTGGAAACTGGTATTCTTGTACTGTGGAAACTGGTATTCTTGTGCTGTGGAAACTGGTATTCTTGTACTGTGGAAACTGGTATTCTTGTACTGTGGAAACTGGTATTCTTGCGATGTGGAAACTGGTATTCTTGCACTGTGGAAACTGGTATTCTTGTACTGTGGAAACTGGTATTCTTGCACTGTGGAAACTGGTATTCTTGTACTGTGGAAACTGGTATTCTTGCGATGTGGAAACTGGTATTCTTGCACTGTGGAAACTGGTATTCTTGTACTGTGGAAACTGGTATTCTTGTACTGTGGAAACTGGTATTCTTGCGATGTGGAAACTGGTATTCTTGCACTGTGGAAACTGGTATTCTTGTACTGTGGAAACTGGTATTCTTGTACTGTGGAAACTGGTATTCTTGTGCTGTGGAAACTGGTATTCTTGTACTGTGGAAACTGGTATTCTTGCGATGTGGAAACTGGTATTCTTGCACTGTGGAAACTGTTATTCTTGTACTGTGGAAACTGGTATTCTTGTACTGTGGAAACTGGTATTCTTGTGCTGTGGAAACTGGTATTCTTGTACTGTGGAAACTGGTATTCTTGTGCTGTGGAAACTGGTATTCTTGCGCTGTGGAAACTGGTATTCTTGTACTGTGGAAACTGGTATTCTTGTGCTGTGGAAACTGGTATTCTTGTACTGTGGAAACTGGTATTCTTGCACTGTGGAAACTGGTATTCTTGTGCTGTGGAAACTGGTATTCTTGCGCTGTGGAAACTGGTATTCTTGCAATGTGGAAACTGCTATTCTTGTACTGTGGAAACTGGTATTCTTGTACTGTGGAAACTGCTATTCTTGTACTGTGGAAACTGGTATTCTTGTGCTGTGGAAACTGGTATTCTTGTACTGTGGAAACTGGTATTCTTGTGCTGTGGAAACTGGTATTCTTGTACTGTGGAAACTGGTATTCTTGTACTGTGGAAACTGCTGTGGAAACTGGTATTCTTGCACTGTGGAAACTGGTATTCTTGTGCTTTGGAAACTGGTATTCTTGTGCTGTGGAAACTGGTATTCTTGTGCTTTGGAAACTGGTATTCTTGTGCTGTGGAAACTGGTATTCTTGTACTGTGGAAACTGGTATTCTTGCACTGTGGAAACTGGTATTCTTGTACTGTGGAAACTGGTATTCTTGCGCTGTGGAAACTGGTATTCTTGTGCTGTGGAAACTGGTATTCTTGTACTGTGGAAACTGGTATTCTTGCACTGTGGAAACTGGTATTCTTGTACTGTGGAAACTGGTATTCTTGTACTGTGTAAACTGGTATTCTTGCACTGTGGAAACTGGTATTCTTGTGCTGTGGAAACTGGTATTCTTGTACTGTGGAAACTGGTATTCTTGTACTGTGGAAACTGGTATTCTTGCACTGTGGAAACTGGTATTCTTGTGCTGTGGAAACTGGTATTCTTGTACTGTGGAAACTGGTATTCTTGTACTTTGGAAACTGGTATTCTTGTACTGTGGAAACTGGTATTCTTGCGCTGTGGAAACTGGTATTCTTGCACTGTGGAAACTGGTATTCTTGTACTGTGGAAACTGGTATTCTTGCGCTGTGGAAACTGGTATTCTTGCGCTGTGGAAACTGGTATTCTTGCACTGTGGAAACTGGTATTCTTGTACTGTGGAAACTGGTATTCTTGCGCTGTGGAAACTGGTATTCTTGCGCTGTGGAAACTGGTATTCTTGCACTGTGGAAACTGGTATTCTTGTACTGTGGAAACTGGTATTCTTGCGCTGTGGAAACTGGTATTCTTGCGCTGTGGAAACTGGTATTCTTGCACTGTGGAAACTGGTATTCTTGTACTGTGGAAACTGGTATTCTTGCGCTGTGGAAACTGGTATTCTTGCGCTGTGGAAACTGGTATTCTTGCACTGTGGAAACTGGTATTCTTGTACTGTGGAAACTGGTATTCTTGCGCTGTGGAAACTGGTATTCTTGCGCTGTGGAAACTGCTATTCTTGCACTGTGGAAACTGGTATTCTTGTACTGTGGAAACTGGTATTCTTGTACTGTGGAAACTGGTATTCTTGTACTGTGGAAACTGGTATTCTTGTGCTGTGGAAACTGGTATTCTTGTACTGTGGAAACTGGTATTCTTGCGCTGTGGAAACTGCTGTGGAAACTGGTATTCTTGTGCTGTGGAAACTGGTATTCTTGTACTGTGGAAACTGGTATTCTTGTACTGTGGAAACTGCTATTCTTGCACTGTGGAAACTGGTATTCTTGTACTGTGGAAACTGCTATTCTTGTACTGTGGAAACTGCTATTCTTGTACTGTGGAAACTGGTATTCTTGTACTGTGGAAACTGCTATTCTTGCACTGTGGAAACTGGTATTCTTGTGCTGTGGAAACTGGTATTCTTGTACTGTGGAAACTGGTATTCTTGTACTGTGGAAACTGGTATTCTTGCGCTGTGGAAACTGGTATTCTTGCGCTGTGGAAACTGGTATTCTTGTACTGTGGAAACTGGTATTCTTGCACTGTGGAAACTGGTATTCTTGCACTGTGGAAACTGGTATTCTTGCGCTGTGGAAACTGGTATTCTTGCGCTGTGGAAACTGGTATTCTTGCACTGTGGAAACTGGTATTCTTGCACTGTGGAAACTGGTATTCTTGCGCTGTGGAAACTGGTATTCTTGCGCTGTGGAAACTGGTATTCTTGCGCTATGGAAACTGGTATTCTTGCGATGTGGAAACTGGTATTCTTGCGCTGTGGAAACTGGTATTCTTGCACTGTGGAAACTGGTATTCTTGCGCTGTGGAAACTGGTATTCTTGCGCTGTGGAAACTGGTATTCTTGCGCTGTGGAAACTGGTATTCTTGCGCTATGGAAACTGGTATTCTTGCGATGTGGAAACTGGTATTCTTGCACTGTGGAAACTGGTATTCTTGCGCTGTGGAAACTGGTATTCTTGCAATGTGGAAACTGGTATTCTTGTGCTGTGGAAACTGGTATTCTTGCACTGGAAACTGGTATTCTTGTACTGTGGAAACTGGTATTCTTGTGCTGTGGAAACTGGTATTCTTGCACTGTGGAAACTGGTATTCTTGTACTGTGGAAACTGGTATTCTTGCGATGTGGAAACTGGTATTCTTGTGCTGTGGAAACTGGTATTCTTGCACTGTGGAAACTGGTATTCTTGCGATGTGGAAACTGGTATTCTTGCACTGTGGAAACTGGTATTCTTGCGCTGTGGAAACTGGTATTCTTGCACTGTGGAAACTGGTATTCTTGTACTGTGGAAACTGGTATTCTTGTGCTGTGGAAACTGGTATTCTTGCACTGTGGAAACTGGTATTCTTGTACTGTGGAAACTGGTATTCTTGCAATGTGGAAACTGGTATTCTTGTGCTGTGGAAACTGGTATTCTTGCACTGTGGAAACTGGTATTCTTGTACTGTGGAAACTGGTATTCTTGTACTGTGGAAACTGGTATTCTTGTGCTGTGGAAACTGGTATTCTTGTACTGTGGAAACTGGTATTCTTGTACTGTGGAAACTGGTATTCTTGCGATGTGGAAACTGGTATTCTTGCACTGTGGAAACTGGTATTCTTGTACTGTGGAAACTGGTATTCTTGCACTGTGGAAACTGGTATTCTTGTACTGTGGAAACTGGTATTCTTGCGATGTGGAAACTGGTATTCTTGCACTGTGGAAACTGGTATTCTTGTACTGTGGAAACTGGTATTCTTGCGATGTGGAAACTGGTATTCTTGCACTGTGGAAACTGGTATTCTTGCACTGTGGAAACTGGTATTCTTGTACTGTGGAAACTGGTATTCTTGTACTGTGGAAACTGGTATTCTTGTACTGTGGAAACTGGTATTCTTGTGCTGTGGAAACTGGTATTCTTGCACTGTGGAAACTGGTATTCTTGTACTGTGGAAACTGGTATTCTTGTACTGTGGAAACTGGTATTCTTGTACTGTGGAAACTGGTATTCTTGTACTGTGGAAACTGGTATTCTTGTACTGTGGAAACTGGTATTCTTGCGCTGTGGAAACTGGTATTCTTGTACTGTGGAAACTGGTATTCTTGTGCTGTGGAAACTGGTATTCTTGTACTGTGGAAACTGGTATTCTTGCACTGTGGAAACTGGTATTCTTGTACTGTGGAAACTGGTATTATTGTGCTGTGGAAACTGGTATTCTTGTACTGTGGAAACTGGTATTCTTGTGCTGTGGAAACTGGTATTCTTGTACTGTGGAAACTGGTATTCTTGCGCTGTGGAAACTGCTGTGGAAACTGGTATTCTTGCACTGTGGAAACTGGTATTCTTGTGCTGTGGAAACTGGTATTCTTGTACTGTGGAAACTGGTATTCTTGCACTGTGGAAACTGGTATTCTTGCGATGTGGAAACTGGTATTCTTGCACTGTGGAAACTGGTATTCTTGTACTGTGGAAACTGGTATTCTTGCACTGTGGAAACTGGTATTCTTGCGATGTGGAAACTGGTATTCTTGTACTGTGGAAACTGGTATTCTTGCACTGTGGAAACTGGTATTCTTGCGATGTGGAAACTGGTACATTCTTGTGCTGTGGAAACTGGTATTCTTGTGCTGTGGAAACTGGTATTCTTGTACTGTGGAAACTGCTATTCTTGCGATGTGGAAACTGGTATTCTTGTACTGTGGAAACTGGTATTCTTGCGATGTGGAAACTGGTATTCTTGCGCTGTGGAAACTGGTATTCTTGCGATGTGGAAACTGGTATTCTTGCACTGTGGAAACTGGTATTCTTGTGCTGTGGAAACTGGTATTCTTGTACTGTGGAAACTGGTATTCTTGTACTGTGGAAACTGGTATTCTTGTACTGTGGAAACTGGTATTCTTGTGCTGTGGAAACTGGTATTCTTGCACTGTGGAAACTGGTATTCTTGTACTGTGGAAACTGGTATTCTTGTACTGTGGAAACTGGTATTCTTGTGCTGTGGAAACTGGTATTCTTGTACTGTGGAAACTGGTATTCTTGTACTGTGGAAACTGGTATTCTTGCGCTGTGGAAACTGGTATTCTTGCGCTGTGGAAACTGGTATTCTTGCACTGTGGAAACTGGTATTCTTGTACTGTGGAAACTGGTATTCTTGCGCTGTGGAAACTGGTATTCTTGCGCTATGGAAACTGGTATTCTTGCGATGTGGAAACTGGTATTCTTGCGCTGTGGAAACTGGTATTCTTGCACTGTGGAAACTGGTATTCTTGCGCTGTGGAAACTGGTATTCTTGCGCTGTGGAAACTGGTATTCTTGCGCTGTGGAAACTGGTATTCTTGCGCTGTGGAAACTGGTATTCTTGCGCTGTGGAAACTTGAACGCTCGATTATAAGGAATGCACCAAGAATGGGCTATGAGGTTTTCAAAGAACATAATGTACAGTGAGGATATGTAGAAATATTCTATGTGGGTTATAATGTGATACAATGTATGTTAACGGTGTCCAATTATGTGTGGAATAGTCGTAATTAAATAAATCTGTGGGACATGTGGTGTGGAATAAAAATGATAAAATTGAAATGTTATGTTGTTTTTTATCACTGTGTTACTAGTCCGCTACAAGACGTCAAATTAAAGCAAAAACGCTGAAGGAAATGTTGGAATTCACCAAATCAAATATCTGGCAATACCTAGGGCTGCCACGTTTACAGATGTACGACACGGCTCCGTTTACACGTTGTTCAAAGTGTACAATGCGCAATGGAAGTATATTTACTTAGTATCAGTTGATGTATAGAGCTACTTACTGGTCCTGTAGGATGCTGCTTACATCATTGTACCTGAGATGACGTTTACTTCATTGAAGTTAAGAAATCGGCAAAGTGCATCAGATTCACATGTACAGTCAAACCTGTCTTAAGCAGCAAGCCAAGGGAATCACAGAAAGTGGCTGCTTAGCACAGGTGGCTGCTTAATAGAGGTCAAATATATACTAAAACCACATATTTGGAAACTGGCTGCTTAATACAGGTTGGCTGCTTAATAGAGGTGACCGCTAACAATGATTGCTAATTTGCGATATTTGTGCTGCCGATTTTTCCTTGAGCAAGAAGATGTATTCACACGGCTTAGTACTAGGTCTGGGTAATCACAGGCAGCGGACTCGGAGTGCTTTCAATAAGCTATAAACTTCCATCACAGTACACGCATGAACTAAAGCAACAGACTGCGGAAGACAATAATGTTGAAGGTTGGAAAGAAATTTAAACTATAAACTGTTACGGTGTTACACAATAACATGTTGACAATACTTATATGGTAGTGTATTAACGGTTATTCCATTGGCAAACGTGTATATCCATTACACGACACGTCACTGTTTACACGTGTAAACATTGAAACCTAGCCATGACATTATCAGAAACTCAATACGGCCCAATTAATGGTCTCGGTGTTAAAAATATATTTATTTGACTGGCAAAATATATCAACGCCTGTTCCCAGGCGTGTTGAGTGTGTGTTTTACGTTTAGGAACCTATTTATCATCACTACAGGTTGCCCATATGAGCGACGCCTCCTGAAGAGAATAGTCATTTTAGATTTTTGGATGATATTGCAATGATACAGACAGAAACCCATTCCAGAGTCTACTGTGGTTCTTTTACGTGCACGGTGTACAGCAACGACACGAGACCTCGGTTTAAAGTACCATCTGAAAGACTGATCATTTTATTAGAGTCAGACGGGGGATCGAACCCTACCATTGTCCTTTATACATAATTCCTACTGTGGCTGCCATTGACGTAGCTTCCTATAAGGCCGTGCCTACACTTTCCCCCGAAAATTCGAAAAAATAAAAATGCCAAATCTGCAACAAAAATCGGGAGGCCAGGCTACGCCCCTGGCTGCCATTTTGATTGGCAAAGTTGATCAGATATTATGTATATATTGTTATCCCACATCAAATTTCTGAGACCATAACTGGTTGGTTTTTCTTCAAATTAAAATTGACGTTGTGTGACGTGTCCAGACATACCTCGCCCTGTGTAGTTGATTGTCAGTCTTGATTGACTGTGAAGTTCCATTTGCATTCATATATATTTTTAATGCCCAATTTATAGCTCCCGGTCGATCTCCTCACGACGTGCACGTCGTGACCGGGGCGCATCCCGCAGCAGCAGCGTAGGATTCTGGGATCTTCTGGTCGTCGATCTTGCGAAGGGGGACGCTCGCCAGCATGTGGACCCACAGCTATGGCGCATCAGGACAGATCCGCCGTCTCTTCTAGATAGTGTTTGAAATGCACACTATATCTTCGCTGGCTTCTTCAATCTTTCTTCTACTTCTCCGGCGGATAGACGAAACAGCGGACCTGAGGGAGCGGCAACGGTCGTGGCATACATGTTCCCCCGAGTGACAACCGACGACCAGATGTCTAACTGCCAGATCCGTATAAATGCTGCTGCGGGGTGACCAACAGTGAGGAGGGTGGCCTCCTAGGGACCCCTTCGAAAGAGGATACAGGACTTGTCACCCTGCGAAGAACGAAGATGCCTTCCCAGCTGTCTACATAAACAACTTAGATGTCTACTAATCTTCTTAGTGCGCTCGCCCATATGGTTCGCCGGAGGCGAGGGTAAATAAACTCAATCATCATCAATTTATAGCTGGCATTTGGAGTTAGCATATGCCGTATCCTGTGTGTGAATTATGTCCTTGATTAATATGATACAGTGATAATTGATTGTTACCCTACAGTGTATGATATATGAACTACAGTCGTGTATGATATATATGAACTACAGTCGAACTGACATGTGTACGAAACGTCTCTAACTCAAACACTAATCCTTAATCCTAGGGTACGAATAGTCTTGAATATGGCTCCGAGATCTGATCGCCCCATACCCAAACATTGATAGACCAAATTGAAGGTGTCCAGCTAGGAGCAGCCCGTTGGATAAAGGCTGACTTCTATCGTACCTCTAGTGTTACAGACATGCTACATTCCCTAAATCTACGCAGACTATGTATGTTCCATTAATGTCAAACCCCTTGCAGGGACCTAGACATGTTTTCCTGGGCAGGCTTAGCCGACCTAAGTGGTTAACCAGTACTAAGCAATGTGTGTGTGTGAGGTGCCTTGCTCAATGACGTGGCCTGACCGAGTATCGAACCCGGGACCATTCGATTCCAAGTCCGACGCTCTACCACTGGACCACGGACGCCACACTAGACTAGATCAACGGCGTATTGACAATAGGTTATCCCTTATGCATAAAATTCATATTGATCTTGTTGCTATTCCCATTGAAAATTACCTAGTTCTACTCTCCCGTCCTGCTCGCCATTGCCATTCCTTAAGATATAGGTTAATTACAGCAACTACAGACCACTACATGTTTTTCTTTTTTCCAAGAACAATCTACCATCTCCCTCCTGACATTGTCGATCTCCCTACCATAGAGCAATTCAATACGGCAGTTTGTCATATTGATCATGCCAGTCCCTAGTTGTTCTGCGCAGCTGCTTTTAAACTTTTACCACAACTTATGTTCACTACTTTCTTAAATTATTCTTTTATCTACTCATACTTTTAACTTCTTTGCGGTTTTTGACGCGCAACATGTATACGTCCCCGCGAGGAGTTTGACTTAAAAGGAAGATAGATAGATAGATATAGATAGATAGATTTGGGTACGAAACGTCTCAGACATTGGGTACGAATCGTCTCAGACATTCAGTACGAAACGTTTTTAATATTAGTACGAAACGTCCAAACTGGGTACGAAACGCCCAGGGTACGTAATGATTGTAATTCGTTCCGGGGGAATAAACCTGTCCGTAAACAAAGAGCTTTGTTGATGAACTGGATAGAAAAAGTCAGACTGAAAATGTTACAGCGATATCTGTTACTAGCAGGAATTATACACTTAGGTATGATATTTCTAAAAACTCATTGCTAGCTCACGATAATTTTGCTACAATTTATCCGCCCCATTCGAATATCGAATTTTCTTCCATTTTACACAAAATTAAAATATTTCTGCACAATGCTGATTGTTCAGACATGATTTCTCCTGTGGGGTTGTATGTGTTGGTTGCCGTTTTGATGCCCGAACTGTAGTCCGGGGCTGTAGGGAAGCATTATGATTGGTGATTGGATAGTCGGTTTGTGCATCACTGTAAAGGATATATGATATATACATATAATTATAAATGTAACAGCTGTGCAATGTCTGATGACTAACCCATTGTACGGTTGCAATGACTTTATACAAATTTATTTTAGCTCGATTGCGAAACAAGTTCTTACAACTTATATTAATCACTCTCACCTAGAAACCTCACACCTAGATCCTGATCAGCATGCAGCGTCATGCTGCGGTTGATCTGGATCTATGTTGTTTGCAAAAGCCTTTAAATGTATCCAGAATGAAATGGGTTAAGACTATTTACATCGCTGAGCAATGACATTACTTCTGATTGAGAGTCAGACATCATGATGATTGAGCATGACAATATCTCTAGTTATTCTACTGCCATGTCTAATGGTGCCACCAATATCTCTAGTTATTCTACTGCCATGTCTGATGATGCCACCAATATCTCTAGTTATTCTACTGCCATGTCTGATGGTGCCACCAATATCTCTAGTGATTCTACTGCCATGTCTAATGGTGCCACCAATATCTCTAGTTATTCTACTGCCATGTCTGATGGTGCCACCAATATCTCTAGTGATTCTATTGTCATGTCTGATGGTGCCACCAATATCTCTAGTGATTCTACTGCCATGTCTGATGGTGCCACCAATATCTCTAGTTATTCTACTGCCATGTCTGATGGTGCCACCAATATCTCTAGTGATTCTACTGCCATGTCTAATGGTGCCACCAATATCTCTAGTTATTCTACTGCCATGTCTGATGGTGCCACCAATATCTCTAGTGATTCTATTGTCATGTCTGATGGTGCCACCAATATCTCTAGTGATTCTACTGCCATGTCTGATGGTGCCACCAATATCTCTAGTTATTCTACTGCCATGTCTGATGGTGCCACCAATATCTCTAGTGATTCTATTGTCATGTCTGATGGTGCCACCAATATCTCTAGTGATTCTACTGCCATGTCTGATGGTGCCACCAATATCTCTAGTTATTCTACTGCCATGTCTGATGGTGCCACCAATATCTCTAGTGATTCTACTGCCATGTCTATGGGCCACCATATCTTAGTATTCTACTGCCATGTCTGATGGTGCCACCAATATCTCTAGTGATTCTATTGTCATGTCTGATGGTGCCACCAATATCTCTAGTGATTCTACTGCCATGTCTGATGGTGCCACCAATATCTCTAGTGATTCTACTGCCATGTCTGATGGTGCCACCAATATCTCTAGTGATTCTACTGCCATGTCTGATGGTGCCACCAATATCTCTAGTGATTCTACTGCCATGTCTAATGGTGCCACCAATATCTCTAGTGATTCTACTGCCATGTCTGATGATGCCAACCAATATCTCTAGTGATTCTATTGTCATGTCTGATGATGCCACCAATATCTCTAGTTATTCTACTGCCATGTCTGATGGTGCCACCAATATCTCTAGTGATTCTACTGCCATGTCTGATGATGCCACCAATATCTCTAGTGATTCTACTGCCATGTCTAATGGTGCCACCAATATCTCTAGTGATTCTACTGCCATGTCTGATGATGCCACCAATATCTCTAGTGATTCTACTGCCATGTCTGATGGTGCCACCAATATCTCTAGTGATTCTACTGCCATGTCTGATGATGCCACCAATATCTCTAGTGATTCTACTGCCATGTCTAATGGTGCCACCAATATCTCTAGTTATTCTACTGCCATGTCTGATGGTTCCACCAATATCTCTAGTGATTCTACTGCCATGTCTGATGATGCCACCAATATCTCTAGTGATTCTACTGCCATGTCTAATGGTGCCACCAATATCTCTAGTTATTCTACTGCCATGTCTGATGGTGCCACCAATATCTCTAGTGATTCTACTGCCATGTCTGATGATGCCAACCAATATCTCTAGTGATTCTATTGTCATGTCTGATGATGCCACCAATATCTCTAGTTATTCTACTGCCATGTCTGATGGTGCCACCAATATATCTAGTGATTCTACTGCCATGTCTGATGGTGCCACCAATATCTCTAGTGATTCTACTGCCATGTCTAATGGTGCCACCAATATCTCTAGTTATTCTACTGCCATGTCTGATGGTTCCACCAATATCTCTAGTGATTCTACTGCCATGTCTAATGGTGCCACCAATATATCTAGTTATTCTACTGCCACGTCTGATGGTGCCACCAATATCTATAGTGATTCTACTGCCATGTCTGATGGTGCCACCAATATCTCTAGTGATTCTATTGTCATGTCTGATGATGCCACCAATATCTCTAGTTATTCTACTGCCATGTCTGATGGTGCCACCAATATCTCTAGTGATTCTACTGCCATGTCTGATGATGCCACCAATATCTCTAGTGATTCTACTGTCATGTCTAATGGTGCCACCAATATCTCTAGTGATTCTACTGCCATGTCTGATGATGCCAACCAATATCTCTAGTGATTCTATTGTCATGTGACGTCTGATGATGCCACCAATATCTCTAGTTATTCTACTGCCATGTCTGATGGTGCCACCAATATCTCTAGTGATTCTACTGCCATGTCTGATGATGCCACCAATATCTCTAGTGATTCTACTGCCATGTCTAATGGTGCCACCAATATCTCTAGTTATTCTACTGCCATGTCTGATGGTTCCACCAATATCTCTAGTGATTCTACTGCCATGTCTGATGATGCCACCAATATCTCTAGTGATTCTACTGCCATGTCTAATGGTGCCACCAATATCTCTAGTTATTCTACTGCCATGTCTGATGGTGCCACCAATATCTATAGTGATTCTACTGCCATGTCTGATGGTGCCACCAATATCTCTAGTGATTCTACTGCCATGTCTGATGGTGCCACCAATATCTATAGTGATTCTACTGCCATGTCTGATGGTGCCACCAATATCTCTAGTGATTCTACTACCATGTCTGATGGTGCCACCAATATCTCTAGTTATTCTACTGCCATGTCTGATGGTGCCACCAATATCTATAGTGATTCTACTGCCATGTCTGATGGTGCCACCAATATCTCTAGTGATTCTACTGCCATGTCTGATGATGCCACCAATATCTCTAGTGATTCTACTGCCATGTCTGATGATGCCACCAATATCTCTAGTGATTCTACTGCCATGTCTGATGGTGCCACCAATATCTCTAGTGATTCTACTGTCATGTCTAATGGTGCCACCAATATCTCTAGTGATTCTACTGCCATGTCTGATGGTGCCACCAATATCTCTAGTGATTCTACTGCCATGTCTGATGGTGCCACCAATATCTCAAGTGATTCTACTGTAGATCTGGTTCTACCATCACCTCGAGGGTTGTTATTTCTCGACAGTAATTCCCGAAAGTGGGAAATACTGGGAAATAAGAATTTTTAAAATGCAGATTCATACATTGATATCGATCCCCCGTCTGACCCTAATAGAATTAAGTCTTTCAGATGGGACGTTAAACCAAGGTCTTGTGTCGGTGCTTTACACCGTGCATGTAAAAGAACCAGAGGAGATTCTGGATTGGGTCTCTGTCTGTATCATGCACTATCCTCCAAAATGTAAAGTGACACTAATCTCTTCAGGAGGCGTCACTCATATGGGCAACCGGTAGCAATGATAAATAAACATAAAACACACACACAGTCTATGGAGATACATGTAATTGACATCTTTGTCTATTACTCTGGGACCATACTTAGCACATGCTTAAGTAACACAGTGTAAAGAACTAAAGATGAAGCCATGTGTATCTGCCATTCTCTGTCTTTGTACCACTGTGTTTTTAAAAGACAAATGAATATTGACCCAATTTTGTCTGTTATGATTATGCAGGGTGATGGAATGGGCCCAATTCTAAACTAGCAGGATGCCCATAGAGCCACAAGTCAGTGATGTGACACATCACAAACAACTTAATTGTCACACTTGTTTTATTTCATTTTCTTTCAGGTTGGAGCGTAGACGATAATGGTCTGCTTATCACTCTACAGAACAGAGTTTACATTGTCGGAAGCGATGCCATTTTCCGATGCCATATTGTCAAAAATATAACATACGGACTGATAGATGGCCCGGAAAAAATTGACTGGTCATTTATACCAGTAGGTTCCAATACATCAACTGTGTTACTTCGTTCAGGCGAAAAGAACAGTACGAGATTTGTTTCTTACCATGATCCCGAAAAAGGGACGTCTGATTCAGGCAGTGAGATCAAGTACCACAGAGAGGTGTGGCTTGACATGACGATACATGATGTAACCGCTGACGATGCCGGAACATACACGTGTACACTTGTCGAGTATCAACAGTCGGCTTCTGCTCAACTCTATATTGTTGGTGAGTTCCTTTGTAGTTTCAAGGGTAAACTTTTGTTGGATTTGCTTTATTTTGTTACATAATTCTATAGTCATATAAACATACAGGGATCATTCTAGATGTGGGCAATATAGTCGCCCTAGGGACCCTGACTTCGCCCTAAAATATATGTCGGCGATGACATGTTGACTTACAATGTGCTGCACACCGGTGACATGTTGACTTACAATGTGCTGCACACCGGTGACATGTTGACTTACAATGTGCTGCACACCGGTGACATGTTGACTTACAATGTGCTGCACACCGGTGACATGTTGACTTACAATGTGCTGCACACCGGTGACATGTTTACCGAGCTATTCTGAGGAGTGGGTTGTTTGAAATTGTGATTATAGTGTGTCTTACAATGTCATTTTTCAACAAAAATGTACAGATTATATACAAAGTGTATGTTAGTTGCCCTCAACTATTATATTTTAAATTATATTTTACAAGTTACACCCCTTTATAGGTATTTAATTATAAGAATGAGATGATGCATAGCTTTGTACATGGTAGATTGCTAAAGTTTACACTAGGATCAATTTGCCATTGAATAATAGTTTTAGTTTTCCGTTCACATTGAGAATAATAGGAACATGACTGTTGCTAAGTCCTTTATGTGTGCAGCATCAAGTCCTTTATGTAGGCAGCATCAAGTCCTTTATGTAGGCAGCATCACGTCCTTTATGTAGACAGCATTAAGTCCTTTGTGTGGGCAGCATTAAGTCCTTTATGTGTGGGCAACATCAAGTCCTTTATGTAGACAGCATCAAGTCCTTTATGTAGGCAGCATTAAGTTCTTTGTGTGGGCAGCATTAAGTCCTTTGTGTGGGCAGCATTAAGTCCTTTATGTGGGCAGCATTAAGTCCTTTATGTAGGCAGCATTAAGTCCTTTATATGGGCAGCATTAAGTCCTTTATGTGTGGGCAGCATTAAGTCCTTTATGTGGGCAGCATTAAGTCCTTTATGTGTGGGCAGCATTAAGTCCTTTATGTGGGCAGCATTAAGTCCTTTATGTGGGCAGCATTAAGTCCTTTATGTAGGCAGCATTAAGTCCTTTGTGTGGGCAGCATTAAGTCCTTTGTGTGGGCAGCATTAAGTCTGTTATGTAGGCAGCATCAAGTCCTTTATGTAGACAGCATTAAGTCCTTTATATGGGCAGCATTAAGTCCTTTATGTAGGCAGCATCGAGTCCTTTATATGGGCAGCATCAAGTCTTTTATGTAGGCAGCATCAAGTCCTTTATATGGGCAGCATCAAGTCCTTTATATGGGCAGCATCAAGTCCTTTATGTAGGCAGCATCAAGTCCTTTATGTGGGCAGCATCAAGTCCTTTATATGGGCAGCATCAAGTCCTTTATGTAGGCAGCATCAAGTCCTTTATGTGGGCAGCATCAAGTCCTTTATATGGGCGCATCAATTCCTTTATGTAGGCAGCATCAAATCCTTTATATGGGCAGCATTAAGTCCTTTATGTAGGCAGCATCGAGTCCTTTATATGGGCAGCATTAAGTCCTTTATGTAGGCAGCATCGAGTCCTTTATATGGGCAGCATTAAGTCCTTTATGTGTGGGTAGCATCAAGTCTTTTATATGGGCAGCATTAAGTCCTTTATGTAGGCAGCATCGAGTCCTTTATATGGGCAGCATTAAGTCCTTTATGTGTGGGTAGCATCGAGTCCTTTATATGGGCAGCATTAAGTCCTTTATGTGTGGGTAGCATCGAGTCCTTTATGTAGGCAGCATCGAGTCCTTTATATGGGCAGCATCAAGTCCTTTATGTACAAAAGTTATTTTAGCACCAGTATCTGTTTTTTGTCACAATATGGAGACTTTTTATGTTTTGGTGAAAACCATTTAAAGGAAAATTGGAGTCTGTCTAAGGGGGCAGTCCCCCTTGATTGGGGTTGCTTCACGTGTATGACATAATTGTGTGTACAAGTAATGTGTGTGAGCTATGGGAATAACATAATAATACATGTAGAGATAGATATATGGGATGTACTGTCACCATGTACATATCCTCCGTAAACCTTTTTATGACAAGTTTAAATATGGTCCTGAACATTTGTCATTACTTTAATAACAACATGCAAACACACAAAGAAATGAGAATGTGTTAACTTCTGTTCATTTGTGTTACTAAATAACCCTGGGAAACAATTAAAGGCTGCTTGAAACTTGTTTGCACAGCTGTCAATAAACAGCATCTTGTTTTTTGTACCTTCCGAGTTTAAATCTGATTCACTTAAAAGCTTTGTCTAGGCATGACTGCTAAAATCAATATCGAGATCAGCAGGGGTTTGGTCTCCAGCTGACTGCATGAGTAAATAGTCTGTATATTGGGACATATGAACTAGTCATCAATTATTAATGAATGTCTGTTTCTCATATAAATATGGCTTTGTTTAAAGTCACATTACTGTTCAAAATGACTGGCAATTTCTAACATTTGTTTTATTGTGTAATTGTGTTGGGCCCTCTGTGGTTACGGTCGTTGACTTCAATCACTGGCGCATCACCGCTGTATGTTTGAATCCCACTCGGAGTGCCCAATTCGTTCATGATAGGTAGCTGGCTTGTGGTAGGTCAGTGGTTCTACCTGTGTGTCCGTCCGTGCCTGCTCAGAGGGACTCTTCCCCCACCAATAGTAGCTGGGCAGTATGACCTAAGCTGTTGGTGCGACTTCAAACTCCAACACAAACAAAGAAATTGTAACTAATTAGTTATTTTTACAAAACCAAGTGCTTCAGTAAAGTTATCCAACCTGAGACATGTTAAATGTCCTTGAAAAAAAGTATAGAATCTTATTTTGACATGATTGTAGGATAGTCCTTTTTTGTTTGACTCTCTCCCTCACCCCTCACTCTCTCCCCCTCTCTCCCTCACCCTCTATTTTCCTCACCCTCTCTCCCTCACCTCTCTCTCCCCTCTCTCCATTCTCTCCACTCTCTCCCCTCTCCACTCTCTCCCATCACCCTCTCTCCCCTCACCCTCTCTCCCCTCACCCTCTCTCCCTCACCCTCTCTCTCCGTCTCTCAGAGTCTTCATTACTCATTAATAAATTATAATTAATAAATTAATTTCATATGCGTAGATCATTATTGTCTTGTATTATTGAAATTGCTGGCATATACACCAGCATACAATGCAATTTCAGTTATTTGCACAGGACTATGACTTTAATGAGGGACCTCGCTTGGCTTTTGTATTAACTCCCTTGGCAGATAAAATCTTGATTTATCCCTAAATGTATAGCGGTCCTTTCAGTTGGAATCCTTTGTTTTTACAGTTGTTCCCTAACCAGATGTTGCGTAATGATAAATGTGATTTTATCCAAATCATGTTAATTAATTGATATAAAAAAATACAGATTGTTTACCCATTGAATATACTGTAGGATGGATATTTGTGGAGATATAGTAACATAATAATTATAAGATAAGTGGATGAAAATTGATGGCATGTAGTGCAAAGGAAACAATGATAAAAACAGGACACAACTTAATGAGGATCTACATACTTTTAGAGAGTATTCAGGGGCAGTAACTGACCGAAGTCTCTCGTAATGATTTGACCAAAACAGTTGCTTTAAAGTTGTTGTCAAACTGAATTGTGAGTTACGAAAATGTTAACTTAGAAAAGTTGTTTTCTTTTATTGCCGTAGTCATCAACTTTTAAGTATTAATTAGTTTATATTATAGTTTTCTGAGTTTATACAAATTTAATTTAGCTCGATTGCAAAACAAGTTCTTATAACTTATATTAATTACTCTTGAGACCTCATTCCTGATGGAATCCATCGCCACGAGGGAGAGAGAAGAGGCAATGTGGAATTTAAATGCCTTGCCTAAGGGCACAATTGTAACGTCTACAGCTGGGCATGCACTCGGGGCCTTTCGCATTTGAAGCGAACTCGCTACTACTGCGCTATCACGACTTCCACAACTTGTTATGCAAATTGGCCAATACAGCAATATGTGAATAATATCGAAAAAGTCTATCTACAATGAAATTAAACATAAATAACTGATGATAGTTTCAGGTAGAGGAATAATTCTCGGTAGAGGAATAGTTCCTGGTGGAGGAGTAGTTACTGGGGAATTGTTCCGGTAGAGGAATAGTTGTGGTAGAGGAATAGTTACTGGGGAATTGTTCCGGTAGAGGAATAGTTCCTGGTAGAGGAATAGTTCCCGGTAGAGGAATAGTTCCCGGTAGAGGAATAGTTCCCGGTATAGGAATAGTTCCCGGTAGAGGAATAGTTCCCGGTAGAGGATTAGTTCCCGGTAGAGGAATGGTTCCCGGTAGAGGAATAGTTCTGGTAGAGGATTAGTTCCCGGTAGAGGAATGGTTCCCGGTAGAGGAATAGTTCCCGGTAGAGGAATGGTTCCCGGTAGAGGAATAGTTCCCGGTAGAGGATTAGTTCCCAGTATAGGAATAGTTCTGGTAGAGGAATAGTTCCCGGTAGAGGAATGGTTCCCGGTAGAGGAATAGTTCTGGTAGAGGAATAGTTCCCGGTAGAGGAATAGTTGGTATAGGAATAGTTCCCAGTAGAGGATTAGTTCTGGTAGAGGAATAGTTCCCGGTAGAGGAATAGTTCCTGGTAGAGGAATAGTTCCCGGTATAGGAATAGTTCCCAGTAGAGGATTAGTTCTGGTAGAGGAATAGTTCCCAGTATAGGAATAGTTCCTGGTAGAGGAATGGTTCCCGGTAGAGGAATAGTTCCCGGTAGAGGAATGGTTCCCGGTAGAGGAATAGTTCCCGGTAGAGGAATGGTTCCCGGTAGAGGAATAGTTCTGGTAGAGGAATAGTTCCCAGTATAGGAATAATTCCCGGTAGAGGAATAGTTCCCGGTAGAGGAATAGTTCCCGGTATAGGAATAGTTCCCAGTAGAGGAATAGTTCCCGGTAGAGGAATAGTTCCCAGTAGAGGAATAGTTCCCGGTAGAGGAATGGTTCCCGGTAGAGGATTAGTTCTGGTAGAGGAATAGTTCCCGGTAGAGGAATAGTTCCCGGTATAGGAATAGTTCCCAGTAGAGGAATAGTTCCGGTAGAGGAATAGTTCCCAGTAGAGGATTAGTTCTGGTAGAGGAATAGTTCCCGGTAGAGGAATAGTTCCCGGTAGAGGAATAGTTCCCGGTAGAGGAATAGTTCTGGTAGAGGAATAGTTCCCAGTAGAGGAATAGTTCCCGGTATAGGAATAGTTCCCGGTAGAGGATTAGTTCTGGTAGAGGAATAGTTCCCGGTAGAGGATTAGTTCTGGTAGAGGAATAGTTCCCAGTAGAGGAATAGTTCTGGTAGAGGAATAGTTCCCGGTATAGGAATAGTTCTGGTAGAGGAATAGTTCTGGTATAGGAATAGTTCCCAGTATAGGAATAGTTCCCAGTATAGGAATAGTTCCCGGTAGAGGAATAGTTCCCGGTATAGGAATAGTTCCCAGTAGAGGATTAATGGATATGGGTATCGGGTTCAAGTTGGCTATCTTGTTTCAGATACAGGTCCAGTGTGCACAATGAGTAACGACGGTCCAATCTATTATGAAGGAGACAATGTGACCTTGACCTGCACAATGGGTTTCCATGGTCATCCAAAACCAAAGTTAGATTGGAGCCTGCCCAAACTGCACGTGGATTATGAGCACATGAGAATCCAACAGGATAATACACTTGTCATGGTAACAATTTATACTAACTGATTAATGGGGTGAGGTAGAGGGGGACCCTACATGGAATATACACCTTGCAGTCATACAAGCCCCAGGGATCTCGGTGGCCGAGTGGTTACGGTCACTGAATTCCAATCACTTGTTCCTCAAGTAAGCTATCCAGCTGGATTGCAGAAGATCGGTGGTTCTACCGTGGTGCCTGTCCATGTCTTAAATACTGCTCATTGGTGCACCCGGAATCTTCCTACACAAATAATAGTTGGAGAGCCGCCATATGAACTACAGGGTCCGCCTCCGTGGTTGAGTGGTTAAGGTCGCTGACTTGTATACCACTGTAACCTATCATCACTGATGGTCACGGGTTCTAGCCCCGCTCAGGCCGTGTCTCATTTATATGAAAAAGTTGGCAGTTTCCTACGGAGGTTGGTGCACCCAAGTACTGGTTAACCGCTGGAGCCTGCCCAGGAAAGGTGTTGTTAAGTAAACTGTCTGCCGGCGATATAGCCTGAAATGGTGCTGATGCAGGTGTAAAACCCGAAATATAACATAACATAATGAACTACATTGTAAACTGTTTGCGACTTCAAAAACAAACTCGGACAATTATGGCCATACAGTGTGTATCAGTGATAATAGTCCACACAAAGTCCCCGAGACACTGGGGCCTCCATGGCCGAGTGGTTACGATAGTTGAAATCACTTGCCCCTCACCCATGTAGGTTCGAATCTCACTGGGGGTTTCGAATTCATTCATGTGAGGAAGTTATCTAGCTGGCTTGCTGTAGGTCGGTGGTTCTACCCGAGTGCCCGCCCTTGCCTTGGAGGGGCATCCAGGGTCTTCCTTCACCAATAATAGCTGGACAGTCGCCATATGACCTAGGCTGCTGGTGCGAGTTTAAACCCCAAATAACAAACAAATCCCCGAGGCACTAGCTTCAGCTGTCATTGTAACTACTGGTAGTATTAGCAGAATGATGAGGTGAGTTTGAGGAGGGTGGATGGATGGATGGATGTAGGAGGGTGGATGGATGGAGGGTGGATGGATGGAAGAGGGTGGGATGCAGGTGGATGGAGGGTGGTGAGATGGAGGAGGGTGTGATGGATGGAGGGTGGTGAGATGGAGGAGGGTGGGATGGATGGAGGTGGATGGGATGACAGTGGGATGGAGGCAGGTGGGATGGAGGATGGTGCGATGGAGGAAAGGTGGGATGCAGAAGGATGAGATGGCGGTGGCTTGTTCTAAAGTCTATGAGCTTAAATAAAAAATAGTGAGTTGATAATATTGTTGTAAATGTTTATGTTTTATACAAATGTATTTTAAAGATTTTGTGTTAGTGGCCCAGTGGTTAACACATTGGACTGTGAATCCAGGGATCATAAGTTTGATCCCTCGTCTGACCCTAATAATATTAACAGCCTTTCAAAGATGTGACTATAAATCAAGGTCTTGCGTTGGTGCTTTACATCGGACATATAAATGACCTTCTATCCTCCAAAATATAATATGACTAATATACCCTTGGAGGCATTGCCACAATGAATCAGGGGCGATGGTAAATAACCGTATCCAAAACAAATGCTGCCACCATTTAGACCCTACCTTGTGCCTGTTTCTGTCACCCTGAAAGTGGCAGTCCCTTCTTCATCATCTACAATGGTGGAATTGTAAAAACAAATGTTGCCCCCATTTAGACCCAACCGTATGCCTGTTTCTGTCACCCTGAAAGTGGCAGTCCCTTCTGCATCATCTACAATGGTGGAATTGTAAAAACAAATGCTGCCCCCATTTAGACCCTACCTTATGCCTGTTTCTGTCAACCTGAAAGTGGCAGTCCCTTCTTCATCATCTACAATGGTGGAATTGTAAAAACAAATGTTGCCACCATTTAGATCCAACCTCATGCCTGTTTCTGTCACTCTGAAAGTGACAGTCCCTTCTTCATCATCGACAATGGTGGAATTGTAAAAACAAATTGTAAATCAGCGACATAAACGTAATAGCACAAGATTAATATTACAGGATGTAACGTGTCTACATTTTTGTATATTAATGATAAGAACATTGATTCTAGCATCAGCGATATAACAGTATGGTGAGTGTATTACCAATATTGTCTGTACAAGGTAATCTATAATCTCATCAAGAATTATATGTAGCTATAAATACTAGCATGTGACTGTGACCGAGACAATGGGGGTTAAATGATGGTGATAAATTCAACTCTCATCTTTGAAATCAGTCTGTTTCGTTTACAACATGGTAAAAGCAGTAGGGCGGACGGACATACATTGGTAGTACTCAGAGCTCAATCTAAAGGGCCACTTCTCCCTAAAAAAGAAAGACAAAAAATAATAATTTTTGTTTACAATTTTCAGACGAAATATTGTCCAGTAAGATACACTGGCCATCGTAAAGCACTCCTTCTATTCAGATATTGTAATTGTGTATTTTAACCCTATTATGTTGAAATTTATTAAATAATACCATTAGATGACACATTATCGCTCACTTTCTCACTTATCCCAAATATTTGGGTGTAGCTTGAGCCCTGGGCCTGAGGTTATAAAACTTTTCTCAGATCTGAAAGTCAAGCTTAAGGAATTTGATTGGTTTAATGTGAGTTTTACACTCAGCAGAACCAATCAGAAGCTTGAGATGGAGTTTGAGATGGGAGAAATGTTTTTATACCCTCGGGGCCAGGTACTATTAGATAGATTTCTTTATTTATAGAGGGTGACCTAATTAGTTTTGAACTAATCCTCCTTAGGGCCCTCTTCAATTTGTTAACACTATAGAATAAATGTACATACACAATAATTATAACATAGTTACGCCGTACAATATACATGCATAATGTTGTACTTAAGTAACTTAAACAACAGCCTAAATAAAACAGGTACTTTGATAGAAATACAAAACGACATAAGCATATTACATATTACAGTGTAATATCATCAATTGATATGAATACAAGGAATTAAATATACCCGTGTTGTGTTTATTTGGCTATACATTGCACACTATATTTTGTGCTGTATAAAGTGTATCGGGAGACCTACAGCCCACACACCCTTTAACCCATTCAACACCAAGTAACTGACATGGACTGGTGCATCATATTTTTAGACCAATAAATTAATAAGAATATTAAATTTAGACCAGTTCATTTATCAAAATGGGTAAATTTTGCCTAATAAATAGTAATATTACTGGCAAAAAGTGCAGATCGTGATGAGACGGCTCGTTGCGACCGGCAGCCGGCTCATCTGGATCTACACTTTTGATAAGCCTATTTAAGAGGCATGTGGTGTTGAAAGGGTTAAATGGTTTAAATGTATTATATATCCAAATAAGCACAACACAGTTTCGTTTTAATCCTTTAAAGTTTCATCACTATATTTCAACGTTTGGACCATTTGATCTCGCAGTCGCATGTTATGACAGCATACTTTTCCAGGGTTCCCTCTGTCGGTCGCCAATTGCGACAAAAAACAAATATTGGCGCTAAATTTTGTGAATTTGCGAAAATATTTGGCCCTTTTTTGTGCATATGTTTTGTCAAATACATGGCTTCAAATATTTATTTGTGAACTATATGGCTCTTAGTTGGCTCCAAGTTTTTTAAATTTGCTCCAGTGTTTTTCAATTGGCAACAGAAGTGGCGCAGCCAAACATTCAGACAGAGGGAACCCTGCTTTTCTATTATTGCATTTTTTATAGGTCTCTTCAAGTGTGAGCATTCGTTTACAACACATGATCGATGGAAAGTTGTTCCACTGTGTGGCCTCGTTTGTGAACATTTCCCACACATACCAATGTGAAAGCATGTTCCCACCGGAAAGTGTTCAGTGTAAGTAGATATAGCAAGGAATTGAGTCGAAGTCATGATAGCGCAGTGGTAGCACGGTCGCCCTCAGGTGCAAAAGGCTCTGAGTTCGCGTCCAGGTGTACCTGTTACGATTGTGCCCTTAGGCAAGTCATTTAAATTCCACATTGCCTTTTCTCCGATCTATCTATCTATCTATCTTCCTGTAATGTCGAACCCCTCGCAGGGATGTAGATTAGCCATTTGCCAGCAATAACAAGTTTGACCACTGAATGTGCCACAATCGGCGAAAATCTGATCGGCTAGTAGTACAAATATGCCAAGTTTGGCCTTCCTGTATATTCCTGCTTATAATGATCTCGCCTGTTGCCGTCTTGGACAAAGGGATTCGGCACGTTTGGGGTACTAGTATATATATTTAAGTAAAGGGATTCGGCACGTTTGGGGGTACTAGTATATATATTTAAGTAAAGGGATTCGGCACGTTTGGGGGTACTAGTATATATATTTAAGTACAGGGATTCTACTCTGTGGGATGTCAGATTTCGCATGGATCAGTAAAATGGCCCTATCTGAAACAGATTTGTACAAAATTGTATACTAGTACCCCCAAACGTGCCGAATCCCTGTGGTCTTGGATGTAGAGAAAAATCACTAGTCTCGGTCATAATTCTCTGAACGTTTTTCTTGACACTTCTTGTGCAATTAGGTCAAACATAAAATGATCAATCTTGGCACGAAGCATCCTGACAATTATCTCTACCATATAATATAATCACTGTCATTAAACCAGGTCACTTGCTCATATTGCAGGAAGTATTATTAAAGCGACACTACATCGGTGAAAACGCAAATGTCTGCAGAATGTAATTTGCTATTATATGGTATAATATTTTTTCCAAATATTTGCCTCAAGAACTGAGTATTTCAACAAATAAACAAGCGTCGACTGTGTCATATACGCGGTTTGTTGACATAACAAAATAACGTAAATATGGCCGACATGCATGCGTAATATAACCTGTGTATCCCGAATAACGAGATTTATGGTACAGATTTACCGTTATATCTCACATTTGTGCCTATGTATATTTATTGGTAGACTAATCTTAGTTACAGTTATTATCTCTAAGCGACAGTATCATGCATTTAGTATTGGCTACAATGACAAAGAAATGTCAATTCAGGAGCGTGGATGACCGGTATATGAAATCCTACATTCACTTTTGACAGTTTGTAGACCACAAACACACTGTTTATTGATTCAATATGTGTGTTCGAATGTATTCGGAAGAATTTGTAGTAGCAATGCATTTATACATGAACAATGCATTTTTGGGGGCTTTTTGCGATGTAATGTCGCTTTAAGTATAATATCAGGATTATTGAAGTGGGTGAGGCACCTGTAGTGCTAATGTGTCCGTAGTGTACATGTATGTATTTACACATTACAGATGCTCCATTTATCACACATATGAAAACCTACCCATATACAGAGGATCACAACCATCACGCCGCAGCGGGCTCAAACCTGACGATGTCCTGCTCAGCTCACGGTAATCCGCAACCACAATGGACTTGGAAGCTAGTATCTAAACAGGTAAGTTTGTGCTGTCATAACTGGTTGTTGCCTGCTAGTTTGTAACTAAACTGGTACCATTGTACAGTCATAACTTGTTGCCTGCTAGTTTGTATCTAAACTGGTACCGTTGTACAATCATAACTGGTTACCTGCTAGCTTGTAACTAAACTGGTACCCTTGTACAGTCATAACTGGTTGCCTGCTAGCTTGTATCTAAACTGGTACCATTGTACAGTCATAACTTGTTTCCTGCTAGCTTGTATCTAAACTGGTACCATTGTACAGTCATAACTTGTTTCCTGCTAGTTTGTAACTAAACTGGTACCGTAGTACAGTCATAACTTGTTTCCTGCTAGCTTGTATCTAAACTGGTACCGTAGTACAGTCATAACTGGTTGCTTGCTAGCTTGTATCTAAACTGGTACCGTAGTACAGTCATAACTTGTTGCTTGCTAGCTTGTATCTAAACTGGTACCGTAGTACAGTCATAACTGGTTGCTTGCTAGCTTGTATCTAAACTGGTACCGTAGTACAGTCATAACTGGTTGCTTGCTAGCTTGTATCTAAACTGGTACCGTAGTACAGTCATAACTTGTTGCTTGCTAGCTTGTATCTAAACTGGTACCGTAGTACAGTCATAACTGGTTGCTTGCTAGTTTGTATCTAAACTTGTACCATTGTACAGTCATAACTGGTTGCTTGCTAGTTTGTATCTAAACTGGTACCATTGTACAGTCATAACTGGTTGCTTGCTAGCTTGTATCGAAACTGGTACCATTGTACAGTCAAACTTGTTGCTTGCTAGCTTGTATCGAAACTGGTACCGTTGTACAATCATAACTTGTTGCCTGCTAGCTTGTATCTAAACTGGTACCGTTGTACAATTATAACTTGTTGCCTGCTAGTTTGTATCTAAACTGGTACCGTAGTACAGTCATAACTGGTTTCCTGCTAGTTTGTAGCTAAACTGGTACCCTTGTACAGTCATAACTGGTTTCCTGCTAGTTTGTAGCTAAACTGGTACCCTTGTACAGTCATAACTGGTTTCCTGCTAGTTTGTAGCTAAACTGGTACCATTGTACAGTCATAACCTGTTGCCTGCTAGTTTGTAACTAAACTGGTACCCTTGTACAGTCATAGCTGGTTTCCTGCTAGTTTGTATTTAAACTGGTACCATTATACAGTCATAACTTGTTGCTTGCTAGTTTGTATCTAAACTGGTACCCTTGTACAGTCATAACTGGTTTCCTGCTAGTTTGTAACTAAACTGGTACCATTGTACAGTCATAACCTGTTGCCTGCTAGTTTGTAACTAAACTGGTACCATTGTACAATCATAACCTGTTGCTTGCTAGTTTGTATCTAAACTGGTACCATTGTACAGTCATAACCTGTTGCCTGCTAGTTTGTAACTAAACTGGTACCATTGTACAGTCATAACTTGTTGCCTGCTAGTTTGTATCTAAACTGGTACCATTGTACAGTCATAACTTGTTTCCTGCTAGCTTGTATCTAAACTGATACCGTTGTACAGTCATAACTGGCCGTCTTGTAATTTGTCTTTCAACAGGAGTCATGTATGTCCGTCTGTATCTTGTCTGGTCCATATCTTCTAAACTTTGAAATGGATTTTCATTAGACTTGTATCAAATGTTTCCCTCATCGACATGGTGTGCAGAACCCATGTTCCAACCGGGGTACGGAAAAAATGGCACCGGAACAAATGGCACCAGAAAAAATGGCACCCAGAAAAAAAGGCACCCGGATGAAATGGCACTATGTAAATTTGGAAAAAATGGCACCCTGTTTAGCGTAGATAAAACCATTGAGAATTAACTTCTGGCCACCTTTGTTGCTAGTTATGACTTCCATCATGAACAGAGTCAAACCTTTTATTTAATGCTAATGTGTTTTACGTTCTATTTATCGTCGCTACCGGTTGCCCATATGAGCGACGCCTCCTGAAGAGATTAGTCATTTTAGATTTTGGAGGACAGTGCATGATACAGACAGAGACCCATTCGAGAGTCTCATCTGGTTCTTTTACGTGCACGGTGTAAAGCACCGACACGAGACCTCGGTTTAACGTCCCATCTGAAAGACTGTTAATTTTATTAGGGTCAGACGGGGGATCGAACCTGTGATCCCTGGGTTACCAGTCCAGCGTGTTACCACTGGGCTACAGATCCGTCTGTTAATGCTAATGATATTTTCATTGTTATTTATAATAAATACATCTGCTTGCAATAGAACTGCTCAGATTTTCAAAGAAGATGCCCATGATCTTCAAAGAGATATTATTCAAAGACATGTGAGAAGCCACTCTTTGAGAAGTACAATCACTAAGTGTTTGTGTAATCAACCATTTCTTCCAAGGGGATTATGCCTAGCAGTTAATCCAATGATGTGGGAAGCCACTCCTTCAGAGGTGCAATTAACACTTGTTGCTATAAACAGGACTTATTGATTATGCCTAGCAGTTAATCCAATGATGTGGGTAGCCACTCCTTCAGAGGTGCAATTAACACTTGTTGCTATAAACAGGACTTATTGATTATGCCTAGCAGTTAATCCAATGATGTGGGAAGCCACTCCTTCAGAGGTGCAATTAACACTTGTTGCTATAAACAGGACTTATTGATTATGCCTAGCAGTTAATCCGATGATGTGGGTAGCCACTCCTTCAGAGGTGCAATTAACAAGTGTTGCTATAAACAGGACTTATTGATTATGCCTAGCAGTTAATCCAATGATGTGGGAAGCCACTCCTTCAGAGGTGCAATTAACAAGTGTTGCTATAAACAGGACTTATTGATTATGCCTAGCAGTTAATCCAATGATGTGGGTAGCCACTCCTTCAGAGGTGCAATTAACACTTGTTGCTATAAACAGGACTTATTGATTATGCCTAGCAGTTAATCCAATGATGTGGGTAGCCACTCCTTCAGAGGTGCAATTAACACTTGTTGCTATAAACAGGACTTATTGATTATGCCTAGCAGTTAATCCAATGATGTGGGAAGCCACTCCTTCAGAGGTGCAATTAACAAGTGTTGCTATAAACAGGACTTATTGATTATGCCTAGCAGTTAATCCAATGATGTGGGTAGCCACTCCTTCAGAGGTGCAATTAACAAGTGTTGCTATAAACAGGACTTATTGATTATGTTATCATGATCAAACACATTTCAACAGGTTTCATTTATGAAGGAGTGGCTTCACTTACTACTAATAACTTGTATTATTAAATAAAGATATATAATATGATATGAATAATATCAATAAGCATACTGCAAAAATATTAAAATAAGCTGACATTTTTTTTCTTGAGGTGCCATTTCTTCCAGGTGCCTTTTTTTCCGGGTGACATTTTTTCTGGTGACATTTTTTCCTACACCCGTTCCAACCATATTCATTGATTGCAAGGTCACTTTTGAGGTCAAAGTTCAAATGACTATATTTCGTGTCCTGTTTATTACTCTTCAACTGCTTGAGGCATTTTTAAATAACTGCAATCTGCACAAATATAAACCATATACAGAGCGAATGTTTCAGTCATCTCGTTTCAAGACAAAGGTCATATTTTGAACTTTGGTGTTCCAATAGCTATTTTTCATAGTATTTTGTGTCTGGTCCAAATCTTCTAAGCGACTTGGCCTATGTTCATAAAACGACCATCAATTTTGCACCACATCGAGACAATGTGCAGAAAGCAGTTCAATTTGAGTAATTCCGTGTCTAATTGAAACCAAATAAAGTTACGAATTGTCATTTATATGACTTCAGAAGTTCAGAGTGGCTGGGAATTAATAGAATCAGCCGAGTTGTGCATGGTAATAGTTTATGACCTCGGATGTGCGTATGCATAATAGACTGGTTCCATTAATACATGACATCAGCACATGTCAATTCTCTATATAATAGACTGGTTCCATTAATACACGACATCAGCACATGTCAATTCTCTATATAATAGACTGGTTCCATTAATACACAACATCAGCACATGTCAATTCTCTATATAATAGACTGGTTCCATTAATACACAACATCAGCACATGTCAATTCTCTATATAATAGACTGGTTCCATTAATACACAACATCAGCACATGTCAATTCTCTATATAATAGACTGGTTCCATTGATACACGACATCAGCACATGTCAATTCTCTATATAATAGACTGGTACCATTAATACACAACATCAGCACATGTCAATTCTCTATATAATAGACTGGTTCCATTAATACACAACATCAGCACATGTCAATTCTCTATATAATAGACTGGTTCCATTAATACACAACATCAGCACATGTCAATTCTCTATATAATAGACTGGTTCCATTAATACACAACATCAGCACATGTCAATTCTCTATATAATAGACTGGTTCCATTGATACACGACATCAGCACATGTCAATTCTCTATATAATAGACTGGTACCATTAATACACAACATCAGCACATGTCAATTCTCTATATAATAGACTGGTTCCATTAATACACAACATCAGCACATGTCAATTCTCTATATAATAGACTGGTTCCATTAATACACAACATCAGCACATGTCAATTCTCTATATAATAGACTGGTTCCATTAATACACAACATCAGCACATGTCAATTCTCTATATAATAGACTGGTTCCATTGATACACGACATCAGCACATGTCAATTCTCTATATAATAGACTGGTACCATTAATACACAACATCAGCACATGTCAATTCTCTATATAATAGACTGGTTCCATTAATACACAACATCAGCACATGTCAATTCTCTATATAATAGACTGGTTCCATTAATACACGACATCAGCACATGTCAATTCTCTATATAATAGACTGGTTCCATTAATACATGACAATACAGACGGATCTGTAGTCCAGTGGTTAACATGCTGGACTGGTAATCCAGGGATCGCAGGTTTGATCCCCCGTCTGACCCTAATAAAATTAAAATAATTACGGAGAGCTGATTTAGGGCTGCCTTTCATCGATCGTTCATCGTCTACAATCCATTAAAGCCCTTTTTTCTTCAGGTCGGATAAGCATTATTAAGATGCAAACGCATGCTAGTCGCCACATTTACCTTAAGTTTTGAATGCATTTGTCAATAAATACCCATAAAGGGAGGTAATAGACCAATAATAAGTTCACACAACACTGTTCAATTCTGGGCAGATCTTCAATATTAAATACTAAAGTTTGGTAATATATTCACAAGTCATATATCTGCAATTTCACTTTATTATGGAAATGCAGGTCGTTAAATAGACACACCATCAGTATTGATTTCACGTGGCTTGGAGAAATCGGCTTCCTGAGTTACCTAATTTCTCCCTTCTTTTGAGAAGTTTGTTAACTAAACCAATTATACTCTATATAATTATGAAAAACAAACGTCTCCCTTGAATACTTTAAAATTCTCCCTATTTTGAACTCTGAGGGAGAACTTTTTCTTATAGAATATATAGAATACACATTGTTCAGTCAACAAAACAGACGGATATATAGCCCAGTGGTAACACGCTGGACTGGTAATCCAGGGATCGTAGGTTCGATCCCCCGTCCGACCCTAATAAAATTAACAGTCTTTCAGATGGGACGTTAAACCGAGGTCTCGTGTCGGTGCTTTACTCTGTGCATGTAAAAGAACCAGAGGAGACTCTGACTTGAATTCGCAGCTAAAGTGTATCATTAGAAAAATATTTGCAATATAGAAAATAAAATTTTAAAATGTTGCATTTTTAATGCCGTCAAGTATATATCATTGTAAATTTTGTAGATTCTATGGGCCATCAACACAGACTGTGATCTATGGACTGTGATCTATGGACTGTGATCTATGGACTGCAATATTATTTCTATTATAGTTTAGTTTATACAAATTTATTTTAGCTCGATTGCGAAACAAGTTCTTACAACTTATATTAATCACTTTCGAGACCTCATTCCTAATGTAATCCATTGCCACGAGGTAGAGAGACGAGGTAATGTGGAATTTAAATGCAATGCCTAAGGGCACAATCGTACGTGCTACCGTTGCACTATCACGACTTGTGTAAACTAATAAAATGAGAACATGAAAGGTACATGTATATGTAGGCAATTGATGTAGATATTGTT
The DNA here is from genome assembly GCA_014843695.1 of Archivesica marissinica. Taxonomy (NCBI): domain Eukaryota; kingdom Metazoa; phylum Mollusca; class Bivalvia; order Venerida; family Vesicomyidae; genus Archivesica; species Archivesica marissinica. Next base: position 76,344,203 of record CM026386.1, on the reverse strand, counting down.
TGTTTTACAAAATTATACTGTTATACTAGGCACCCACTCCAATGCCTAGTGGTTAAGGTGTCCGCCTACGGAGCGGGAGGTCGAAGGTTCGCTCCTTGTCAGTGGTTCGTTCTGATTTGGTCGGTTGTGAGCCGCCAGCTAATTAAATAATGGTTACCGATTGCCTACCAGCATGGTGCCTGGCATACATGTGCAAGCATAGGATTCAGGAAGTACTGATGTTCATAAAAAGAGGTATTTCATAAGTCAGAAATGACTGGCCCTTTAAATAGGGGTGACACTATAATAAACAACCTCTTTACTTTTTTATACAGGGCAAACCCTTGAAGATTCTACCATGTGATTCTGCTGTATGCAGGCTGGTTAGGTTGAGACAGTCTGACATGGGTTCCTACCAGTGTATTGTCAGCAACACAATCAAGGGCAAACTGCAATCTGCTACACAAACACTATACCTTAAAATCAACGGTAAGCGTTTTAGGCATTGTTGAAACACACAAAGTTTGACAGTCTTGTCCACTTGTAATTGCATACAGGGCCGTGGCAAGACACAATTTGCTCAGAGGGAGCCATTCATTCTGGTGTGTGTAGCTTGTCTGTGATGCCATTCTGATGTGTGTAACTTACCTGTGATATCATTGTTATGTGAGTACCTTACCTAAGATGTCGTTGTGATGTGAGTACCTTACCTAAGATGTCATTGTTATGTGAGTACCTTACCTATGATGTCATTGTTATGTGAGTACCTTACCTATGATGTCATTGTGATGTATGTGCAACTTACTTATGATGTCATTGTTATGTGTGTACCTTACCTAAGATGTCATTGTTATGTGAGTACCTTACCTATGATGTCATTGTGATGTGTGTGCAACTTACTTATGATGTCATTGTTATGTGTGTACCTTACCTAAGATGTCATTGTTATGTATGTACCTTACCTAAGATGTCATTGTTATGTATGTACCTTACCTATGATGTCATTGTGATATGTGTGCAACTTATTTATGAGGTCATTGTTATATGTGTACCTTACCTATGATGTCATTGTGATGTGTACAACTTACTTATGAGGTCATTGTGATGTGTGTACCTTACATATGATGTCATTGTGATGTGTACAACTTACTTATGATGTCATTGTGATGTGTGTACCTTACCTATGATGTCATTGTGATGTGTGTATTATACATATGATGTGATGTGTGTACCTTACTTATGATGTCATTGTGATGTGTTTATTATACCTATGATGTCATTGTGATGTGTGTATTATACCTATGATGCCATTGTGATGTGTGTATTATACCTATGATGCCATTGTGATGTGTGTATTATACCTATGATGTGATGTGTGTATTATACCTATGATGTCATTGTTATGTGTGTATTATACCTATGATGTGATGTGTGTACCTTACATATGATGTCGTTGTGATGTGTGTACCTTACAAATGATGTCATTGTGATGTGTACAACTTACTTATGATATCATTGTGATGTGTGTATTATATCTATGATGTCATTGTGATGTGTGTATTATACCTATGATGTGATGTGTGTACCTTACATATGATGTGATGTGTGTACCTTACTTATGATGTCATTGTGATGTGTACAACTTACCTATGATGTCATTGTGATGTGTGTACCTTACATATGATGTCATTGTGATGTGTACAACTTACTTATGATGTCATTGTGATGTGTGTACCTTACTTATGATTTCATTGTGATGTGTGTATTATACCTATGGTGTCATTGTTATGTGTGTATTATACCTATGATGTGATGTGTGTACCTTACATATGATGTCATTGTGATGTGTACAACTTACTTATGATGTCATTGTGATGTGTGTATTATATCTATGATGTCATTGTGATGTGTGTATTATACCTATGATGTCATTGTGATATGTGTGTAACTTATTTATGAGGTCATTGTTATATGTGTACCTTACCTATGATGTCATTGTGATGTGTACAACTTACTTATGATGTCATTGTGATGTGTGTACCTTACCTATGATGTCATTGTGATGTGTACAACTTACTTATGATGTCATTGTGATGTGTGTACCTTACCTATGATGTCATTGTGATGTGTACAACTTACCTATGATGTCATTGTGATGTGTGTATTATACCTATGATGTCATTGTGCTGTGTGTACCTTACTTATGATGTCATTGTGATGTGTTTATTATACCTATGATGTCATTGTGATGTGTGCATTATACCTATGATGCCATTGTAATGTGTGTATTATACCTATGGTGCCATTGTGATGTGTGTATTATACCTATGATGCCATTGTGATGTGTGTAATATACCTATGATGTGATGTGTGTATTATACCTATTATGTCATTGTTATGTGTGTATTATACCTATGATGTGATGTGTGTACCTTACATATGATGTCGTTGTGATGTGTGTACCTTACATATGATGTCATTGTGATGTGTACAACTTACTTATGATATCATTGTGATGTGTGTATTATATCTATGATGTCATTGTGATGTGTGTATTATACCTATGATGTGATGTGTGTACCTTACACATGATGTGATGTGTGTACCTTACATATGATGTCATTGTGATGTGTACAACTTACCTATGATGTCATTGTGATGTGTGTACCTTACTTATGATGTCATTGTGATGTGTACAACTTACCTATGATGTCATTGTGATGTGTGTACCTTACTTATGATGTCATTGTGATGTGTACAACTTACCTATGATGTCATTGTGATGTGTGTACCTTACATATGATGTCATTGTGATGTGTACAACTTACCTATGATGTCATTGTGATGTGTGTACCTTACTTATGATGTCATTGTGATGTGTGTATTATACCTATGATGTGATGTGTGTATTATACCTATGATGTGATGTGTGTACCTTACATATGATGTCATTGTGATGTGTGTATTATATCTATGATGTCATTGTGATGTGTGTATTATACCTATGATGTCATTGTGATGTGTGTATTATACCTATGATGTGATGTGTGTATTATACATATGATGTCATTGTTATGTGTGTATTATACCTATGATGTGATGTGTGTACCTTACATATGATGTCATTGTGATGTGTACAACTTACTTATGATGTCATTGTGATGTGTTTATTATACCTATGATGTCATTGTTATGTGTGTATTATACCTATGATGTCATTGTGATGTGTGTATTATACCTATGATGTGATGTGTGTATTATACCTATGATGTCATTGTGATGTGTGTGTATTATACCTATGATGTCATTGTTATGTGTGTATTATACCTATGATGTCATTGTGATGTGTGTATTATACCTATGATGTGATGTGTGTACCTTACATATGATGTCATTGTGATGTGTACAACTTACCTATGATGTCATTGTTATGTGTGTATTATACCTATGATGTGATGTGTGTACCTTGCATATGATGTCATTGTGATGTGTACAACTTACTTATGATGTCATTGTGATGTGTTTATTATACCTATGATGTCATTGTTATGTGTGTATTATACCTATGATGTCATTGTGATGTGTGTATTATACCTATGATGTCATTGTTATGTGTGTATTATACCTATGATGTCATTGTGATGTGTGTATTATACCTATGATGTCATTGTGATGTGTGTATTATACCTATGATGTGATGTGTGTACCTTACATATGATGTCATTGTGATGTGTACAACTTACCTATGATGTCATTGTGATGTGTGTACCTTACTTATGATGTCATTGTGATGTGTTTATTATACCTATGATGTCATTGTGATGTGTGTATTATACCTATGATGCCATTGTGATGTGTGTATTATACCTATGATGTGATGTGTGTACCTTACATATGATGTCGTTGTGATGTACCTATGATGTCATTGTGATGTGTGTATTATACCTATGATGACATTGTGATGTGTGTATTATACCTATGATGTCATTGTTATGTGTGTATTATACCTATGATGTCATTGTGATGTGTGTATTATACCTATGATGTCATTGTTATGTGTGTATTATACCTATGATGTCATTGTGATGTGTGTATTATACCTATGATGTCATTGTTATGTGTGTATTATACCTATGATGTGATGTGTGTATGCTACCTGTAATGTAATCATTTATTGGAACGTTTCAGACGGAGACACAGGTTATATCAGTACAAGTGGTCTACCGGAGATTACAGAGTATAAGAAAGAGAAAAGCTGTAAGTACAAGCAGTCTACACAGTGTTGTCACTTCACTCGATGTCCAAGCTTCTTCCATACTCTTACTATTGTGTGTCCACTAGTTTATACAAATTTCATTTAACTTGATTGCGAAACAAGTTCTTACAACTTATATTAATCACTCTTGAGACCTCATTCCTGATGGAAACCATCGCTATGAGGGAGATAGAAGAGGCAATATGGAATTTAAATGCCTTGCCTAAGGGCATACTCTTAACGGCTCCAGCTGGTCGCGAATTCTGGGCCTTTCGCGCCTGAAGCGAACGCGTATCCACTGTGATATCACGACTTCCACGAAGTTGCACTGATCTTGCATAGCTATGTCATGTTCTATTGTTGCACTATTAAACTAAAACAAGGCAAGCAAATACATGCACAATTTGAATATCTGGAGTGGAATAATTGGACCCTAGACAAAGTGTATTCTGAAGGTCCATCGGACACTCTATGGGTAGGATCTAAGATGATAGTCGTTATATGTGTGTTTTACGTTTATTTATTGTCGCTACCGGTTGCCCATATGAGCGACGTCTAATGAAGAGATTAGTCATTTTAGATTTTTGGAGGATAGTGCAATGAAACAGACAGAGACCCATTCCAGAGTCTCCTCTGGTTCATTTACGTGCACGGTGTAAAGCACTGAGACGAGACCTCGGTTTAAAGTCCCATCTGAAAGACTGTTAATTTTATTATAGTCAGACGGGGGGGATCGAACGTTGTTAAAGCATAAATAAATACATTTATAGGGGTACAGTCAATGAATGTTCTATATATTTTAGTGTCACCGTATGCCGTTGGAGCAATTGTGTGCGCAAGCCTTGCCGTGATCCTGATTATTGTCTTTATTCTCCTCGCCATGAAAATGCGGGTACGTGCATTCAACAATTCCTGTAATTGTTGGTATTTCCCATCAAAACTGTACAGCGGTATATAGAAATATGCCATTTCTTACCATAACATGCAGGGTTCACTCTGTCTGAATTTTTGTCAATTTGAAAAACTGGAGCCAATTTGAAAAACATGGAGCCAACTAAGAACCATATAGTTCACAGATAAATATTTTTTAATGGTTGCGCCAAATATTTTCGCCACTTCTTGAGCGCCAGTATTTGTTTCTTGTTGCAATGGACCACTGGCAGTAGGAACCCTGGCATGTACCACCATATACCGTGCAATACCAACAGAGTATTAATGCCCAGTATAGGATAACTTTACTTGTTTCACCAAAAAACTGTGCAACTTGAGCCGAATTGGCTCCCATTTTTAATAAAATATTGAACATTTATGATAATACTAAATAATTGTAAGAAAAGTTTATTTAATATGCCACCTCTTTGATATACTAAACAGTCGCCCTAAAAATGCACGTTATATCCATAAAACCTGTCCTGAAGAACCGCACGCATCTATAGTGTATAGTGCTTGTTTATTATACTGTCCCACAATTGAAAGGGCCAGCCATTTCTTACTTATGAGACACCTCTTATGGACATCAGTACTTCCCGACTCCTATCCTTGAAGGCCAAGCACCTGGCTGATAGGCAATCGGTAACCATTATTTAACTAGAATGAACCCCTGACAAGGTTCGAACATCCGTAGGCGGCCGACTTAACCACTAGGCCACGGAGATGGTCAGAAACTATATGTTGCTTGCAATGCGTAAAATAAAGTTACATGTTGACTTATAATATAGTACATCTACAATATAGTAAATGAAAATACACATCTTGTTTTCAGAGAAGGGAGAGTCGTCTGCATGAACGGCTTACACGAATGCACGATGAAAACCTGGACGACCAAGAAGTAGAACTCCTAGATGAAAATATACAACCCGATATCTCAGAACTGGTCAGTAAATATACAATTATTCGTATTATAATATAGCCTGAGGCACACGAACAGGGGTACTCTGACATAATTAACAATGAAGTTGAAGTCTGAATTTCTGTCTGCACCACTTCTGTCGCCAATTGAAAAAATACTGGACCCAATTTGAAAAGCTTTGAGCCAACTAAGAGCCGTATTGTTCACAGATAAATATTTGAAGCCATGTATTTGACAAAAGTTGTGCCAACTATTTTCGCCAATTCACCAACGGGTTCGAGCCGCGCTCAGACCGTGTCTCATTTATATGAAAAAGTTGGCAGTTTCTTACGGAGGTTGGTGCACCCAAGTACTGGTTAACCGCTGGAGCCTGCCCAGGAAAGGTGTTGTTAGGTAAACTGCCCGCCGGCGATATAGCCCAAAATGGTGCTGATGCAGGCGTAAAACCCGAAATATAACATAACATATATAACATAACCAATTCACCAAATTTAGTGTTGTTGCAATTGGCGCCATGGACGACTGACAGCAGGTACCCTGGATATATCAGATCTATACCACAATGTCTGTAAACAAATCCTGAACATTTCAACTCAATACGTTACCAATTGAGAAAGTTGTGACTTGTTTAGTGACACACATTAAGGTAGATGTTTTTGAAAGAACGTTTGATACGTCGCTTATAATGTCCGTATATTTTTGCTATCAATTTAAGAAATGCACATCCTGCTAAGTGCCCTGTGTACGTAGCAAATTCAGGAAAATGGAGATGCTTTCTAGAATATTGCATATCAAACTACAGAGCCAGATAATAAACTCTTGTTAAACCGCTGTAGTTGTTATAAGTGTGCCCTTAGGCAAGGGACTTAAATTCCACATTGCCTCTTCTCTTTTCGTCGTGGCGATGGATTGCATCGGGAATCGGGAATGATGTCTTGTGAACGATTAATCTAACATTGTAAAAACTTGTTTCGCAATCAATCATACCTGCATTCGATGGATTCCATCAGGAAATGGGTCTCGAGCGATTAAACTAGGGTTGTACAAACTTCCCAATTGAGCTAAATGAAATTTGTATAACTAACCCATATACATTACCAATCATCGAGATATCATTTCAACCCTTAAAATGCTGAATAAATTAGAAGGAATGTGCAAACAACATAGATCCAGATCAGCCGCGGCATAGCGCCAAATCTGTTCGGGATTTATGTTTTTTGATATTCAGTCAAGTGTTTTAGCTCCACTATCAGAATAGCAAACAGCATAGAGCCTGATCAGACGGAACGTTCTGTGCACATTCTTTGTCATCTGATCTGAATCTATGCTGTTTGCAATAACGAATATACTCATTTCCAGCACGGTAAGTGTTAATTGTGTGGCGTCCGTGGTCCAATGGTAGAGCGTCGGATTTGGACGGAATCAAACGGTCCGGGTTCGATACTCAGTCAGGACACGTATGTAGTGTCATTGAGCAAGGCATCTCACACACATTGCTTAGTACTGGTTAACCGCTATGGTCGGCTAAGCATGCCCAGGAAAACATGTCTAGGTCCCCGCAAGGGGTTTTGACATTAATGGTACATACATACATACAATTTCATGAATGATAATTCGAATTCTTTCATTTATTCACTGATCTTGAAAATTATTTTTAGAAAAGATTGGGATAATCATTTTTGCTGAGCATCCTTGGAGATTATTAGTTTATTACCAGAAATTGTTGTAATATTCTAGCCTGCCGAGTATGGAGGACATATTTTTATATTCTAGCCTGCCGAGTATGGAGGACATATTTTTATATTCTAGCCTGCCAAGTATGGAGGACATATTTTTATATTCTAGCCTGCCGAGTATGGAGGACATATTTTTATATTCTAGCCTGCCGAGTATGGAGGACATATTTTTATATTCTAGCCTGCCGAGTATGGAGGACTTATTTTTGTATTCTAGCCTGCCGAGTATGGAGGACTTATTTTTATATTCTAGCCTGCCGAGTATGGAGGACTTATTTTTATATTCTAGCCTGCCGAGTATGGAGGACATATTTTTATATTCTAGCCTGCCAAGTATGGAGGACATATTTTTATATTCTAGCCTGCCGAGTATGGAGGACTTATTTTTATATTCTAGCCTGCCGAGTATGGAGGACATATTTATGTATTCTAGCCTGCCGAGTATGGAGGACTTATTTTTATATTCTAGCCTGCCGAGTATGGAGGACATATTTTTATATTCTAGCCTGCCGAGTATGGAGTACTTATTTTTAGATTCTAGCCTGCCAAGTATGGAGGACTTTATATTCTAGCCTGCCAAGTATGGAGGACATATTTATGTATTCTAGCCTGCCGAGTATGGAGGACATATTTATGTATTCTAGCCTGTTGAGTATGGAGGACATATTTATGTATTCTAGCCTGCTGGGTATGGAGGACTTATTTATGTATTCTAGCCTGCTGAGTATGAAGGACTTATTGATGTATTCTAGCTTGTTGTGTATGGAGGACTTATTTATGTATTCTAGCCTGCTGAGTATGAATGACTTATTTATGTATTCTAGCTTGTTGAGTATGGAGGACTTATTGATGTATTCTAGCCTGCTGAGTATGAAGGACTTATTGATGTATTCTAGCTTGTTGTGTATGGAGGACTTATTTATGTATTCTAGCTTGTTGTGTATGGAGGACTTATTTATGTATTCTAGCCTGCTGAGTATGAATGACTTATTTATGTATTCTAGCTTGTTGAGTATGGAGGACTTATTGATGTATTCTAGCCTGCTGAGTATGAAGGACTTATTGATGTATTCTAGCTTGTTGTGTATGGAGGACTTATTTATGTATTCTAGCCTGCTGAGTATGAATGACTTATTTATGTATTCTAGCTTGTTGAGTATGGAGGACTTATTGATGTATTCTAGCCTGCTGAGTATGAAGGACTTATTGATGTATTCTAGCTTGTTGTGTATGGAGGACTTATTTATGTATTCTAGCCTGCTGAGTATGAATGACTTATTTATGTATTCTAGCTTGTTGAGTATGGAGGACCTATTTTTATATTCTAGCTTGTTGAGTATGAAGGACTTATTTATGTATTCTAGCCTGCTGAGTATGGAGGACATATTTTTGTATTCTAGCCTGCTGAGTATGGAGGACTTATTTATGTATTCTAGCCTGCCGAGTATGAAGGACTTATTTATGTATTCTAGCCTGCTGAGTATGGAGGACTTATTTTTATATTCTAGCCTGCTGAGTATGGAGGACTTATTTTTATATTCTAGCCTGCTGAGTATGGAGGACTTATTTTTGTATTCTAGCCTGCTGAGTATGGAGGACTTATTTTTATATTCTAGCCTGCTGAGTATGGAGGACTTAAGCAACAGTGGGAGATAGCTAGAAAAGATATACGTTTAGTTGACCTCATCGCCAAGGGCTCATTTGTGGAAGTGTGGCGTGGACGTATGAGAAAATACCCGAGACGAAATGAGATTATGAAAGTAGCAATTAAAAGAATAGTTTGTAAGTATCTATGGGTGATATTCAGTGATACAGATTCAGCTACACTCTGTAATAGTCCTCTAATCAATAGGGATGGCAACAAATAGCGGTTATACTATTCGAATATTTGGTCGGGAAGGTATTCGAATAATCGAATAGTCGATAGAATTCTATCAAAAACCCAAAATCACTCAAACTCTTATAAAAATTGCCAAACTAACGTAATTTCTGTTTTACGCGTAAACGTCATCTTCTTCAAATGATTATTCAGATTGATATTGCACCCGAATATGTTAAATCCAATTTGCATAGATTACACCTAGCAGTTTTCTTATTCTCAGAGCGATTCAAGCATTTCCAATCGTGTGACTGAGCGGGTGGCATTGTTCAGGACAATATAATATGTTTTTCCGAATATTCGAATACTGGAATAGTATTTGGATATTCGGACGTTCGAGCGAATATTCGTTGCCAACTTGCCATCCCTATTAATAAACCTTTTGTGATGTCATTCAACATTCACAGGTGGTATGATAAAGTTCAGATCGTGAATACATGGTAATCTTTCCTCTCTAATACTTTTATACCAAGATAGGATAAATAGAATATTAGGTTACTGTCTTATAAATTTGAAATTATAATGGTTGTCTCCAAAATAATACATGGCTCAGTAGAGCTTCGCCTTGTATATATTCACTCCAACTCGCCTAATAAAATTCAGGATCTGTAGTCCAGTGGTAACAAGCTGGACCGGTAATCCAGGGATAGCATGATCGATCCCCCGTCTGATCCTAATAAAATTAACAGTCTTTCAGATGGGACGTTCAACCGAGGTCTCGTGTCGGTGTTTTACACCGTGCACGTAAAAGAAACAGATGATACTCTGGAATGGGTCTCTTGTCTGTATCATACACTATCTCCCAAAATCTAAAATAACTAATCTCTTCAGGAGGCGTCACTCATATTGGCAACCGGTAGCGACGATAAATAAACGTAAAACACACACAATAATAAAATTCAGAATTTATTTTGGTTTTTAAGTGCTTCATCATATTTTACACAGGTTGAGATTAAGTCTGTACCTAATGTAACCAGACAGCTCCGGTGAGTCAGGAAATCTAAGATGAAAAGACATTCTGTGTAGCGTTTTTAGTACAATACAGTACATGCCGGATGGATTAATCAAACACCTTTCGTCTACGCGAAGCAAAATAAAAACTCACACAGACATCGCGTGCATCTCATGAGAAAAAAACTCGGACAGACAGCCGTTACGGCGTACCGGCATGAAAGATATTACATTATGTGTTACATTGTTGCTTGTAAGCGACTCATTTGTGGGTTTATATGTAATATATATGCATATCTAGGGTTCATTCTAGGTCAGAATTTTTGGGAGAAGTGAGAAAGTGTGTGATTGCTTCCTTAAATGGTGTTATTTAATATACTTCTGCAAAATAGGGTTAAAATGCACAGTACAACCATTAAATACAACATTTGAATAGAAGGAGTGCTTTATAATGGGCCGGCCAGTGTATCTTACTAGACAAAATTTTGTTTGAAAATCGTAAAAACCAAAAAATGAAATAATTTTTTTTAGGGAGAAGTGAGGCCCCCAGAGGGCGAAGTCAGGGTCCCTAGGGCGACTATTTCGCCCACATCGCCCTCTAGAATGATCCCTGATATATATGCAAATAAAACCTTCTATGTATTATTTAGAACAGCCTAATGGCTAATTGGGTCGCCATATGTAGATAAAATACTTCCTTCATAGAGTGACATTAATACACATGTCAGATACAAACAATTTATGTCCTTCTCACCAGTTTTATTTCTTACAGCCGAAGCAACAGAAAAAGAGCGACGATTTTTTCTTGCCGAATTGGAGGTGATGAAAGCCATACAACCACATCCAAACATTGTACCTTTGATTGCATGTTACACTGGCAGTGGTAAGTAACAACGTACCTTTGATTGTATGTTACACTGACAGTGATAAGTAACAATGTACCTTTGATTGCATGTTACACTGGCAGTGGTAAGTAACAACATACCTTTGAGTGCATGTTACACTGGCAGTGGTAAGTAACACCGTACCTTTGATTGGATGTTACACTGGCAGTGGTAAGTAACATCGTACCTTTGATTGCATGTTACACTGGCAGTGGTAAGTAACAACGTACCTTTGATTGTATGTTACACTGGCAGTGGTAAGTAACATTGTACCTTGGATTGCATATTACACTGGCAGTTGGTAAGTAACAGTGTACCTTTGATTGCATGTTACACTGGCAGTGGTAAGTAACATCGTACCTTTGATTGCATGTTACACTGGCAGTGGTAAGTAACATCGTACCTTTGATTGCATGTTACACTGGCAGTGGTAAGTAACATCGTACCTTTGATTGCATGTTACACTAGCAGTGGTAAGTAACACCGTACCTTTGATTGGATGTTTCACTGGCAGTGGTAAGTAACATCGTACCATACCTTTGATTGCATGTTACACTGGCAGTGGTAAGTAACAACGTACCTTTGATTGTATGTTACACTGGCAGTGGTAAGTAACATCGTACCTTTGATTGCATGTTGCACTGGCAGTGGTAAGTAACAACGTACCTTTGATTGCATGTTACACTGGCAGTGGTAAGTAACATCGTACCTTTGATTGCATGTTACACTGGCAGTGGTAAGTAACAACGTACCTTTGATTGCATGTTACACCGGCAGTGGTAAGTAACAACGTACCTTTGATTACATGTTACACTGTCAGTGGTAAGTAACAACGTACCTTTGATTGCATGTTACACTGGCAGTGGTAAGTAACAACGTACCTTTGATTGCATGTTACACTGGCAGTGGTAAGTAACAACGTACCTTTGATTACATGTTACACTGGCAGTGGTAAGTAACATCGTACCTTTGATTGGATGTTTCACTGGCAGTGGTAAGTAACATCGTACCTTTGATTGCATGTTACACTGGCAGTGGTAAGTAACACCGTACCTTTGATTGCATGTTACACTGGCAGTGGTAAGTAACATCGTACCTTTGATTGGATGTTATACTGGCAGTGGTAAGTAACACTGTACCTTTGATTGTATGTTTCACTGGCAGTGGTAAGTAACAATGTACCTTTGATTGCATGTTCATGCCACATCTTTCTAACCATGAGAGCAATAAGGATTATTGTACACAGTTATAAATGGAATATTTTGCTACATTAAGTAAAATCCAACTGCTATTAAGAGACCATCTTTCGGACAAGAACAAATTAGTCTCTTAAAGTCATATTCCTGTAGATAATGAGATTGCAACGTACGCGAGTCTCCATTTTTTTTACATTGAATTTTAACGTGTTAAACGCCATTTCCGCACATACATTCAGTAACATTCTTTAGGCTGTCTGATTAGCGCAGTGGTTAGCGAGCTCGCTTCTCACCAATGCAACCCGGGTTCGATCCTCGGAGCGGGAAGTATGTGAGATGGTAAGGTGGTCGCCAGATCGGACAGGTGGGTTTTCTCCGGGTACTCCGGTTTCCTCCCACACAAATGATCACATATATATCATCATAGTTCATCCGCGCCAACGAGAGTGATTACTATAAGTTGATAAAACTTGCTTCGTAATCGTTGTAAAATAAATAAAGTTTAAATAACAAAACATGCTAATTTCTTTGCTATTGTAATATTGCAAATATCTGATAATACATGTTATGCTAAACAGTATGTGACATCTAAGTATGTAAATGCTTAATGCTTGTATAATATGAATGTATAACTGTATATATGATATATATATATGTATGAAAATAAACGAGGCTACTCGAAACGGGCTCCAAAAATTAAAAAAACAAAATGGATTTGTAGTGAATACAATTTGTATGATAGCAATTTTTGTAGACATTGTCACTCTCAGTTTGAACAGGAATACGACTGTAATGGGGTAGTCTCTTGAACATATTCATTAACAGGGTTCCCTCTGTTGGAATATTTGTCTGCACCACTTCTGTCGCCCATTGAAAAATACTGGAGCGAACTAAGAGCAATATAGGTAACAGAGGAACAGATAAATAATTGAAGCCATTTATTTGACACAACATGTGCCAAGAATAAAAATATTTTCGCCTATTCACAAAATTTAGCATTTGTTTTTTGTCACAATTGGTGCCATTGGCGACCAACAGCAAGAACCCTGATTAAGCTGATTTATTTTGTTTTAGAACATTCTGAATTTGTGCTTTCCGTACAATTTTCTATTTTGACATCAGCTATTCGTCATATAACCTTCACAGAATATGCTTGAAACCCCAGTTACAATCAACTGAATCGAGTAATTGCACCTCCACATCCACATACGATATGCCATGCTGTTATACAGGGATCATTCTAGAGGGCGATGTGGCCAATTGTCGCCCTAGGGACCCTGACTTCGCCCTCTGGGGGCCCCACTTCTCCCTAAAAAAAAAAAATATTGTTTGGTTTTTACGATTTTCAACAACATTTTGTCTAGTACACTGACCCATTATAAAGCACTCCTTCTATTCAAATGTTGTATTTAATGGTTGTACTGTGCATTTTAACCCTATTTTGCAGAAGTATATTAAAGAACACCATTTAAGGAAGCGATCATGCGCTTTCTCACTTCTCCCCAAAAATTCTGACCTAGAATGAACCCTTGTTATAGGACTGGTTAATGCTTATTGGTCTCGGAAGCCATTGAAACCACATAGATACATGGCCCAAGATGTCAGCAACAATGGATTACATTCACTAATATCCAGTCAAAATCGATATGTATTACAATGTATTTCCACCGTTTTTGAAGTTGTTGCACATTTTTGCCCTTATAATGGTATCGTATGAAAATAAATTAGGTCAAAATTAATGTTTTCTAGACTGGTGAGCGAATCAGAGCCATCGTAGCACTCTTGTCATTGTAGATCCGTGGCTCGTCATGGTAGAATTCGCAGTTGATGGAAGTTTGTATCAGTACCTACAGCATCATCGACCCGGAGACCTGCGCGTGGAGATCAGCTCAGACAGCCGTGAAAGCGTGAGTCTGAGGAACCAGACGCTTACCGGACATAAATTACTTTCCATTGCCACTCAAGTTGTCTGTGGTCTCCAACATATCAATAGATTTAAGGTGAGTGTAGGACATTACCTCCCCCTCCCTCCTCACCCCTCCTCCCCACCCCTCAATGTGAGTGTAGGACATTACCTCCCCCTCCTCCCCACCCCTCAATGTGAGTGTAGGACATTACCTCCCCCCCACCCCTCAATGTGAGTGTAGGACATTACCTCCTCCTCCCCACCCCTCAAGGTGAGTGTAGGACATTACCCACCCCCCCCCTCCTCACCCCTGAAACATTATTGCACCCGGACATAATCTGTATGTTTTACGTTTATTTATTGTCGCTACCGGTTGCCCATATGAGCTATGCCTCCTGAAGAGATTAGTCATTTTAGATTTTTGGAGGATAGTCGTGATAGCGCAGTGGTAGCACGTTCGCTTCAGGTGCGAAAGGTCCGGAGTTCGAGCCCCACTGGAGCTGTTACGATTGTGCCCTTAGACAAGGCATTTATATTCCACGTTGCCTCTTCTCTCTCCCTCGGTGTGATGGATTCCGTCAGGAATGAGGTCTCGATAGTGATTAATATAAGTTGTAAGAACATGCTTCGCAATCGAGCTAAAATAAATTTATATAAACTAATCTATAATAAGAATAATATTGCAGTCCATAGATCACAGTCCATAGATCACAGTCCATAGATCACAGTCCATAGATCACAGTCTGATGGCCCATAGAATCTACAAAATTTACAATGATTTATAGTTGACGGCATTAAAAACGCAACATTTTAGAATTTTATTTTCTATGTACATACTCTATATCGCAAATAATTTTCTAGCGATACACTTTAACTGCGAATTATTACATGAAACTCTGAGAAATGGATTATTTTAGGTGATTGTTTAGTGCATAGACTGGCTTAATGAAATTAATAATTATATGCGTTGAAATTCAATATTGATTATTAAATATTCTTATGTATATTTTGGCTTAACCCTTTCAACACCACAGGCCTCTAAATAGGCTTATGAAAAGTGTAGATCCAGATGAGCCGGCTCGTGACGAGCCGTCTCATCAGGATCTGCACTTTTTTGCCAGTAATAATTATTACTATTTTTAGATAAAATTACCCATTTTGATAAATGAACTGGTCCAAAGGTAATTTTCTTATTAATTTATTGGTCTAAAAATATCATGCACCAGTCCATGTCAGTTACTTGGGGTTGAATGGGTTAATGAAATTAATAACTATATGCGTTGAAATTCAATGTTGATTATTAAATATTCTTCTGTATATGGTTGCGTTTCTATTGCGTTTAAGTAATGCATACAGTGATATACATTTGTTTTGCAGATGATATTTTATCGCCTGCGAGCTTCCAGTGTATTAGTGTGTAAGGGAGGCGTGTGTAAGCTCTCTGGCTTTGGATTTACACAAGACATTACTGAAAGAAATCTCTATGAATCTGTAAGTACATGTATGTGGTCTGGAATTGGTTTACTGAAGAAAAGCATCTGTTAATGGTATGTTGATAGGATTTGGCTGTTCTGAATCTATAAATAGGTTATCTAAATATATGAGCGGGGTTGTTACCGAATTTAGCCATCTGGGGCATGAGGGACAGTGGGCATATTATCATTGTGGAATAAGTGGGGAGAGCATTGTGTGTGGAGAAATCTGGGCACATTACAGGGTTCTTTGTGAAAATTTGTTATTGGGAGTGAGAAATGTTTTACAAATTATAACATAATATATGCTATGAGAGCATATTGTATGTAGCCCGTATTGTACATATGCTCATAATGTATGTAGCCCATATTGAATATATGCTCATATTGTATGTAGCCCATATTGAATATATGCTCATATTGTATGTAGCCCATATTGAATATATGCTCATATTGTATGTAGCCCGTATTGAACATATGCTCATATTGTATGTAGCCCGTATTGAACATATGCTCATATTGTATGTAGCCCGTATTGAACATATGCTCATATTGTATATAGCCCGTATTGAACATATGCTCATATTGTATGTAGCCCGTATTGAACATATGCTCATATTGTATATAGCCCGTATTGAACATATGCTCATATTGTATATAGACTGTATTGTATGTAGCCTGTATTGTATGTAGCCTGTATTGTATGTAGCCTGTATTGTATATAGCCCGTATTGTATGTAGCCCGTATTGTATGTAGCCTGTATTGTATGTAGCCTGTATTGTATGTAGCCTGTATTGTATATAGCCCGTATTGTATGTAGCCCGTATTGTATATAGCCCGTATTGTATATAGCCCGTATTGTATGTAGCCTGTATTGTATATAGCCTGTATTGTATATAGCCCGTATTGTATGTAGCCTGTATTGTATATAGCCCGTATTGTATGTAGCCCGTATTGTATGTAGCCTGTATTGTATATAGCCCGTATTGAACATATGCTCATATTGTATGTAGCCCGTATTGAACATATGCTCATATTGTATGTAGCCCGTATTGTATGTAGCCTGTATTGTATATAGCCCGTATTGAACATATGCTCATATTGTATGTAGCCCGTATTGAACATATGCTCATATTGTATGTAGCCCGTATTGAACATATGCTCATATTGTATATAGCCCGTATTGAACATATGCTCATATTGTATGTAGCCCGTATTGTATGTAGCCCGTATTGTATGTAGCCCGTATTGTATGTAGCCTGTATTGTATGTAGCCCGTATTGTATGTAGCCCGTATTGTATGTAGCCTGTATTGTATGTAGCCCATATTGTATGTAGCCCGTATTGTATGTAGCCCGTATTGTATGTAGCCCATATTGTATGTAGCCTGTATTGTATGTAGCCCGTATTGTATGTAGCCCGTATTGTATGTAGCCCGTATTGTATGTAGCCCGTATTGTATGTAGCCCGTATTGTATGTAGCAAGTATTGTATGTAGCCTGTATTGTATATAGCCTGTATTGTATGTAGCCTGTATTGTATGTAGCCTGTATTGAACATATGCTCATATTGTATGTAGCCTGTATTGTATATAGCCCGTATTGTATGTAGCCTGTATTGTATGTAGCCTGTATTGTATATAGCCTGTATTGAACATATGCTCATATTGTATGTAGCCCGTATTGAACATATGCTCATATTGTATGTAGCCCGTATTGAACATTGCTCATATTGTATGTAGCCCGTATTGAACATATGCTCATATTGTATGTAGCCCGTATTGAACATATGCTCATATTGTATGTAGCCCGTATTGAACGTATGCTCATATTGTATGTAGCCCGTATTGAACATATGCTCATATTGTATGTAGCCCGTATTGAACATATGCTCAACATATTTCCTCTCCTGTCCCCGTGTATCCAATAGTGATGATCGAAATCTCCATGAATGGTGCATGCGAGTATGTAAACTGCCTGGATTTGGCTTAGGTAGTATGTAAACTGCCTGGATTTGGCTTAGGTGCCTGGATTTAGCTTAGGTAGTATGTACACTGCCTGGATTTGGCTTAGGTAGTATGTAAACTGCCTGGATTTGGCTTAGGTAGTATGTAAACTGCCTGGATTTGGCTTAGGTAGTATGTAAACTGCCTGGATTTGGCTTAGGTAGTATGTAAACTGCCTGGGTTTGGCTTAGGGGAGTATGTAAACTGCCTGGATTTGGCTTAGGTAGTATGTAAACTGCCTGGATGTGCCTGGGTTTGGCTTAGGGGAGTATGTAAACTGCCTGGATTTGGCTTAGGTGAGTATGTCAACTGCCTGGATTTAGCTTAGGTGAGTATGTAAACTGCCTGGATTTGGCTTAGGTGAGTATGTAAAATGCCTGGATTTGGCTTAGTCGAGTATGTAAACTGCCTGGATTTGGCTTAGGTGAGTATGTAAACTGCCTGGATTTGGCTTAGTTGAGTATGTAAGCTATCTGGATTTGCCTGAATTTGGCGTAGGTGAGTATGTACTCTACCTAAATTTGGTTTAGACATTTTTATGGCAATCCGTATATACAAAATTTAATAATTTTATAAATATTTAGTAGCAATTTACGAGACAATATATAGAGTGAATCAATTTCTTTATTTTGTATAGAATTCTTCACCTCTCAGATGGATGAGCCCCGAGTGTTTGTTTGACAATATTTTCAATGTGAAAACTAACGTATGGTCATTTGGAATTCTACTCTGGGAGGTCATGCATTTTGGTGAGTACAAATTCATCCATAAGAAGGTTAACTCTTTGCACTCTAGCGGCAGATAAAATCACCTTTGCAAACAGCATAGAGCCAGATCAGACGGCACAGAATGTGCCGTCTGATCAGGCTCTATACTGTTTGCTATTCGGATAGTGGAGCTAAAACACTTGGCTGAATAGCAAACAACATGGATCCTGATCAGACGCGGCGTTACGCCGCGGCTGATCTGGATCTATGTTGTTTGCAAATGTGATTTTATTTACTCAGCAGGCAAAGGGTTAATAAGAGTGAAGTTAGGCAATGGGAATTGGTCTGTATCAAACTGACAAACATAGTATTACCCTATACAAGCCAGTCTATGATTTGTAACTTTGTTGTCTCCTCTGGATACATTTAAAGGCTTTTGCAAACAACATAGATCCAGATCAGCCGCAGCGTGACGCTGCGTGCTGATCAGGATCTATGTTGTCTGCTGCATAGCCAAGTGTCTTAGCATGATCATCTGAATAGCAAACAGCATAGAGCCTGATCAGACGGAACATTCCATGGTGGTTGATCGGGCTCTATGTTCTTTGCAAATACTGTTTGAACGGTATCCAGAATCAAATAGGTTAAGCAGCCAATTTGTATTCAGTAGCCGCTTCACAGGTTTCAAAATATAAAACAATTTATTCCAGATTTAGCCTCGATAAAGGAACCAGCTTTGTTTAGCACCAGGAATCCGCATATAAAAATTCGCTAGTGCATATTTAGCATTTTATTGATTTAAACAGTTGATTTTCAACAAAGCATGGATACTAACTATCGGTATATATTTCGGATGTGTAAAGCAATCTGTCATGCTACAACCAATCAGAATCCTTCCAGCTTGTGTTATACGTGTGTACATATAAGAAAATATGTGATGGCTGTTTTAAACTGAATACAAGCAAAGATATGTGATAAACAAATGTACTTGTTCACATACAGTCAAACCTGTGTTAGTGGCCACCTTTATTAAGCAGCCAACCTGTATTAAGCAGCCAGTTTCCAGATTCCCAATATGCTGTTTTATTATACATTTGACCTCTATTAAGCAGCCACCTGTGCTAAGCAGCCACTTTCTGAGATTCCCTTGGCTGGCTGCTTAAGACAGGTTTAACCTATGTTTCAGAGTTACCTATGTGACGTTTGGAATGTTCTTATGTCAATTTTGGCAACTTTCATGACTCCTATTTTGACGAATACATTTAAAAATTGCTATTGCAGAATAATTGAGACAGCGAGTGGAAATGTGCAATTAAGTGCCTTGCCTAAGAACACAATCATAATAGCTGGGTGTGAACCTCGTGATGCCTCGAGGTTATAAAACTTTTCTTCTATCTCAAACTCAGTCTCAAGCGTCTGATTGGTTCAGCTGGCAGTAAAAACTCGGAATCAACCAATCAAATCATTTGAGCTTGAGTTTGAGATCTGAGAAAAGTGTAACCTCGGGCACAGGCCTCTTGCACCTGAGGCGAACATGCTACCACTATGCTATCATGATTTCCACTTCTGCATGCAACAATCAGTTTTAAGAATTTCAATAAACATGTGATAAGATAAACACCAACTACGGGTAATCATAATTTATGTTTATTTAGTTGTTTGTGTTTTCATTTTCATCAGACAGTCACAATTACTACTTGTATATACGTACCATACATTTATTTTATGGTATTTGGCTCCATCAGACAGTCACAATTACTACTTGTATATACGTACCATACATTTATTTTATGGTATTTGGCTCCATTTCATCAGACAGTCACAATTACTACTTGTATATACGTACCATACATTTATTTTATGGTATTTGGCTCCATTTCATCAGACAGTCACAATTACTACTTGTATACACGTACCATACATTTATTTTATGGTATTTGGCTCCAGTCGATCAGACAGTCACAATTACTACTTGTATATACGTACCACACATTTATTTTATGGTATTTGGCTCCATTTGATCAGACAGTCACAATTACTACTTGTATATACGTACCACACATTTATTTTATGGTATTTGGCTCCATTTGATCAGACAGTCACAATTACTACTTGTATACACGTACCATACATTTATTTTATGGTATTTGGCTCCAGTCGATCAGACAGTCACAATTACTACTTGTATATACGTACCACACATTTATTTTATGGTATTTGGCTCCATTTGATCAGACAGTCACAATTACTACTTGTATATACGTACCACACATTTATTTTATGGTATTTGGCTCCATTTCATCAGACAGTCACAATTACTACTTGTATATACGTACCATACATTTATTTTATGGTATTTGGCTCCATTCCATCAGACAGTCACAATTACTACTTGTATATACGTACCATACATTTATTTTATGGTATTTGGCTCCATTTCATCAGACAGTCACAATTACTACTTGTATATACGTACCATACATTTATTTTATGGTATTTGGCTCCATTTCATCAGACAGTCACAATTACTACTTGTATATACGTACCATACATTTGCAGGTCATTTACCGTATCCTGATATGGGTCCACATGAAGTAACGGAGAAAATCCAGACCGGATATAGGATGTCTCAGCCGCCACATTGTAGTAGTGACATGTATGTATGATATGTCTAGTACACTCATCAAGCTCGTGTAGTCCACTAGCGCATGAAGCCATCCCATATTCTCACAATTAAGGAATGAATCGTGGGTTATATGAATTGCGGGTTATTAGTTTCCATCAGGGTATGAACTATATTGAGTCGTTAAAATGCGTGGAGGGCTTCAGGATCCATGCTAACATTAAGCACGGCCAAATGTAGTTCATACCCCGATGGAAATTATTAACCCGCGATTCATTACTTATATTTACATTAATTATTCTTTTCAATGACACAATGAAAATATAGCACACTTTGCATTTAAAATATTTTTAGTCCAGATTTGCAACGTATCATGTGCCGGAACAGGTAAATAGATCATACTTGGAACAGCGTAAACTATAAGACACGCCTTTTTTCGCGACGAATGTTGCCGAATAATGCGAATGCACATGCTTCAAGTGTAAGCGCGTGCAAGCTGCATAATTTGGAAACCCTCATGTGAAATTGTATGCAGTCAGGGCACATACGTTCATCTAAGGAAATACAATAGTGATGTAAATATTAGGTTTTAATCATGTCGGTATTGTGCCAGTTTTCATCTTCTCCTCCTAAGCCTTTGGGTGATTTGACCTAAACTTTTAAAGCGACACTACTCGGTGAAAGCGCACATTTCTACAGAATGTAATTTCCTATTATGTGGTATAATGTTTTTCGAAATATTTGCCTCAAAAATTGAGTATTTCAACTAATAAGCAAACGTATACGACGTTTGTTAACATAACAAAATAATGTAAATATGGTCAACATCCAAGAGTAATACAACGTGCGTATCCTGAATAACACGATTTATGGTACAGATTTACTGTTATATCTCGCATGTGTGCCTATGTATATCTAATTTTAGACTAATCTTAGTTAAATATCCTCTAAGCGACAGTATCACATGTTTAGTATTTCTCCAATGACAAGCAACCATCAATTCAGGAGCGTGGATGACCAGTATATAAAATCCGATTTCCCCTTTGAAATTTTGTAGATCACAACAACAGTGTTATTGATTCAATGCTAGTGTTCAAAAACATAAGAATTTGCTACTGCATTGAGACTACATTCGAGTGGACCGCGGATGCACTTTTGCCTATTAACGTATATACAACCTTACAGAATCATTATAAATCATTTGATATTTAAGTGGAATTCCAACCTCTTCTAATACAATGTGCTTCTTTCCGTATATACAAATGTACCAGTCCGCCTCCGTGGTCGAGTCGTTAAGGTCGCTGACTTGTATACCACTAATCTATCATCACTGATGGTCACGGGTTCGAGCCCCACTCAGACCGTGTCTCATTTATATGAAAAAGTGGGCAGTTTCTTACGGAGGTTGGTGCACCCAAGTACTGGTTAACCGTTGGAGCCTGCCCAGGAAAGGTGTTGTTAGGTAAACTGTCCGCCGGCGATATAGCCCAAAATGGTGCTGATGCAGGCGTAAAACCCGAAATATAACATAACATAGCAAATGTACCATTAATTAACAGACGAAATTGATACTTCATGAACATGTTTTGTCATAATTATATTTGATATTGGGGCGTCCATGGTCGGACTAGCCGTGAATACGTTACGGCCATGAGTTTTAATTGTATAATATTTACACTTGTGTTATAGATATAACCTGATGCTGATGTGCTGGGCGGAGAATCCGGAGAACCGACCCGGTTTCAGTGACATCATGGAGAACCTACAACACCTGGCTGCACACGCAGATAAACATATCAACTTAGACAAGCTACCGGAAGGACTACGCAGTTCTGACATCATTGAAAACCAGGAAACCGTAGCCTGATGCATCCTGGGAATAGTGATTACCTGGAAACTGTTGTCTGGTGCATCCTGGGAATAGTGATAACCTGGAAACTGTTGCCTGATGCATCCTGGGAATAGTGATTACCTGGAAACTGTTGCCTGGTGCATCCTGGGAATAGTGATTACCTGGAAACTGTTGCCTGATGCATCCTGGGAATAGTGATTACCTGGAAACTGTTGCCTGGTGCATCCTGGGAATAGTGAGTACCTGGAAACTGTTGCCTGATGCATCCTGGGAATAGTGATTACCTGGAAACTGTTGCCTGATGCATCCTGGGAATAGTGATTACCTGGAAACGGTTGCCTGGTGCATCCTGGGAATAGTGATTACCTGGAAACTGTTGCCTGATGCATCCTGGGAATAGTCATAACCTTGAAACTTGGGAAGCATTTCCTGGTGCATTCTGGGAGTTGTGATAAAGAAAAAACCATTACCCAATGCATCCTGTGAATAGTGATATCTTTGAAACTATTGCCTGGTGCATCATGGGAGTTGTGATAACCTGGAATCCGCATATAATAAGAGGATATTTGTTTGTTTCAGCGTATGATCAAATCATATTTCACCGTATGAACTTTGAAATATAATAATAGATTTCTATGTTTATGAGACGAATATAATTCGATCATTCGCTTACACAAGCAAATAATCTTTTTATTGTCAGTTGAAAAGTGTTTTTATGATAGAAAACCAACCATGCGTTAAATGGAGCTAGAACGTTGTGTTAAATGACTATAAAAGGGGTAATTTTATATATACATATATTAATTGTTGTATTTTTTCATTGTATGAATGAAAGTCAGTCTGATATTGGTGATGGTCTGTATAATATGTGTGAAAGTCAGTGTGGTATGAACGAAAGTCAGTCTTGTATTGGTGATGGTCAATGGATGTGTTAGTGAAGGTCTGTATTGTATGTGTGAAAATCAGTGTGGTATGGGTGAAGGTCAGTTTGGGATGGGTGAAGGTCAGTGTGGTATGGGTGAAGGTCAGTTTGGGATGGACGAAAGTCAGTCTTGTATTGGTGATGGTCTGTATAGTATGTGTGAAAGTCTGTGTGGTATGGGTGAAGGTCAGTGTGGTATGGGTGAAGGTCAGTGTGGTATGGACGAAAGTCAGTCTTGTATTGGTGATGGTGTGTTGGTGATGGTCTGTATAGTATGTGTGAAAGTCTGTGTGGTATGGGTGAAGGTCAGTGTGGTATGGGTGAAGGTCAGTGTGGTATGGATGAAGGTCAGTGTGGTATGGGTGAAGGTCAGTGTGGTATGGATGAAGGTCAGTGTGGTATAGGTGATGGTCAGTGTCATATGGGTGAAGGTCAGTGTCGTATGGATGAAGGTCAGTGAGGTATGGGTGAAGGTCAGTGTGGTATGGATGAAGGTCAGTGTGGTATGGGTGAAGGTCAGTCTCGTATGGTTGAAGGTCAGTGTGGTATGGGTGAAGGTCAGTGTCGTATGGGTGAAGGTCAGTGTGGTATGGATGAAGGTCAGTGTGGTATGAGTGAAGGTCAATCCAGAGCAAATGTCAGTTTATTGCCGACAAATATTTGTGCTTGTGTGCAATTTGGTATGATTGGTGTCTACAATCAGTCTTGTGTCCGACATGTTTACATCAATTGAGGTAATATTGAAGTTATATCTTGTTATGTCTCCTCACCTTCCTCGTCGTGATAGCGCAGTGGATACGCGTTCGCTTCAGGTGCGAAAGTTCCGGAGTTCGAGCCCCGCTGGAGCTGTTACGATTGTGCCCTTAGGCAAGGCATTTAAATTCCACGTTGCCTCCTCTCTCTCCCTCGTGGCGATGGATTCCATCAGGAATGAGGTCTCGAGAGTGATTAATATAACTTGACAGAACTTGCTTCGCAATCGAGCTAAAATAAATATGTATAGACTACCTCCCTCGTCAGTGTGTGTGTGTGTGGGGGGGGGGGGGGGTACTGTTTTTGCCTTTCTGTCTCTTTTTGCCTTTTCAACTCTAAAGCACTGTTTGTTTTTCAAAAAATACGTTGCATGATCTGTGCATATTCTAATCTTTTTCTGGTTTGGATTATTATCATTAATGATGTCACTGACAGCTAGAGTATGTACCCGTTCCCATTGACAAACTTTCAACATGCAGCCTTCAACCAGTGGAATAACACATTTTATTTTATGCTAATTGATGAAATACAGTGTTCTATCAATGAGATATAATCCATATCACTCACTGCATATCACTCACTGTATTTTGCCGGACTACTTTTTTTTTATTATCTCCCTTCCCAATACACTATTCTTCACCGTGTCACACGTGTCATTTAATTTTCACCGTTTACCTGGCTTCAATGACACTATTTACCTGTATTATTGTTTTTGTTATGAAACAAATCAAAAGCGAAATACAACTGACAATGTCTCGAATTTTGGCACTGCAAATTGTAACAATAAATCCAATAAATGTTTTCATGTATTTTTCCTCGATTCAACTTTAAATTCAAGATGGCGGCAGCTTTGAAAATATTTGAAATTTTCTCACTTCTCAGTGAGATATATTCCATATTCACTCAAAACAAACAAATATCCTCTATTTATTTCACTGATAAATTTCTACATTTCGTTGCAAAGCATGATATAAAATGTAATATTTCATAGAACTACATACGGCTTTATATTGTATTGACTTCAGTTATTTCACTTCCATGATTTTAATCCTTTGGGTGGGGAGACATGCATGTTTCTTTCTCCAAAATCTAGTTAAATGTTTGTAAAATGTTGTAAAATCATGTTTCTTGTTTATTGACCTGTCTCATACGTGTATTTTTGCTATTTATTATGGATTTAAAATGGCTTTGATTATTGTTTGTCATTTAACTCACACATCTGTCATTACGTTACATTGTAACTCACATATCTGTCAGTATGTTACATTGTAACTCACACATCTGTCATTATGTTACATTGTAACTCACATATCTGACATTACGTTACATTGTAACTCACATATCTGTCATTATGTTACATTGTAACTCACACATCTGTCATTACGTTACATTGTAACTCACACATCTGACATTATGTTACATTGTAACATGCATATATGTCATTACGTTACATTGTAACTCACATATCTGTTATTATGTTACATTGTAACTCACATATCTGTCATTACGTTACATTGTAACATGCATATCTGTCATTGTGTTGCATTGTAACTCACATATCTGTCATTATGTTACATTGTAACTCACACATCTGTCATTATGTTACATTGTAACTCACACATCTGTCATTATGTTACATTGTAACTCACACATCTGTCATTATGTTACATTGTAACTCACACATCTGTCATTACGTTACATTGTAACATGCATATATGTCATGTGTTACATTGTAACTTACATATATGTCATTACGTTACATTGTAACTCACATATCTGTCATTATGTTACATTGTAACATGCATATCTGTCATTACGTTATCACAATCTGTCATTATGTTACATGTAACTCACACATCTGTCATTAGTTACATTGTAACTCACACATCTGTCATTACTTACTTTAACTCATATCTGTCATTCGTACATTAACTCATAGCTTACTTACAACAAACACAACAACTTACATTGTAACTCACACATCTGTCATTATTACATTGTAACATCATATCTCATTGTTTCATTGTAACTTACATATCTGTCATTACGTTACATTGTAACATGCATATCTGTCGTTACATTGTAACATGCATATATGTCATTACGTTACATTGTAACTCACATATCTGTCATTATGTTACATTGTAACATGCATATCTGTCATTACGTTACATTGTAACTTACACATCTGTCATTATGTTACATTGTAGCATGCATATCTGTCATTACGTTACATTGTAACATGCATATATGTCATTATGTTACATTGTAACTCACATATCTGTCATTACGTTGCATTGTAACTCACATATATGTCTATTACGTTACATTGTAACTCACATATCTGTCATTATGTTACATTGTAACTCACACATCTGTCATTATGTTACATTGTAACTCACACATCTGTCATTACGTTACATTGTAACATGCATATCTGTCATTACGTTACATTGTAACATGCATATATGTCATTACGTTACATTGTAACTCACACATCTGTCATTACGTTACATTGTAACTCACACATCTGTCATTACGTTACATTGTAACATGCATATATGTCATTGCGTTACATTGTAACTTACATATCTGTCATTACGTTGCATTGTAGCTCACACATCTGTCATTATGTTACATTGTGACTCACATATCTGTCATTATGTTACATTGTAACTCACACATCTGTCATTACGTTACATTGTAACTCACACATCTGTCATTACGTTACATTGTAACATGCATATCTGTCATTGTGTTTCATTGTAACTTACATATCTGTCATTACGTTACATTGTAACATGCATATCTGTCATTGCGTTACATTGTAACTTACATATCTGCCATTATGTTGCATTGTAACTCACATATCTGTCATTACGTTACATTGTAACTCACATTTATGTGAAACTCACTTTATTTCACTCACTCATTCATAAGATGTATCATAGTGCAAGGTTATTCTATTGCACAATTAGTACTTTTGTCACCGTGTATATTTTGGTGAACTTTGTGTTGCTCTTGGTAGCCTGACCTTTCCATTGACCACTAGGTCACCTATAGAAATGTTGCAGGCACCAGTACCTTTATTTGTGTCCCTTTGTTCCATAGTTGTTATTTCTACTCGCCTCTGCATAAATGCATCTGAGCGACTAAATATTTCTAAGTAGTTTATCGTCTACGGTCGGTTGTGGACTGTCTCGGTGAGCCCGTCTGTGTCTTGCAGGACTGGAGTTGGCAAGCCCGCTTGTGTCTGTGTCATGCAGGACTGGAGTTGGTGAGCCCGCTTGTGTCTGTCTCTTGCAGGACTGGAGTTGGCGAGCCCGCTTGTGTCTGTCTCTTGCAGGACTGGAGTTGGCGAGCCCGCTTGTGTCTGTGTCATGCAGGACTGGAGTTGGCAAGCCCGCTTGTGTCTGTCTCTTGCAGGACTGGAGTTGGCGAGCCCGCTTGTGTCTGTCTCTTGCAGGACTGGAGTTGCTGAGTCCACTTGTTTCTGTGTCCTGCAGGACTGGAGTTGCTGAGTCCACTTGTTTCTGTGTCCTGCAGGACTGGAGTGGCCGTAACTTTTTGTGCTGGGCATTACGTCTACATTTTGCTGACTTGATTTTGTTTCGTTAATTTGTGTTTTTACACAATCCACTGATATTATATTTATTATCTGAAGAATTCCATATTGCATGTATTAAACACATATCATTGAATATTGTAGTGACATATCGTTGTGTTTTTGAAGGTTTTAAAGCTTTGTATACTGTGTTTTATGTCGTGTATGTTGTAATGGTTGAGGTAAATACCGTAAAATGATAAGTAATAAGCAATAATCGAGTATATTTATTTATTTATTACATGTACATCAACAAGCATTGACAGCTAATTCTGCCATGTGTATATACATCAACAAGCATTGACAGCTAATTCTGCCATGTGTATACTTACACTGAAGTTCTTCCTTGCACTGACATTTACCAATTTCAAATTGGGTCAATCCACCAACAACCAGGTCACCATGCCAAATTGGGTCAATCCACCATCAACCAGGTCACCATGTCAAATTGGGTCAATCCACCATCAACCAGGTCACCATGTCAAATTGGGTCAATCCACCATCAACCAGGTCACCATGTCAAATTGGGTCAATCCACCATCAACAAGGTCACCATGTTAAATTGAGCATAATCCTGACATCCACATAAACTAATGCTCAGAACTTGAGCTGAAGCATCTGACCATGACCTCTACCAAATTTTGTTCAATCATTAGCCTCCTAAAATAATGTCGCAATAGTATCTAAGGTTATCTTAAGCATCCAGGGTATGACCTCTACAAAGCAGGGTTCCAGCTGTCGGTCGCCAATTGCAACAAAAAAACAAATATTGGCGCTAAATTTCGTGGCGAAAATATCTGGCGCAACCTTTTTTTTTTTTTTTTTTTTTGCTTTCGCCCGCCGTGGCGGAGTGGGCCCTCTTGTTCACGCTGTTGG
>CM026386.1:76270980-76313753 GCA_014843695.1 Archivesica marissinica | reverse complement strand
ACGCATAAATAATAACACCGCACAAGTGACGTATTTGAGAGATTCAGGTGCGACAATTAGTTTATTGTCGGCTACTGATCAGACCGCTGATCATTTAGAATACACAGGTGAACGGGTAACAATCCGCGGTGTCAATTATATCCCTGGTAATTATCCGATAGCAAAGATTAGCGTCGATTGTCCAATATACCAAGGAACATTGAAGGTGGCTGTATTAAAACACAGATGCACCGCGGGGGTGGATCTTATAATAGGTAACGACTGTGAAACTGCCCCTGTCACTGATTTGATTACCTGTGGCGTGGTTACACGCTCAAATAAGAAAATTATCCCGTTTGATGAAATTGTCACGTCCAACCCAGACTCAGAAAACACGACCGATACAAATCACAATGTCTTACCTTTTCGGAATACAATTGAGATCAATTCCCCCTCTGAGAAAGCCAGTACAGTTAAACCCCAAAATATTCCCTCTATTGACGATTTGAGTCCTGATAAATTATTGCAAGAACAGAATAATGACCCGACCTTAGCACCCCTCTGGGAAATGGCTCAAGAAGGAACACCTATTCGGCAAGGATATTACATCCAGCTCGAACCCCGACTACTTATGAGGAGAGAACAACCTCAAGACACGTCCAAAGTTCGACCCTGGAAAATATATGATCAGGTGGTAGTTCCACGGGGATTCCGTGATCATATAACGGGACTCGCCCATGACAGTTTAAGTACGGGACACCAGGGACCTAGTAAGACCCTGAAGCGCATTAAGCGCCGCTTCTTTTGGCCGGGAATCCGCGCAGATGTTAAACGATTCTGCCATAGCTGTGGGCCGTGCCAGAGAGCGGGTAAGGGACAGAAAGCCACTGTAGCCCCATTGAAACCCCTGCCCATTATATCCCAACCATTCAAATTTATATCCGCTGATTTCGTTGGACCCATGAAGAAAACTATAAATGGGAACCAGTATATCTTGAATTTTATTGATCATGCCACTAAATATACGGAATCTTTCCCATGCGCCGCAGCGACAGCTGTTAATGCACAAAAAGCCCTGATCGAGATAATATCTCGACATGGAAAACCCCAGACCCTGTTGACTGACCGAGGAAGCGCTTTCATAGCTGAAACATTCACACGCTTCCTAGCCGAGCACGATATACGTCACTTAACTAGCACGAGTTACAGGCCTCAAACCAACGGATCAATAGAGAAATATAATGGTACATTGAAAACCATGCTTAGAATCCTTGGGGAGAACTCTTTATCGTCTTGGGATGAGATGCTACCCTGGCTATTATTTGCATATAGAAGTGCAGAGCACTCTAGCACAGGATATTCTCCCTTCTACCTTCTATATGGGCGCGAACCTAGAGATAATCTAGATTCCACTTATGATCTCTGGGCTAGAAATGAGCGGGATGAAGGGATCCCCATAAATAACTATGTACAAGAATTATGTCATAGATTAGCTGAAGCGTTACGTGACGCCAGCGAGAATGCACAACAGGCCGCAGATGGTCGTAAAACAAAGTATGACAGAAGTAAGAAAGCGAAAATGCGTGTATTCCAGCGTGGTGAATTAGTGTTAGTACGATTACCGTTAAAAGGTAATAAGCTGAAAAATGCCCTCCAGGGACCGTATCCGGTACACGAAAAGGTAGCGTCGCATACCTATATTATATACATGCCTGATAAGAGAGTAAAATACCGTGTTATGCATGTAAACCAGTTGAAGCCCTGGACAGGTAGGGAGGAGGGTGCAGCTCTAGCTGATAGTAGTCCGGTGTATGAGTCCCAAGACCCTACCCTATTAGATTACCAAGCCCCTACGGACATTGAGAAAGAATTCGATCCTTGCAGTCCTCTTGAATCTGTACCTAAGAAAACCTGGCCGGATATCAGTCATTTAAACCCAGACCACAGGGACGATATTAGTCAGTTATTTGACCGTTACCCCCGTTTATTCTCTGGACAACTGGGACGTTTCCACGGTGTTACCCATGATATTGATGTGCAAGGTGCTTCACCCGTAGTCCAGCCTTACTACCGCATGTCTCCAGAAAAGAAACAAATATTAAAAACTGAGCTAGATCAAATGTTGGAGTTAGGAATTATCCGCCCTAGCAGAAGCCAGTGGGCCTCTCCCATAATATTGGTACGCAAATCAGACTCAGAATGGCGACCATGTATTGATTATCGGAAAATTAATGACCTGACTCGAGGAGAAGCCTTCCCCATCCCGAGATTAGACGATCTCATTGATCAGGTCGCAGGTTCGAGTCTGATATCGATTTTAGATCTTAATAAAGGTTACTGGCAGATTCCGCTAACCCCTCGAGCTAGTGAAATTGCAGCGTTCATAACCCCCTGGGGCTTGTTTGAACCATTAACTCTCCCATTTGGTTTAAAAAACGGTGGAGTTACCTTCCAGAGGGCCATAAACGAGATAATCGCTCAATCCCCGACAGAACCCATCCGTGATAGATTTGCCGACGCATATCTGGATGATATTGCTGTTCGATCCAATTTATGGTCACAGCACATAAATCACTTGGATTGGACATTTCATAGACTAGAGGATAGTGGTGTTACTTTGAATCCGAAGAAGTGTAAAATTGGGTCTGGAACAGTCAAGTACTTGGGACATGAATTAGGGTCGGGAAAAATCAAACCAATTTCCAGCAAGGTTGAGTGTATTAGTAATATCTCTCCCCCACAGACCAAGAAACAATTACGAGGATATCTGGGATCAGTAGGATTTTACAGGAAATTCATTCCCCAGTTCGCTGAGATCGCCGCTCCCCTGACTGACTTATTAAAGGGCAAGCGATCAGGGAACATCATAACTCAGTGGAGCGATAAACATCAACTTGCTTTCGAATCCTTAAAGAAAGCTTTAACCAATAAACCCATACTGAAGGCCCCTGACTTTAACCAAGAGTTCGAACTCTATACTGATGCTTCCGATTTGGGAATTTCGGCTGTACTGACTCAGACCGTTGACCAAGTACCACACCCAGTAGCATTTTATTCCCGAAAACTTATTCCACGAGAGAAAAACTACTCTACAATAGAGAAGGAATTATTAGCTATAGTGGCCGGTATCGAACATTTTCGCATATATGTAAGCACAAGCAAAACAATAATTAATTCAGATCATAATCCCCTTGTATGGTTAAGTAGGTCGAAAACGTCCAATCAACGCCTCTTAAGATGGGCACTGTGTCTCTCAGAATTTAATCTGACCATTAAACATATCAAAGGGACTCAAAATGTTCTAGCAGACTTTCTCAGTAGAGTTCAATGACTGTGATGTTTGACTTAGTAAATGTACTTGGTATTATTTCAGTTGTTCAGTAAATAGTTATTGCCTCTATGATTAGAATGTTGGTACCTAGCGAAAGAAATGCTATTTTAGGACATATGATGTATTGATATTATGATTGTTTTCTACTGTATATTCAAAGGAATGAAGATTTGTAAATCGGCCGATAGCGGGCGATGTCAAACTTCTCCCCGGGTAGGGAGGATTGTGCAAAACCCCAATTTGCACGAAATATTTATTATTGTTATATATAAATAGTAATGTATTATATAAATACATTAAACTGTTTCTATATATGGCCAAATGTTTACCATGTAATATATATATATTTGTTTTATGCATAATCGTCTGCTATTATTTTCGCGCCTAAAATTATCAATCTCGCTTCGCGCGGGAAATGACTTAAGATGTTAGGCCTAATCTCATTTTATCAAGGCCGTGGTTGCAGGTGTCCAGTTATGTAATACAAAGGCACCGAACTGGTTTGATGGTGTAATATTAGATAACATAACAGATGTTTAGGAATAACAGATGTTTTAGGAATTGTTATATCATATATACACTGATTCAATTATGTATATAAGAAATGGATTTTATTAACATAGATCAGACACACTAGAGCCTAACTCCAGGAGCGAGAAAGGTCGTGATCTCAATCTAGTATATAGAACATATAAACTGTATTTATGATACTTAGATATTATTGACATTATAAGAAATATAACTTATAAAGATTTGTCGAATAATTAAATTGTTCAGCCACAGAAGAAACATAGAGTTTCGGCGAACCATACCAGAAGTTGATTTAAAGTTAATCTAATCAGAAACAGTGATTAGATTATAGTGATATTGAGTAATGACGGATTAGAAAGATTGGATGTTAAATATACTGTGTAAGCGCATAGTCGGCTCACACAAATGGATTGTTAAATAAGCTTTTAATGATACGATGTATATATATATAGATCACTGATTATATATATATGGATATTTCTGATGCCAATTTAAACAAGATATTATATAGAAGAAATGTAATACTGTGTTGAGTTATCATTAATACATATAATAACGAAGAAACCCCCTAGACAACTCCAGCGAGTCTACAATAGGATAGACCCTGGTAAGAGCCGTAGCAACCGAGACATATTATTACGAGAAGAAAAAGGAGAGTTTGCGACAATATGACCTATAGGGATATCTTGAAAATAAGTATGAAATCAGCTTAGAGACAGCCTGGGTTCCAGTCTGTCGATTTTTCACTAATTTACTTCTGACAAAATGACATTATCAGAAACTTAATACGGCCCAATTATTGTTAAAATATATCTATATGACTGACCAAGCAAACTATATCAACGGCTATTCCCAGGCTAGACTGTGTACAATGAGAGACATCGGTCAGTTACTGCCCCTGAATACTCTCTAAAAGTAGATATGTCCTATTACTTGTTTTCCTCTGTTTTTATCGTTGTTTCCTTTGCACAACATGCTAACAATTTTATACCACTATTACTTCTTATGATCTCCTATAGTATATGCAATGGCTACTTATTTGTAAAGTAATGTGATCACTTAATTAACACATTTTGATCAAATCACATTTATCATACCGCAACATCTGGTTAGGGCACAACAGTAAAGTTATATGTTATATTTCGGGTTTTACGTCTGCATCAGCACCATTTTGGGCTATATCGCCGGCGGGCAGTTTACCTAACAACACCTTTCCTGGGCAGGCTCCAGCGGTTAACCAGTACTTGGGTGCACCAACCTCCGTAAGAAACTGCACAACAGTAAAAACAAAGGATTCTAACTGAAAAGACCTATTCACATTTTGGAATAAATTAGACTTTATCTGCCAAGGGAGGTAATAGAAAATTACATATGTCTCATATCATCGAATGGCAACTAGCTGTATCGTGTAGTGATGTACAACAGAGATAGATGGATCGATGGATCATATTCTAATTACATTAGTTGATAATTATTTAACCAATTAATTACCTGCTCGGATAACCTGATATCCCAGGTGAAAAGAAAACAATAGACGCGGCAGTAATCAACGAGTAGACACGGCAGTGTACGATACAACTAATCAACGGCCGCATCACTCATCCTGAAAGCGACACATACATGTATTTCCAGGAGCTACAGGCCTTGTAATACATGCATGTATGTCCAGGAGCTACATGCCTTGTCGTGACATACACACGTATTTACTGGAGCTACAGACCTTCGTGTGCACAGTATTTGCAGAAAAATTGTTCGTGGCTATTTGGAGGCTGGTTTCTGTAGTTTGCGTTGGTAGTAGCATCATGGTTAATCTGGTTACTGTCTGTCTCGTATCCCATAGTTCCTTGTGGTTCCAACTGATTACTGTCTGTCTCGTATCCCATAGTTCCTTGTGGTTCCAACTGATTACTGTCTGTCTCGTATCCCATAGTTCCTTGTGGTTCCAACTGATTACTGTCTGTCTCGTATCCCATAGTTCCTTGTGGTTCCAACTGATTACTGTCTGTCTCGTATCCCATAGTTCCTTGTGGTTCCAACTGATTACTGTCTGTCTCGTATCCCATAGTTCCTTGTGGTTCCAACTGGTTACTGTCTGTCTCGTATCCCATAGTTCCTTGTGGTTCCAACTGATTACTGTCTGTCTCGTATCCCATAGTTCCTTGTGGTTACAACTGATTACTGTCTGTCTCGTATCCCATAGTTCCTTGTGGTTCCAACTGATTTCTGTCTGTCTCGTATCCCATAGTTCCTTGTGGTTCCAACTGATTACTGTCTGTCTCGTATCCCATAGTTCCTTGTGGTTCCAACTGATTACCAATGTATGTCTCGTATCCCATAGTTCCTTGTGGTTCCCATTGGTTACCAATGTATGTTCCGTATCCCATAGTTCCTTGTGGTTCCAACTGATTACTGTCTGTCTCGTATCCCATAGTTCCTTGTCGTTCCAACTGATTACCAATGTATATATCGTATCCCATAGTTCCTTGTGGTTCCAACTGATTACCAATATATGTCTCGTATCCCATAGTTCCTTGTGGTTCCCATTGGTTACCAATGTATGTTCCGTATCCCATAGTTCCTTGTGGTTCCAACTGATTACCAATGTATGTTCCGCATCACATAGTTCCTTGTGGTTCCCATTGATTTTCAATGTATGTTCCGTATCCCATAGTTCATTGTGGTTCCAACCGATTACCAATGTATGTTCCGCATCCCATAGTTCCTTGTGGTTCCAACCGATTACCAATGTATGTTCCGTATCACATAGTTCCTTGTGGTTCCAACTGATTACTGTCTGTCTCGTATCCCATAGTTCCTTGTGGTTCCAACTGATTATCAATGTATGTTCCGCATCCCATAGTTCCTTGTGGTTCCAACTGATTACTGTATGTTCCGCATCCCATAGTTCCTTGTGGTTCCAACTGATTACTGTATGTTCCGCATCCCATAGTTCCTTGTGGTTCCAACTGATTACCAATGCATGTATGGCATCCCATAGTTCCTTGTGGTTCCCATTGATTACCAATGTATGTTCCGTATCCCATAGTTCCTTGTGGTTCCAACTGATTACCAATGTATGTATGGCATCCCATAGTTCCTTGTGGTTCCAACTGATTATCAATGTATGTATCGCATCCCATAGTTCCTATAGTTTCCTATATGTTCCATTTCGTATCACCATAGTTACGTGCTATTCCTTGTTCCCTTTACCAGCATTAGCATGACTATTATATACTTCTGTAGGTTGTCGCTCAATTAGTTTATGCAAATTTATTTTAGCTCGATTGCGAAACAAGTTCTTTCAACTTATATTAATCACTCTCGAGACCTCATTCCTGATGGAATCCATCGCCACGAGGGAGAGAGAAGAGGCATCGTAGAATTTAAATGCCTTGCCTAAGGGCATAATCGTAACCGCTCCAGCGGGACTCGAACTCCGGACCTGAAGCGGACGCGCATCCACGGCTCTATCACGACTTCCACTCGCTCAATTAACCAGGGAGGGGGAGGGAGGGGAGGGTGACGATAAATAAACACATAAAGAAAACCATAAACTGTTATAAGTAGTCCAGTGGTAACACGCTGGACTGGTAATCCAGGGATCGCATGTACGATCCCCCGTCTGACCCTAATACAATTAACAGTCTTTCAGATACACCGTTCACGTAAATTTACCAGAGAAGACTCTGGATTGGGTCTCTGTCTGTATCATTGCACTATCCTCCAAAAATCTAAAATGACTAATCTCGTCAGGAGGCGTCGCTTATATGGGCAACCGGGTGCGACGATAAATAAACGTAAAACACACACGTTATAAGAGACTAATACGTATACATGTATTAGAAGTTTCTACAACATAGTCCCATAAACTGAAGAATGCTTTTTGCTAATGTATGCTCTGGCTTCTACGATGGATATTTGCTGATATGTGTTTTGTACATCACAGTTCCCTGTGGTTTCCTGATATTCTTGGTGCTGTTTGGCACTTTCACGGTCAGTTAACTGCCCCTGAATACTCCCTAAACAATGAGATACATCGGTCAGTTACTGCCCCTGAATACTCCCTTAACAATGAGATACATCGGTCAGTTACTGCCCCTGAATACTCCCTAAACAATGAGAGACATCGGTCAGATACTGCCCCTGAATACTCCCTAAACAATGAGATACATCGGTCAGTTACTGCCCCTGAATACTCCCTTAACAATGAGATACATCGGTCAGTTACTGCCCCTGAATACTCCCTAAACAATGAGAGACATCGGTCAGATACTGCCCCTGAATACTCCCTAAACAATGAGATACATCGGTCAGTTACTGCCCCTGAATACTCCCTTAACAATGAGATACATCGGTCAGTTACTGCCCCTGAATACTCCCTAAACAATGAGAGACATCGGTCAGATACTGCCCCTGAATACTCCCTAAACAATGAGATACATCGGTCAGTTACTGCCCCTGAATACTCCATTAACAATGAGAGTAATACCACAGTTCCCCATGGTTTATAATGTTCTCCGGGCGCCTCTACATGTCCTGTGATATAACCATGCAGGCCACAATCCAATTCCCAAATGAGTGACATTATTACTGTTCAACTGTCACTACTTGGAAAGGTAGGATAATCAATTATAGATAGAGGTACCTGTAGATGAGCACATACAATAACTAACAGTACGTTAATTAATACACGTGGGTTTTTAATGTAATTAAAGCATGTGCTCCATTAAGGTGTGTGTAGTGGTACCCTTTAAAGCCAGTTTAATGAGTCCCAGAAGAACTGTAATACTGTAATGAAGGAGAGACTTACTTAGAGATGGCTACATATGATTCACGAGTATGGATATCCGGTCCGTCTGCTGTACGTGCACAATGCGAAGTGTAGAAGTCTGGCAGAGTGTGCTACATATGTGTACTTATTTTACGTTTATTTATCGTCGCTACCCGTTGCCCATATGAGCGACGCCTCCTGAATAGATTAGTCATTTTAGATTTTTGGAGGATAGTGCAATGCTACAGACAGATACCCATTCCAGTCTCCTCTAGTTCTTTTACTTGCACGGTGTACAGCACCGACACGAGACGAGACCTCGGTTTAAAGTCCCATCTGAAAGACGGTTAATTTTATTAGGGTCAGACGGGGATCGAACCTGCGATCCCTGGATTACCAGTCCAGCGTGTTACCACTGGACTACAGATCCGTCTGTGTATATGTACTAGTATCCTGCCCGGCCCCACCCCTCAGAAGAATTGTGTAAATTCCATCAAAATCTGATTTGTCATAAATAACAGGAATATGACTTTAATATAGCAGCTAGTTGGTGGCACTAATATAGCGGCCAGTTGGTACCACTAATATAGCGGCCAGTTGGTACCACCAATATAGCAGCTAGTTGGTACCACTATAGCAGCTAGTTGGTACCACTAATATAGCAGCCAGTTGGTACCACTAATATAGCGGCCAGTTGGTACCACTAATATAGCGGCTAGTTGGTACCACTAATATAGCAGCCAGTTGGTACCACTAATATAGCGGCTAGTTGGTACCACTAATATAGCAGCCAGTTGGTACCACTAATATAGCGGCCAGTTGGTATCACTAATATAGCAGCCAGTTGGTACCACTAATATAGCGGCTAGTTGGTACCACTAATATAGCGGCTAGTTGGTACCACTAATATAGCGGCTAGTTGGTACCACTAATATAGCAGCCAGTTGGTACCACTAATATAGCGGCTAGTTGGTGGCACTAATATAGCGGCTAATTCGTACCATTAATATAGCGGCTAGTTGGCGGCACTAATATAGCAGCTAATTCGTACCACTAATATAGCGGCTAGTTGGTACCACTAATATAGCAGCCAGTTGGTACCACTAATATAGCGGCTAGTTGGTGGCACTAATATAGCGGCTAATTGGTACCACTAATATAGCGGCTAGTTGGTACCACTAATATAGCAGCCAGTTGGTACCACTAATATAGCAGCCAGTTGGTACCACTAATATAGCAGCTAGTTGGTACCACTAATATAGCAACTAGTTGGTACCACTAATATAGCGGCTAGTTGGTACCACTAATATAGCAGCTAGTTGGTACCACTAATATAGCGGCTAGTTGGTACCACTAATATAGCAGTTAGTTGGTACCACTAATATAGCGGCCAGTTGGTACCACTAACATAGCGGCTAGTTGGTACCACTAATGCCACTGGGAAGTATGTGAGATGGTACGGTGGTCGCCAGATTGAATAGGTGGGTTTTTCTCTGGGTACTCCGGTTTCCTACCACACGAATGAACACACACACGCTGTCATCCGCGCTAACGAGAGTGATTGATATAAGTTGTTAGAACTTGCTTCGCAATCATTGTAAAATAGTTGGTACCACTAATATAGCAGCTAGTTGGTACCACTAATATAGCAGCTAGTTGGTACCTCTAATATAGCAGCCAGTTGGTACCACTAATATAGCAGCCAGTTGGTACCACTAATATAGCAGCTAGTTGGTACCACTAATATAGCAACTAGTTGGTACCACTAATTTAGCGGCTAGTTGGTACCACTAATATAGCAGCTAGTTGGTACCACTAATATAGCGGCTAGTTGGTACCACTAATATAGCAGCTAGTTGGTACCACTAATATAGCGGCCAGTTGGTACCACTAATATAGCGGCTAGTT
Source organism: Archivesica marissinica (assembly GCA_014843695.1). NCBI lineage: Eukaryota > Metazoa > Mollusca > Bivalvia > Venerida > Vesicomyidae > Archivesica > Archivesica marissinica. The sequence goes on along the minus strand of CM026386.1, from coordinate 76,303,233 downwards.
GGTACCACTAATGCCACTGGGAAGTATGTGAGATGGTACGGTGGTCGCCAGATTGAATAGGTGGGTTTTTCTCTGGGTACTCCGGTTTCCTACCACACGAATGAACACACACACACGCTGTCATCCGCGCTAACGAGAGTGATTGATATAAGTTGTTAGAACTTGCTTCGCAATCATTGTAAAATAAATAGAGTTCATACTTTGTCTATTTTGGGCCACTTTATTAATAAATTGTTCTCGATCTAGCTCGCCAACACACAGGCCTTCAGGGCATAACTTATACATATTAATTAAAGAGGAAGAAAAGTATATAAACCAAGAAAATATCCAACTAGAAATAGGCATTGACGAAAACAACGATGTCTCCCCATTTATTTCACAGAAGCCAATATTCTACGTGTACGAGTGTTTAATGGAAGGGAAATAACTCTAGCATAAATATCTACTGAATATGTTACTGTTATCTGAGTACATAGAATGATAGATGTTTAATCATTTGTAATTTGTAAACTGGGATATCAGTTTATTTGTAAACTGGGATATCAGTTTATTTGTAAACTGGGATATCAGTTTATTTGTAAAATGGGATATCAGTTTATTTGTAAAATGGGATCTCAGTTTGTTTGTAAAATGGGATATCAGTTTGTTTGTAAAATGGGATATCAGGGAAAATGGGATATCAGTTTCTTTGTAAAATGGGATATCAGTTTCTTTGTAAAATGAGATCTCAGTTTGTTTGTAAAATGGGATATCAGTTTGTTTGTAAAATGGGATATCAGGGAAAATGGGATATCAGTTTGTTTGTAAAATGGGATATCAGTTTATTTGTAAAATGGGATATCAGGGAAAATGGTATATCAGTTTATAGGTGTGTGTTTTACGTTTATTTATCGTCGCTACCGGTTGCCCATATGAGCGACGCCTCCTGAAGATATTAGTCATTTTAGATTTTGGAGGATAGTGCAATGATACAGACAGAGACCCATTCCAGAATCTCCTCTGGTTGTTTTACGTGCACGGTGTAAAGCACCGACACGAGACCTCGGTTTAACGTCCCATCTGAAAGACTGTTAATTTTATTATGGTCAGATGGGGGATCGAACCTGCGTTCATAGGTAAAATTGGATATCAGTTTATTGGGAAAATGGGATGTCTGTTTATTTGTAAAATGGGATATCAGTTTATTTGTTAAATTGGATATCAGTTTATAGATAAAATTGGATATCAGTTTATTGGGAAGATGGGATATCAGTTTATTGGGAAAATTGGATATCAGTTAATTGGGAAGATGGGATATGTTTATTTGTAAAATTGCTGGCATACAAAAACTGGGTGCGTAGCAAATAGTGCAACTTCTTCTTCTATTTGCTCGCCCATATGGTTTACCGGCGGCGAGGGTAAATAAACTCAATCATCATCAAATAGTGCAACTTCTTCGTTCTCTACAGGAATATGGCTTTAACCCATAAACTGCCAAACACAACTAAAGTCGCTTTTGCAAACAGTATAGAGCTAGATCAGAGGGCACAGAACCTTTTATTTGCAAACAGCATAGAGCCAGATGAGAGGCACAGAATATTCCGTCTGATCAGGCTCTATGCTGTTTGCTATTCGGATAGTGGATCTAAAGCACTTGTCTGAATAGAAAACAACATAGAACCTGATCAGACTCGGCATTGCGCTGCGGCTGATCTCGATCTATGACGTTTGAAAATGTGATTTTATTTACTCAGCAGGCAAAGAGTTAATAATGACCTTAAAGAAATACCAATTTCTACGAAACAATGGCTAGTTCATTTTAATCCCAGTAAAATGGAAGTGCTTCTGGGTTCTCTTACTGTGATAGCACAGTGGTAGCGCGGTTGCTTCAGGTGCGAAAGGCCCAGAGTTCAAGCCACGCTGGAGTCGTTACGATTTTGCCCTTAGGCAAGGCATTTAAATTCTACATTGCCTCTTCTCTCTCCCTCGTGGTGATGGACTATAATCCATCAGGAATGAGGTCTTGAGAATGATTAATATAAGTTGTAAGAACTTGTTTCATAATCGAGCTAAAATAAATAAAGTCAAACCAAGTTGAACATCACATACAGCTTGGTGCAGCATTAAGTGATCTGGATCTATGTTGTTTGCACATTCCAGCCAATTTATTCGGCAGGTTACGGGTTAAGGAAGTGGATGCACGTTCACTTCAAGTGCGAAAGGTTCATAGTTCGAGCCCCGCTGGAGCCATTGCGATTGTGCCCTTATGCAAGGCATTTAATTTCCACGTTGCCTCTTCTCTCTCCCTCGTGGCGATGAATTCCATCAGGAATGAGGTCTCGAGAGTGATTAATATAAGTTGTAAGAACTTGTTTCGCAATCAAGCTAAAATAAATTTGTAGAAACTTTAGGGTTAAGATTATCTTTCTTTCATTCGTTCAAACATAATAAATGCTTGTAGCCTTTACTACAGATAAATTTGACAAAACATTAAACTTTATTTATTTTACAACGATTGCGAAGCAAGTTCTAACAACTTAAGTCCGCCTCCGTGGTCGAGTGGTTAAGGTTGCTGACTTGTATACCACTGTAACCTATCATCACTGATGGTCACTGGTTCGAGCCCCACTCAGACCGTGTCTCATTTATATGAAAAAGTTGGCAGTTTCTTACGGAGGTTGGTGCACCCAAGTACTGGTTAACCGCTGGAGCCTGCCCAGGAAAGGTATTGTTAGGTAAACTGCCCGCCGGCGATATAGCCCAAAATGGTGCTGATGCAGGCGTGAAACCCAAAATATATATATATATCTAACAACTTAGATTAACCACTCTCGTTGGCGTGGATGAAAGCGTATATGTGGTTATTCGTGTGGGAGGAAACCGGAGTACCTAAAGTTTGACACCCACCTGTCCGATCTGGCGACCACCGTACCATCTCACATACTTCCCAGTCCGAGGATCGAACCCGGGTTGCATTGGTGAGAAGCGAGCGCGCTAACAACTGCGCTAATCAGACAGCCATTAAGACACAGACAGACTGACAAAACAGTCTCCCATATTAGTGGAGACGTAATAAACAATATAAAAATATCAAGTTCAAAAATTTAATATATTATAACATCTGCAAAATTCTTTGGAATGTTCAATGGATACAAACACTAATAACAATAATAAACTCTACAAGCAATCAGTAACCTAAAACAATTGATTAAAAAGATAATTTTCAAATAAATAACCTCAGGGGTGTACCCTGGAATGAAATTGTTATCTAAAAACCCAGGCACCCAGGCTAGTACATGCTGTACCATGCTTGGATATGATAGATGTTTTCTAGAGCGGAACGACAGTCTAGTGACAGGGTGCATTGCTATGCACGGATATTACATGTTCCTAACATAGACAGAATATGTAACGGATATTATACGTTGCTAACATAGACACAATATGTAACGGATATTACACGTTGCTAACCTAGACAGTATACGTAATGGATATTACACCTTGCTAACATAGACAGTATATGTAACGGATATTACACCTTGCTAACCTAGACACAATATGTAACGGATATTACACCTTGCTAACATAGACAGAATATGTAATGGATATTACACCTTGCTAACATAGACAGTATATGTAACAGATATTACACCTTGCTAACATAGACAGAATATGTAACGGATATTACACCTTGCTAACCTAGACACAATATGTAACGGATATTACACCTTGCTAACCTAGACAGTATATGTAATGGATATTACACCTTGCTAACATAGACAGTATATGTAATGGATATTACACCTTGCTAACATATACACAATATGTAATGGATATTACACGTTGCTAACATAGACAGAATATGTAATGGATATTACACCTTGCTAACATAGACAGTATATGTAATGGATATTACACCTTGCTAACATATACACAATATGTAATGGATATTACACGTTGCTAACATAGACAGAATATGTAACGGATATTACACGTTGCTAACATAGACAGAATATGTAATGGAATTCATAAATATACACATAAGCCCATTGTATCATAGAATAGTCGGCAGTGTAAGCTGGATCCTAAAGGTACAGACCTGAATTTAGTATTAAGAGTAACATTGACATTAAAGGTATAGACCTGAATTTAGTATTAAGAGTAACATTGACATTAAAGGTACAGACCTGAATTTAGTATTAAGAGTAACATTGACATTAAAGGTACAGACCTGAATTTAGTATTAAGAGTAACATTGACATTAAAGGTATAGACCTGAATGTAGTATGTAGTATAACTTTGACCGTAAAGTTACATACTTTAACCTCGACCATAAAGGTATAGACCTGAATTTAGTATGTAGTGTAACATTGACTTTAAAGGTACAGACCTGAATTTAGTATGTAGTATAACTTTGACCGTACAGTTACATACTTTAACCTCGACCATAAAGGTACAGACCTGAATTGTGTGTACATAGTGCAACAATGACTGTAACGTAACAGACATGAGTTAGTGCATATCTGGTTACCTGTATTATTTGTGCGCATTTTCCTAAAGGAAGCATAACAGAATACATTGGTTAAGAGTGGAATTCTCTTTTATAAATAGAATACTGTATTTTACATGTCCTAAACATGATAACGTATCCCTGACAAGCGTCGCCTCTTGAGTGGGTCCGGATTTATTTAACCCTTTCCCTCATGGAAGGACCACTTGACGCCATTACCAATACGACATACATTGACAATGTAGTAGCCAAACAAATGTTCATAATAAAGGCCAGAATCTCAAATAGTCCCAGTAATATCTATGGAGGTGGGATAGATATGGCGACTACTTTTCCACTGCATGATAGCTAAATGGCTGTCGTTTGTATGGAGATATAATAGTATATTAACCTAAATCTCATGTAGTCCCAGTAATAGCTATGGAGGTGGGATAGATATGGCGACTACTTATCCACTGCATGATAGCTAAATGGCTGTCGTGTTTGTATGGAGATATAATAGTATATTAACCTAAATCTCTATGAAGTCCCAGTAATATCTATGGAGGTGGGATAGATATGGCGACTACTTATCCACTGCATGATAGCTAAATCGCTGTCGTTTGTATGGAAATATAATAGTATATTAACCTAAATCTCATGTAGTCCGAGTAATATCTATGGAGGTGGGATAGATATGGCGGCTACTTATCCACTGCATGATAGCTAAATGGCTGTCGTTTGTATGGAGATATAATAGTATATTAACCTAAATCTCATGTAGTCCCAGTAATATCTATGGAGGTGGGATAGATATGGCGACTACTTATCCACTGCATGATAGCTAAATGGCTGTCGTTTGTATGGAGACATAATAGTATATTAACCTAAATCTCATGTAGTCCCAGTAATATCTATGGAGGTATGATAGATATGGCAGCTACTTATCCACTGCATGATAGCTAAATGGCTGTCGTTTGTATGGAGATATAATAGTATATTAACCTAAATCTCTATGTAGTCCCAGTAATATCTATGGAGGTGGGATAGATATGGCGACTACTTATCCACTGCATGATAGCTAAATGGCTGTCATTTGTATGGAGATATAATAGTATATTAACCTAAATCTCTATGAAGGAAAGGGTTAAACGGCTGTCGTTTGTATGGAGATATAATAGTATATTAACCTAGATCTCATGTAGGTCCCAGTAATATCTATGGAGCTGGGATAGATATGGCGACTACTTATCCACTGCATGATAGCTAATTGGCTGTCGTTTGTATGGAGATATAATAGTATATTAACCTAGATCTCATGTAGGTCCCAGTAATATCTATGGAGGTGGGATAGATATGGGGACTACTTATCCACTGCATGATAGCTAATTGGCTGTCGTTTGTATGGAGATATAGTAGTATATTAACCTAAATCTCTATGAAGGAAAGGGTTAATTAACAGGAGCTATATTTTCTTCAAAATACAAAAAATAAATCCCCCTGGAGAACTTACTAGTAGTATGTAAACAGTATATAATGAGAGATATTGATCAGTTACTGCCCCTGAATACTCAAGGAGGATAGGTCTCTTTACATGGTTTCCTTTGTTTTATTCGTGGTTTCCTTTGCACCACATGCTATCAATTTTCGACCTTTTTCTCATCGTTTGATTATTCTCGACTGATGTCCTACAGTACAGTCAAACCTGTATTAAACAGCCAACCAAGGGAGTCGGAAAAAGTGGCTGCTTAGCACAGGTGGCTGCTTAATAGATCGAATCTAAAATAAAACAACCAATTGGGAATATGTAAACTGGCTGCTTAACACAGGTTGGCTGCTTAATGGAGGTGACCACTAACACAGGTTTGACTGTAATACAGGGTGGCTGCTTAATGGAGGTGACCACTAACACAGGTTTGACTGTAATACATGTTGGCTGTTTAATGGAGGTGACCACTAACACAGGTTTGACTGTAATACAGGTTGGCTGCTTAATGGAGGTGACCATTAACACAGGTTTGACTGTAATACATGTTGGCTGTTTAATGGAGGTGACCACTAACACAGGTTTGACTGTATATCCTGTATACTTTACTGTAGAAATTCGCTATCAATTCATTAATATGATTTTGATAAAATCACATATATCATACCACAACATCTGGTTATAGAACAACAATAAAAACAAAGGAGTCCAACTAAGAGGACTAGTATACACTTGGGGATGGATCAGACTTTATCCGCCAAGGGAGGTAATAGAAAAACGAGCAATGTCTCAATATAAAGTACAGAAGTTCACAGGGATGGTGGTGCTTGCCCAACCATGCTGCCTCGCTAAATAAAGTAATTGGATAGAAAGATTCTAAATATCCCATTTTGAAATGAGAGATATTCCCGTTGGGCTCTAGAAATAGTTCACATGTTTGACACGTGTTTAAGTGTGACCGTTTCCCAGGTAGTCCATAGTACAACAACCAGATTATGTGACTGTTTTCCTGGGTAGTCCATAGTACAACAACCAGATTCTGTGACTGTTTTCCTGGGTAGTCCATAGTACAACAACCAGAATCTGTGACCGTTTCCCAGGTAGTCCATAGTACAACAACCAGATTCTGTGACTGTTTTCCTGGGTAGTCCATAGTACAACAACCAGAATCTGTGACCGTTTCCCAGGTAGTCCAAAGTACAACAACCAGAATCTGTGACCGTTTCCCAGGTAGTCCATAGTACAACAACCAGAATCTGTGACCGTTTCCCAGGTAGTCCAAAGTACAACAACCAGAATCTGTGACCATTTCCCAGGTAGTCCATAGTACAACAACCAGAATCTGTGACCGTTTCCCAGGTAGTCCAAAGTACAACAACCAGAATCTGTGACCGTTTCCCAGGTAGTCCAAAGTACAACAACCAGCCTGGGTCCGAGGTTATAAAACTTTCCTCAAATCTCAAACTCGAGCGTGAGTAATTTGATTGGTAGATTTTGTAATTTGAACTCTGCTGAACCAATCGGAAGCTTGAGACTGAGATTGAGATTGGAGAAAAGTTTTATAACCTCCGGGCCAGATTCTCTGACTATTTTTGACAGTTTTCCTGGGTAGTCCATAGTACAACAAACAGATTCTGTGACTATTTTTTACAGTTTTCCTGGGTAGTCCATAGTACAACAAACAGATTCTGTGACTATTTTTGACAGTTTTCCTGGGTAGTCCATAGTACAACAAACAGATTCTGTGATTATTTTTGACAGTTTTCCTGGGTAGTCCATAGTACAACAAACAGATTCTGTGACTATTTGTGACAGTTTTCCCGGTAGTCGACTGCATAACAAACAGATTATGTGACTGTTTTCCTGGGTAGTCCATAGTATAACAATCAGATTTTGTGTCCAATAAATAATATACACATACCGGTATGTGTAAAATTTAAATGATTTACAAGCATGATCAGGTAAACTGAAATGATATATAAACATAGAATCAGGTAAATGGAAATGATATAAACATAGAATCAGGTAAATGGAAATGATATAAACATAGAATCAGGTAAATGGAAATGATATAAACATAGAATCAGGTAAATGGAAATGATATAAACATAGAATCAGGTAAATGGAAATGATATAAACATAGAATCAGGTAAATGGATATGATATAAACATAGAATCAGGTAAATGGAAATGATATAAACATAGAATCAGGTAAATAGAAATGATATAAACATAGAATCTGGTAAATGGAAATGATATAAACATAGAATCAGGTAAATGGATATGATATAAACATAGAATCAGGTAAATGGAAATGATATAAACATAGAATCAGGTAAATAGAAATGATATAAACATAGAATCTGGTAAATGGAAATGATATAAACATAGAATCAGGTAAATGGATATGATATAAACATAGAATCAGGTAAATGGAAATGATATAAACATAGAATCAGGTAAATAGAAATGATATAAACATAGAATCTGGTAAATGGAAATGATATAAACATAGAATCAGGTAAATGGATATGATATAAACATAGAATCAGGTAAATGGAAATGATATAAACATAGAATCAGGTAAATAGAAATGATATAAACATAGAATCTGGTAAATGGAAATGATATCAACGTAAGATAAGGTATATTTAAACAATGCAATGTGAGAATCATGATCAGAGAGCATTTCTACAGGCTATTATACATTGCTTAATGGTAAATCTGGCTCTCTACAGGCTATACATTGCTCAATGGTAAATCTGGCTCCCATAGAGCCCGAAAAAGGTGGGTACTGAAAGTGCTTCTCCGAAAAGCCAGCATACAAGTCTTGCCCAGCAGTAACAGGCTGTTGTTAAAAGCTACAGTAAAAGACTGGACAAGAAATTCTCGGTTAAAGATTGACACCAAGTAAAAACGCTGGCTATTCCCTAGTGCTCAAATACTGTAATGTTTGTTTTTGTGGTTTAACCCTTTTAACACCACAGACCTCTATATAGGCTTACAAAAAGTGTAGATCCAGATGAGCCGGCTCGTGACGAGCCGTCTCATCAGGATCTGCACTTTTTGCAAGTAGTATTACTAATTTTAGACAAAATTACCCATCTTGATAAATGAACTGGTCCGAATGTAATTTTCTTATTCATTTATTGGTCTAAGAATATCATGGACCAGTCCATGTCAGTTACTTGGTGTTGAAAGAGTTAACATTGCACTAACAGCGTAGGTCATATGGCGACTCCAGCTATTATTGGTGGAGGAAGACCCCGGATGCCCCTCCGAGCAGTATTGCAGGCACGGGTTGGCACACAAGTAGATCCACCGACCTACTGAAAACCAGCTGGATAGCTGTCTCACTTCGACATCCTCAGTGGGATTTGAACCTAGAGTGGAGAGGGGCAAGTGATTTGAAGTCAACGACCTAAACCACTCAGCGAGGGAGGCCCCCTATCGATAGTGATGAATTAGCAATTAATAGCAAATCGTCTGGTAAACAACACCCTCTAATAGCAAATCGTCTGGTAAACAACACCCTCTAATAGCAAATCGTCTGGTAAACAACACCCTCTAATAGCAAATAGTCTGGTAAACAACACCCTCTAATAGCAAATAGTCTGGTAAACAACACCCTCTAATAGCAAATAGTCTGGTAAACAACACCCTCTAATAGCAAATAGTCTGGTAAACAACACCCTCCAGGATTCAGTGACATCTTGGCAGACACAATACAGTTTTAAACGGCCAGCCAAGGGAACGAGAAAACAGTCGCAGTTTATTAGAGTCGGCTGCTAAACAGTGGTTCCAACTAATGGCCAGTGCTGGAATGTTGTAACTGGCTGATTAATACAGGCATCTTGCTAATATAGAGGTGGTTGCATATACAGGTTTTGCTTAAGGTCAATGGGCAAGCATGTGGATCGCCCAGTTCCATTGTGTCGACCATGAATTAAGAGCCTCCCTCATTTTGTTCTTAAACTGTTTTATTGCAGCATCGTCTTTGAGATTGAGGGCCAACGTGTCCTTCAAATAGTCGAGATCATTGACGGACGTCAGCTGTGGAATGCCGGACATCAACATCATCATGAAGAGTCGGATCATAAGATGACCGCGCCGCCGCAGGGCCAAGTATGCCTTTATACAACACTCTTCAAACCTGCGTGAATATATAAGCATTATTTTACAACGATTCGGAAACAAGCTGAAACAACTTATTTTAATCACTCTCGTTGGCGCGGATGAGAGTGTATCTGGGACAGGACAGACAGACAGACAAGACAGACAGACATACAAGACAGACCGACAGACAGACAAGATAAGACAGACGGCCAACAGACAGACAGACTAACTTTTTATAATTCTGTTTCTCTGACTCTGCCTTGGTGATCACGTAATGGAAATGCGGCGTAAGCACGAACGGAACACGCTCTCGCTTGAAACCATACTTGGACTTGAAGTTCCCAAGAAAATGTCCAAAATCTATGTGAAAGAGCTGAAACGATATGATAATAAATAGAGGATCTTTTTATCACATAAACCAAATACGCAGTAAAAGTGTGTCACAATTGAACACACTTCCCCTTTAGCAAATGAAAGCCAGAGTTTCTACTTAGCCTAATGGGCCAAGAAAATAGTGTGACACTAAATACTCCAATTTTTTTTTTTTCTTCCTTTGTAAACAGTTTTTAAACTATCACAACATATCATGTGCAACAATTTAATATTAAACATTTTTAAATTATTTTCAAACAGTCTTTGTAACAAATACAAATACAAAATGTACACGATGTTTTGGCAAATGACGTCACAATCAAAGTTACACAGCGCATGTGATTCGCCCACGCATTTGCCTCATTTGCATATTTAATACACTAGTGTATTACCGAATTTATGACATGGCTTTATTAAACTCCCGCGCCATAGTTTATGTGATAAACAACACTAACTGAAATATTCCTGTTGTTGTTGTTGTTATGCTTTACGACACAGCTTCACAGTGCCGCTTACTTGGTGCCATACAGGAACAATAATTTTGGTTTCACATATCGCATACATCGAAAAACAAATATGAGAAATGGAACCAAAACTTTCACACCTCCGGGAATCACAGAGATGCAATTCACTTCAATTCAAACTTTACTTGTGAGTATTTTGTGAGTGAGTATTGAGTATTTGGTTTAACGGTGCATCAGCACAGCTAAGGCTACATGGCGCCGGGTTAAGTATATTGTATACAAGATAGTGTAACATACTGTGAGCCCGCTCAGACCGTGTCTCATTTATATGAAAAAGTTGGCAGTTTCTTACGGAGGTTGGTGCACCCAAGTACTGGTTAACCGCTGGAGCCTGCCCAGGAAAGGTGTTGTTAGGTAAACTGCCCACCGGCGATATAGCCCAAAATGGTGCTGATGCAGGCGTAAAACCCGAAATATAACATAACTGTAACATACTGTATGTAGTAAAATTGTAATGACGAAAGGTCAATTGCAACAAAATTTATCAAGCTGTAAAAATGATAAAAAAATGTCAGTTGTAAAAACTGTATATAAACCAGTAAAACTTTACAATTTATGGAAAAGATGTGATTCTTTTAAAAATGTAATAATGTATTTAAAATCAACAGTGTCGAAAAGCTCCTTCATTGTCACAACTGTATAATATTTTTGACGAATGAGTGCTAAATCTACACAGTGAATTAAAATGTGTTCAACATTTATAGAGGAATGGTATACACCATGGTGGATCCTCTCTTTTCAATAAAAATGAGTGTGTGAAACGGGTATGTCCAAGTCTCAACAGTGACATTACTGTTTCCTCTCTATGGTTGGAGTGATAAACAAAAGATGATTTACCAATGTTTGGCTTAATTGGTTGCAGTTTATTGAATTGTATGTTATTCCAAGTGGTTTGCCATTTTGAAGTAATGTAAGAAAGAATCGATTGCCTAGCATCAGTGTATGGTACATGTGTTTTATAATTTATACAGTCTAGTTTAAGTGCATCGTTTGCACTTTGATCAGCCATTTCATTTACTTGTAGTCAGAGTTTTACAAAACAAATAACATTAGCAATTATATCAGCAGACCATATACTCTGTTAGACTGTTATAATTACACTAATCGATATTCTATATTATCTGAATGGCCGGGAACCACAAGTGTTACGGTAACTGGTAACCTTTGCAGGGGATCCATCCCTCTGACTCTACTACCTAAATAGACAATATGGATTTGTTTATTTTGTCCCTTTTTCTTCAGTAAATAAACAAATAAATAGATTTATCCTAGCCTAAACTTTAGTAAACTGTTATTTACAACATCATTATTGATTTCGTAAATAAATTTACATATAATAAGAGGCCTCCATGGCCGAGAGGCTACTGTCATTGACTTCAAATCATTTCCCCCTCACCGCTGTAGATTTGAATCCTAATGGGGGTATCAAATTATTTCATGTGAGGAAGCTAGCCAGCTGGCTTGTGGAAGGTCAGTGGTTCTATCCGGGTTCCTGTCAGTGATCAGAGGGGCACACACGGTCTTCCTCCACAAATAACAACTGGAGAGTCGCCATATAACCTAACCTGTCGCTGTAACTTTAAACCCCCACAAACAAATAATAATAATTTCACAAAAATATGGTCTCAAATTAATATTGTTACTAATATTTCAATGTGCAGCACATTCTATATATACACATGCTGGGGCTTTAAGAGATTGAGGTTAGTCTAAACTTTATTTATTTTACAACGATTGCGAAGCAAGTTTTAACAACTTATATGAATCACACATATGAAAGCGTAAATGTGGTCATTTGTGTGGGAGGAAACCGGAGTACCCGGAGAAAACCCACCTGTCCGATCTGGCGACCACCATACCATCTCGCATACTACCTGGTCCGAGGATCGAACCCGGGTTGCATTGGTCAGAAGCGAGTGATTAATATAAGTTGTTAGAACTTGCTTCGCAATTGTTGTAAAATAAATAAAGTTTAAACTATAAATGCAATTACATTAATAATGCCGATCCACTTGACGAGTCACAAGGCTCCTTGCATTGGGCCTTTGTTCAGAAACTTCTTTCAACGATTGACACCAATGTGAGGAATAGCAAACATAAATAATGTACATAAATCTTAGAAAACGCTCAAGAAAACCTTTTGCATTTTTATCAACCACGCTGATTCATATGCAGCGTTTACCGTACGGCAAACCATGTGTAGTATGTGGATCTATGTAGTGAAAACCGGCAGTATGCAGGGGACGCTAGTAGTGTGGGGCAGGGGACCCTGGTAGTGTGGGGCAGGGGACCCTGGTAGTGTGGGGCAGGGGACCCTGGTAGTGTGGGGCAGGGGACCCTGGTAGTGTGGGGCAGGGGACGCTAGTAGTGTGGGGCAGGGGACCCTGGTAGTGTGGGCAGGGGACCCTGGTAGTGTGGGGCAGGGGACGCTGGTAGTGTGGGGCAGGGGACGCTTGTAGTGTGGGGCAGGGGACGCTAGTAGTGTGGGGCAGGGGACGCTAGTAGTGTGGGGCAGGGGACCCTGGTAGTGTGGGGCAGGGGACGCTAGTAGTGTGGGGCAGGGGACGCTAGTAGTGTGGGGCAGGGGACGCTAGTAGTGTGGGGCAGGGGACGCTAGTAGTGTGGGGCAGGGGACGCTAGTAGTGTGGGGCAGGGGACGCTAGTAGTGTGGGGCAGGGGACGCTGGTAGTGTGGGGCAGGGGACGCTGGTAGTGTGGGGCAGGGGACGCTGGTAGTGTGGGGCAGGGGACGCTGATAGTGTGGGGCAGGGGACGCTAGTAGTGTGGGGCAGGGGATGCTAGTAGTGTGGGGCAGGGGACGCTGGTAGTGTGGGGCAGGGGACGCTAGTAGTGTGGGGCAGGGGATGCTAGTAGTGTGGGGCAGGGGACGCTGGTAGTGTGGGGCAGGGGACGCTAGTAGTGTGGGGCAGGGGACGCTAGTAGTGTGGGGCAGGGGACCCTGGTAGTGTGGGGAAGGGGACCCTGGTAGTGTGAGGCAGGGGACCCTGGTAGTTAGTGTGGCACATCACACATTTTATTATTTATTTATCATTTTTGTAGCGTTACCTGTCCAGTTTCTTTGAGCATAATATTATCATTATGTCTATCACCTATACCGAGCACGTACGTGGCCACGGTGTATCCTGCACACGACAGGGTAAACTCTTCTATAGCCGTCTCAAGTCTGAAATATGGAGCACGTTAATAAAAAGAATACTATAGTTTGTTGTTTGTTCAGGTTTTACGCCTGCATCATCACAATTTTGGGCTATATCGCCAGTGGTCAGTTTATCTAACAACACCTTTCGTGGGCAGGCTCCTGCAGTTCACCAGTATTTGGTGCACCAACCTCTGTAAGAAATTGACAACTTTTTCACATAAATGAGACACGGCCTGAGCAGGATTCAAGCCCGTACCATTAGTGATGATAGGTTATAGTGGTATACAAGTCACAGACCGTAACCACTCAACGACAGAAGCGTGTGTTTGTTTGTGTTTTCATTTGTTTGTTTGTGTGATTGTTTCTGCGTGCATTTGTTTGTGTGTTCATTTGTTTGCTTGTGTGATTGTTTGTGCGTGCGATTGTTTCTGTGTTCATTTGTTTGTGTTTTCATTTGTAGGTCATGGAAATGTAGTTTCTTTCCAACTTGTAGTTTAGGAGTGATCCTCACTGTTTTGCTTCAGATTGGGTAGAACCAGCAATGTTCTGAAAGCCAGCTGAATAGCTTTCCTACCTGAAACAATCTCACCCAGTAGGGTTGGATAGCAAGCGAGCATCAGTCCTTGACATAAATCACTAAGTGATGGATGCCTTGGATGGCTCTATCAGACATTGTATGACAATATGCACTGTTATCCCCCCTTTCCCAACCCTAGCAAGTTGCCAATACACATAATGGTAAACCAGCACTGTTACCTCTCCTTCCCAACCCTAGCAAGTTGCCAATACACATACTGGTAAACCAGCACTGTTACCTCCCCTTCCCAACCTAGCAAGTTGCCAATACACATACTGGTAAACCAGCACTGTTACCTCTCCTTCCCAACCCTAGCAAGTTGCCAATACACATACTGGTAACCCAGCACTGTTACCTCCCCTTCCCAACCTAGCAAGTTGCAATACACATAATGGTAAACCAGCACTGTTACCTCCCCTTTCCAACCTAGCAAGTTGCCAATAACATAATGGTAAACCGCACTGTTATCTCCCCTTCCAACCCTAGCAAGTTGCCAATACACATAATGGTAAACCAGCACTGTTACCTCCCCTTTCCAACCCTAGCAAGTTGCCAATACACATAATGGTAAACCAGCACTGTTACCTCCCCTTTCCAACCCTAGCAAGTTGCCAATACACATAATGGTAACCCAGCACTGTTACCTCCCCTTCCCAACCCTAGCAAGTTGCCAATACACATAATGGTAACCCAGCACTGTTACCTCCCCTTCCCAACCCTAGCAAGTTGCCAATACACATAATGGTAAACCAGCACTGTTACCTCCCTTCCCAACCCTAGCAAGTTGCCAATACACATACTGGTAAACCAGCACTGTTACCTCCCCTTCCCAACCTAGCAAGTTGCCAATACACATAATGGTAACCAGCACTGTTACCTCCCCTTCCCAACCTAGCAAGTTGCCAATACACATACTGGTAAACAAGCACTGTTACCTCCCTTTTCCATCCTAGCAAGTTGCCAATACACATAATGGAACCCAGCACTGTTACCTCCCCTTCCCAACCTAGCAAGTTGCCAATACACATAATGGTAAACCAGCACTGTTACCTCCCCTTCCCAACCCTAGCAAGTTGCCAATACACATAATGGTAAACCAGCACTGTTACCTCCCCTTCCCAACCCTAGCAAGTTGCCAATACACATAATGGTAAACCAGCACTGTTACCTCCCCTTCCCAACCCTAGCAAGTTGCCAATACACATAATGGTAACCCAGCACTGTTACCTCCCCTTCCCAACCCTAGCAAGTTGCCAATACACATAATGGTAAACTAGCACTGTTACCTCCCCTTTCCAATCCTAGCAAGTTGCCAATACACATAATGGTAAACCAGCACTGTTACCTCCCCTTCCCAACCCTAGCAAGTTGCCAATACACATAATGGTAACCCAAAGTTAGTCAGGATATTTTTTCCCAAGGGAAAACAGGAGTGGGAGTCAAACAGTGGCTCATTTGTTTGTGTTTCCTTATGGACACTAGAAATATATTCCCAACGTGTGCCCGGACTACACATTACAACTAAGAATACGTTCATGGTAATAGAATATGAATATAACTCATCTGGCAAATGATGAAATATTTAATGCACAGGTAAAACATGAAATATTTAATGCACAGATAAAACATGATATATTTAATGCACAGATAAAACATGATATATTTAATGCACAGATAAAACATGAAATATTTAATGCACAGGTAAAACATGAAATATTTAATGCACAGATAAAACATGAAATATTTAATGCACAGATAAAACATGATTTTTGGTTGTATACTTAATGCACAAATAAAACATGAAATATTTAATGCACAGATAAAACATGAACTATTTAAACAGACAAAACTTGAAATATTTAATGCACAGACAAAACTTGAAATATTTAATGCACAGATAAAACATGAAATATTTAAACAGACAAAACTTGAAATATTTAATGCACAGATAAAACATGAAATATTTAAACAACAGACAAAACTTGAAATATTTAATGCAAAGATATAAACATACTCTTTTCCGTCGCCATTTTTGTCTTTCAACCAATCATACAGTGTTCGTTTGTCAAAAGCACCTTTGTTTCCAAGTTTTTGTATCTTTGCCAGCGTAACTGCACTGCGGACAACTTCTATCATACCCTGCTCAAAACCCGTTGCAACGCATCCATATGCACTTATCCTGCAAATAAAATTCATACAGTCAAACCTGTGTTAGTGGTCACCTCCATTAAGCAGCCAACCTGTATTAAGCAGCCAGTTTCCAGATTCCCAATATGTTGTTTTATTATGTATTTGGCCTCTATTAAGCAGCCACATGTGCTAAGCAGCGACTTTCTCTGACTCCCTTGGCTGGCTGCTTAAGACAGGTTTGACTGCTATGTTATGTTATATTTCGGGTTTAACGCCTGCATCAGCACCATTTTGGGCTATTTCGCCGGCGGGCAGTTTACCTAACAACACCTTTCCTGGGCAGGCTCCAGCGGTTAACCAGTAACTTGGGTGCACCAACCTCCGTAAGAAACTGCCAACTTGTTCATATAAATGAGACACGGCCTGAGCGGGGCTCGAACCCGTGACCATCAGTGATGATAGGTTACAATGATATACAAGTCAGCGACCGTAACCACTCGACCACGGAGGCGGACTAGGTTTGACTGTATAATGCAAATCAGTGCAATGAAACCAATACATGTCTTGACAGGGACGTAGCTCCTATAAGGTCCTGAAGGCCCGAGCCTGCACATTGTCACAGAAACAGGGACGTAGCTCCTATAAGGTCCTGAAGGCCCGGGCCTGCACATTGTCACAGAAACAGGGACGTAGCTCCTATAAGGTCCTGAAGGCCCGGGCCTGCACATTGTCACAGAAACAGGGACGTAGCTCCTATAAGGTCCTGAAGGCCCGGGCCTGCACATTGTCACAGAAACAGGGACGTAGCTCCTATAAGGTCCTGAAGGCCCGGGCCTGCACATTGTCACAGAAACAGGGACGTAGCTCCTATAAGGTCCTGAAGGCCCGGGCCTGCACATTGTCACAGAAACAGGGACGTAGCTCCTATAAGGTCCTGAAGGCCCGGGCCTGCACATTGTCACAGAAACAGGGACGTAGCTCCTATAAGGTCCTGAAGGCCCGGGCCTGCACATTGTCACAGAAACAGGGACGTAGCTCCTATAAGGTCCTGAAGGCCCGGGCCTGCACATTGTCACAGAAACAGGGACGTAGCTCCTATAAGGTCCTGAAGGCCCGGGCCTGCACATTGTCACAGAAACAGGGACGTAGCTCCTATAAGGTCCTGAAGGCCCGGGCCTGCACATTGTCACAGAAAATGAAAATTCAAATATGCCAAAAATGCAATAAAAAGTGGCTGGGGATATTGGCATGTCTGTATTGAATAGAATCTAGACCAACAGTGACATATCTCAACACTCGATCATATAGTTTTGTAGTCACTGTGACATTTCGTCTCTGTTTATAGCAATTTTAGACCCAATTTAGTATCATTTTGAAAAATGCATCGAAATTTGAACATTTAAGAAGTACATTAAAATGAGTCAGGAGTGCACGTTCGACGTTCTATGATTCCAGATTGTCTTAGTGGAGCATCCCCCAAGATCCTCCAGCAACGCTGTACCTTCGTTGCTCAATTAGGATCCTCCAGCAATGCTGTACCTTCATTGCTCAATTAAGATCCTCCAGCAACGCTGTACCTTCGTTGCTCAATTAAGATCCTCCAGCAATGCTGTACCTTCGTTGCTCAATTAAGATCCTCCAGCAACGCTGTACCTTCGTTGCTCAATTAAGATCCTCCAGCAAAGCTGTACCTTCGTTGCTCAATTAAGATCCTCCAGCAACGCTGTACCTTCGTTGTTCAATTAAGATCCTCCAGCAAAGCTGTACCATCGTTGCTCAATTAAGATCCTCCAGCAACGCTGTACCTTCGTTGCTCAATTAAGATCCTCCAGCAAAGCTGTACCTTCATTGCTCAATTAAGATCCTCCAGCAACGCTGTACCTTCGTTGCTCAATTAAGATTCTCCAGCAACGCTGTACCTTCGTTGCTCAATTAAGATCCTCCAGCAACGCTGTACCTTCGTTGCTCAATTAGGATCCTCCAGCAACGCTGTACCTTCGTTGCTCAATTAATATCCTCCAGCAACGCTGTACCTTCGTTGCTCAATTAGGATCCTCCAGCAACGCTGTACCTTCGTTGCTCAATTAGAGTCCTCCAGCAACGCTGTACCTTCGTTGCTCAATTAAGATCCTCCAGCAACGCTGTACCTTCGTTGCTCAATTAAGATCCTCCAGCAACGCTGTACCTTCGTTGCTCAATTAAGATCCTCCAGCAACGCTGTACCTTCGTTGCTCAATTAGGATCCTCCAGCAACACTGTACCTTCATTGCTCAATTAAGATCCTCCAGCAACGCTGTACCTTCGTTGCTCAATTAGGATCCTCCAGCAATGCTGTACCTTCGTTACTCAATTAAGATCCTCCAGCAACGCTGTACCTTCGTTGCTCAATTAAGATCCTCCAGCAACGCTGTACCTTCGTTGCTCAATTAAGATCCTCCAGCAACGCTGTACCTTCGTTGCTCAATTAAGATCCTCCAGCAACGCTGTACCTTCGTTGCTCAATTAAGATCCTCCAGAACGTAGGTTCGATCCCCCATCTGACCATAATAAAATTAAGTCTTTCAGATGGGACGCTAAACCTAGGTCTCGTGTCGGTGCTTTACACCGTGCACGTAAAAGAACCAGAGGAGACTCTGGAATGGGTCTGTGTCTGTATCATGCACTATCCTCCAAAATCTAAAATGAATAATCACTCATATGGGCAACCGGTAGCGACGATAAATAAATGTAGAACACACATCAGTATTTCTGGTAGTGAACAATATCTATGGAGCCGTTACGATTGTGCCCTTAGGCAAGGCATTTAAATTCCACATTGCCTCTTCTCTCTCCTTCATGGCGATGGATTCCATCAGGAATGAGGTCTCGAGAGTGATTAATATAAATTGAAAGAACTTCTTTCGCAATCGAGCTAAAATAAATTTGTATAAACTATGGGATAAATGAAAAGTTTGCTAAGTTCAATATTACCCGGTACTGGTACACAAAGATTATGTTGTTTTTCATAACATAAAGGTTCACCTAAACAAAGTGCCAATAGAGACCGTGCCACAATGAGACTCCCGAACAATTTAACATATTATCTTAGAAGCCAACAGGATAATTTTACCTAGGAATGAATGAGACAAAATACTGTCTGTAACTTATCTGGGAACTAAACACCATGTCTGCTAAATTCAAAACCTCCAAATCCAGACCCTCTCGAGACCCTCTCCTGGTTCCATCAATCTATATAACTTACGGGAGATCCACCAGACATTCTGCTGGTTCCATCAATCTATATAACTTACCGGAGTTCCAGACCTTCTCCTGGTTCCATCAATCTATATAACTTACCGGAGATCCAGACCTTCTGCTGGTTCCATCAATCTATATAACTTACCGGAGTTCCAGACCTTCTGCTGGTTCCATCAATCTATATAACTTACCGGAGATCCAGACCTTCTGCTGGTTCCATCAATCTATATAACTTACCCGAGATCCAGACCTCCGGGTTCCATCAATCTATATAACTTACCGGAGGTCCAGACATTCTCCTGGTTCCATCAATCTATATAACTTACCGGAGGTCCAGACATTCTGCTGGTTCCATCAATCTATATAACTTACCGGAGTTCCAGACATTCTCCTGGTTCCATCAATCTATATAACTTACCGGAGGTCCAGACATTCTGCTGGTTCCATCAATTTATATAACTTACCAGAGATCCAGACCTTCTGCTGGTTCCATCAATTTATATAACTTACCAGAGATCCAGACATTCTGCTGGTTCCATCAATCTATATAACTTACCGGAGGTCCAGACCTTCTCCTGGTTCCATCAATCTATATAACTTACCGGAGAACCAGACATTCTGATGGTTCCATCAATCTATATAACTTACCGGAGTTCCAGACCTCCGGGTTCCATCAATCTATATAACTTATCGGAGGTCCAGACCTTCGGCTGGTTCCATCAATCTATATAACTTACCGGAGATCCAGACCTTCTGCTGGTTCCATCAATCTATATAACTTACCCGAGATCCAGACCTCCGGGTTCCATCAATCTATATAACTTACCGGAGGTCCAGACATTCTCCTGGTTCCATCAATCTATATAACTTACCGGAGGTCCAGACATTCTGCTGGTTCCATCAATCTATATAACTTACCGGAGTTCCAGACATTCTCCTGGTTCCATCAATCTATATAACTTACCTGAGGTCCAGACATTCTGCTGGTTCCATCAATTTATATAACTTACCAGAGATCCAGACCTTCTGCTGGTTCCATCAATTATATAACTTACCAGAGATCCAGACATTCTGCTGGTTCCATCAATCTATATAACTTACCGGAGGTCCAGACCTTCTCCTGGTTCCATCAATCTATATAACTTACCGGAGAACCAGACATTCTGATGGTTCCATCAATCTATATAACTTACCGGAGTTCCAGACCTCCGGGTTCCATCAATCTATATAACTTACCGGAGGTCCAGACCTTCTGCTGGTTCCATCAATCTATATAACTTACCCGAGATCCAGACATTCTGCTGGTTCCATCAATCTATATAACTTACCCGAGATCCAGACCTTCTGCTGGTTCCATCAATTTATATAACTTACCCGAGATCCAGACCTTCTGCTGGTTCCATCAATCTATATAACTTACCGGAGTTCCAGACCTCCGGGTTCCATCAATCTATATAACTTACCCGAGATCCAGACCTTCTGCTGGTTCCATCAATCTATATAACTTACCCGAGATCCAGACCTTCTGCTGGTTCCATCAATCTATATAACTTACCGGAGTTCCAGATCTCCGGGTTCCATCAATCTATATAACTTAACGGAGTTCCAGAACTCCGGGTTCCATCAATCTATATAACTTACCGGAGCTCCAGACCTCCGGGTTCAATCAATCTATATAACTTACCGGAGCTCCAGACCTCCGGGTTCCATCAATCTATATAACTTACCGGAGCTCCAGACCTCCGGGTTCCATCAATCTATATAACTTACCGGAGTTCCAGACCTCCTCCTGGTTCCATCAATCTATATAACTTACCGGAGATCCAGACCTTCTGCTTGCCAAATACTGTCCATCACTTGCAACATCTGTAAGGTTAACATGTCTTGGCGAAGATCTGAAATGATCCAGCATGGCGCCATCAAACAATGAAAGCGAAACAATGAATTTGTAATAACCACAAAACAAATTTTCCAATGCATTTCATAATGCAAACTCTGAACAGGAGATGTTGATGTTGCTTATGATAAATGACATAAATTCATGCCATAAAATTGGATGGGAAAATGTTTCTTTTTATCGGCATGGTTACAAATATAAAATAAGCTCAGAATAGAGGACATATCTAGTTACACAACGTTGTGTACTTCATTTTATTATAAAACTGTATATTAAATGATTTGCAATACCCTTTAAACCCATTCCTTATATGTGGCAAAGGGTACTTAACCCTTTCCTTCATAGAGATTTAGCTTAATATACTATTATATCTCCATACAAACGACAGCCATTTAACCCTTTCCTTCATAGAGATTTAGCTTAATATACTATTATATCTCCATACAAATGACAGCCATTTAACACTTTCCTTCATAGAGATTTAGCTTAATATACTATTATATCTCCATACAAACGACAGCCAGTTAACCCTTTCCTTCATAGAGTTTTAGCTTAATATACTATTATATCTCCATACAAACGGCAGCCAGTTAACCTTTCCTTCATAGAGATTTAGCTTAATATACTATTATATCTCCATACAAACGGCAGCCAGTTAACCTTTCCTTCATAGAGATTTAGCTTAATATACTATTATATCTCCATACAAACGACAGCCATTTAACCCTTTCCTTCATAGAGATTTAGCTTAATATACTATTATATCTCCATACAAACAACAGCCATTTAACCCTTTCCTTCATAGAGATTTAACTTAATATACTATTATATCTCCATACAAACGACAGCCAGTTAACCCTTTCCTTCATAGAGATTTAGGTTAATATACTATTATATCTCCATACAAACGACAGCCACTTAACCCTTTCCTTCATAGAGATTTAGGTTAATATACTATTATATCTTCACACAAACAACAGCCATTTAACCCTTTCCTTCATAGAGATATAGGTTAATATACTATTATATCCCCATACAAACGACAGCCATTTAACCCTTTCCTTCATAGAGATTTAGCTTAATATACTATTATATCTCCATACAAACGACAGCCATTTAACTCTTTCCTTCATAGAAGATTTAGGTTAATATACTATTATATCTCCATACAAACGACAGCCATTTAGCTATCATGCAGTGGATAAGTAGTCGCCATATCTATCCCGCTTCAATAGATATTACTGGGACTTCATAGATAATTAGGTTAATATACTATTATATTTGTAATGTCATCAAGAGGTGCTTCTATGAGGGAAAGGGTTTATGAACATTGGTTTGGCTACTACATTGTCAATGTATGTCGTATTGGTAATGTCATCAAGAGGTGCTTCTATGAGGGAAAGGGCTAATGAACATTGGTTTGGCTACTACATTGTCAATGTATGTTGTATTGGTAATGGCATCAAGAGGTGCTTCTATGAGGGAAAGGGTTTATGAACATTGGTTTGGCTACTACATTGTCAATGTATGTTGTATTGGTAATGGCGTCAAGAGGTGCTTCTATGAGGGACAGGGTTTATGAACATTGGTTTGGCTACTACATTGTCAATGTATGTTGTATTGGTAATGGCGTCAAGAGGTGCTTCTATGAGGGACAGGGTTTATGAACATTGGTTTGGCTACTACATTGTCAATGTATGTTGTATTGGTAATGGCGTCAAGAGGTGCTTCTATGAGGGAAAGGGTTTATGAACATTGGTTTGGCTACTACATTGTCAATGTATGTTGTATTGGTAATGGCGTCAAGAGGTGCTTCTATGAGGGAAAGGGTTAATGTTAACGACCGTCCAAAATTAGGTTGCATAGACTTCACTACATGTGACACAATGGGAAATTTAATCACATATGCATCAATAATTTGTACATACTACAGTCAACGTGTGTGTTAGCAGTCACCTCTATTAACCCTTTGCATTCTAGCGGCAGATAAAATCACTTTTGCAAACAGCATAGAGTCAGATCAGACGGCACAGAACTGGCTGCTTAATACAGGTGACAACTAACACAGGTTTGACTGATGTTCTATCTTAATTCTACACCCGCCACGTCTACACCCGCACACCCGCCACATCTATACGCGCCACATGGCGGGTATTGGAGCGGTGAGGAGCTGGCAATAAGAAGTATATAACCGTAACCATGGTGTTGCCTCACTGACACAGACGGATCTGTAGTCCAGTGGTAACACGCAAGTTTGATCTGACCCTAATAAAATTAACAGTCTTTCCGATGGGACGTTAATCCGAGGTCTTGTGTCGGTACTTTACACTGTGCACGTAAAAGAACCAGAGGAGACTCCAGAATGGGTCTCTGTCTGTATCATTGCACTATCCTCCAACAATTCTAAAATGACTAATCTCTTCATGAGGCATCGCTCATATGGGTAAATGGTAGCGACGATAAATAAACGTAAAACACACACCTCACTGAGCCGCAATAAAACTGCTCATTATATGTTATATCCTACCTATATAAGTTTTCTTTCATTCTAATCCCTTTCAGTCTACTGTTGTTAAATTATATGTAAAATGTTAATTCCGTTATGTACATGTAAAATACTGAAATAAATAATGTTTAAATTAAAATCATTACCCTGCTTGTATTAGGTCATATGTTCACCGATGGTATGATAAACTTCAGCAGGTCATGAATATTCGGTAATCTATCCTTTCTAATATTTTAATCATCTTCTTTGTCAGAAAATATGATAAATAGAATATTAGGTTCCCGTCTTATAAATTTTAATTTTTAATGTTTCTAACTGAAAATTTGACCATCCGAATATATACAGGCTGCCCACTATCATGGTACACAGAAGAGCTTCGCTTTGTATATTTTCACCAACTCGCCTAATTAATAAACAGTAACATAATATTCTCTATATATTCTTCTAAATGATGCTAATTAAATCTCATCAGTTCGCTTCAGGTGTGAAAGGTCAGGAGTTCGAGCCCTGCTGGAGCCTTTACGATTGTGCCCTTAGGCAAGGCATTTAAATTCCACGTTGCCTCTTCTCTCTCCCTCGTGCTGATGGATTCCATCAGGAATGAGGTCTCGAGAGTGATTACTATAAGTTGAAATAACTTGTTTCGCAATCGAGCGTAACCCTTTCAACACCACAGACCTCTAAATTGGCTTACAAAAAAGTGTAGATCCAGATGAGCCGGCTCGTGACGAGCCGTCTCATCAGGATCTGCACTTTTTTCAAGTAATATAACTATTTTTAGAATTTTTTTTATCCATTTTGATAAATGAACTGATCCAAATGTAATTTTGTTAATTAATTTATTGGTCTAAAAATATCATGGACCAGTCCATGTCAGTTACTTGGTGTTGAATGGGTTAAATAAATTTGTATTAACGAATTAATCTCATTGATCTTACCATCTCCATTTTTGTAGATAATGTGGTTATCCTGCCCTTCCTCATCCTCGTTCGACCAGACAAGATAGAGAGGACGTTTCTTCGAGTCCATAAACTTACACTCCTCCGTGCTATAATAAATCAGAAGACCAAAATATCTTAAATGTACCGTCGCATATAAGATGACCCCCTCCTACTTTGGTCTTGATATACGTGGGTTTTGGCATGCACTCGCATATACGCCGGGTTGATCCTGAAATCTGCAGGTTGATAATATGGACACCAGACACAAGTATAAAGTGCATGTTTAGCCAGTGAAAGTTGAAGGCAACAGATGGATCTGTAGTCTCCATCTGTAGTCCAGTGGTAACACGCTGGACTGGTAATCTTGGGATCGCAGATTCGTTCCCCTGTCTGACCCTAATAAAATGAACAGTCTTTCAGATGGGACGTTAAACCGAGGTCTCGTGTCGGTGCTTTACACCGTGCACGTAAAAGAACAAGAGGAGACTCTGGAATGGGTCTCTGTCTGTATCATTGCACTATCCTCCAAAAATGACTAATGTCTTCAGGAGGCGTCGCTCATATGGGCAACCGGTAGCGACGATAAATGAACGTAAAACACACATGCAAGTTGAAGGAATGTTCCGCGTCCTTTCTTTTCTAAAACATAATTATGGATACTACGTAACACATTTAAAAAAAATGTTTAGCGCTCTCTTATAAGTCATGAAGTCTGCCAGCTGTCTGATTAGCGCAGTGGTTAGCGCTCTCTTATAAGTCATGAAGTCTGCCAGCTGTCTGATTAGCGCAGTGGTTAGCGCTCTCTTATAAGACATGAAGTCTGCCAGCTGTCTGATTAGCGCAGTGGTTAGCGCGCTCTTATAAGTCATGAAGTCTGCCAGCTGTCTGATTAGCGCAGTGGTTAGCGCTCTCTTATAAGTCATGAAGTCTGCCAGCTATCTGATTAGCGCAGTGGTTAGCGCTCTCTTATAAGTCATGAAGTCTGCCAGCTGTCTGATTAGCGCAGTGGTTAGCGCTCTCTTATAAGTCATGAAGTCTGCCAGCTGTCTGATTAGCGCAGTGGTTAGCGCTCTCTTATAAGTCATGAAGTCTGCCAGCTGTCTGATTAGCGCAGTGGTTAGCGCTCTCTTATAAGTCATGAAGTCTGCCAGCTGTCTGATTAGCGCAGTGGTTAGCGCGCTCTTATAAGACATGAAGTCTGCCAGCTGTCTGATTAGCGCAGTGGTTAGCGCGCTCTTATAAGACATGAAGTCTGCCAGCTGTCTGATTAGCGCAGTGGTTAGCGCGCTCTTATAAGTCATGAAGTCTGCCAGCTGTCTGATTAGCGCAGTGGTTAGCGCTCTCTTATAAGACATGAAGTCTGCCAGCTGTCTGATTAGCGCAGTGGTTAGCGCGCTCTTATAAGACATGAAGTCTGCCAGCTGTCTGATTAGCGCAGTGGTTAGCGCTCTCTTATAAGTTATGAAGTCTGCCAGCTGTCTGATTAGCACAGTGGTTAGCGCGCTCTTATAAGACATGAAGTCTGCCAGCTGTCTGATTAGCGCAGTGGTTAGCGCGCTCTTATAAGACATGAAGTCTGCCAGCTGTCTGATTAGCGCAGTGGTTAGCGCTCTCTTATAAGACATGAAGTCTGCCAGCTGTCTGATTAGCGCAGTGGTTAGCGCTCTCTTATAAGACATGAAGTCTGCCAGCTGTCTGATTAGCGCAGTGGTTAGCGCGCTCTTATAAGACATGAAGTCTGCCAGCTGTCTGATTAGCGCAGTGGTTAGCGCTCTCTTATAAGACATGAAGTCTGCCAGCTGTCTGATTAGCGCAGTGGTTAGCGCTCTCTTATAAGA
The DNA here is from genome assembly GCA_014843695.1 of Archivesica marissinica. Classification (NCBI taxonomy): domain Eukaryota; kingdom Metazoa; phylum Mollusca; class Bivalvia; order Venerida; family Vesicomyidae; genus Archivesica; species Archivesica marissinica. The sequence continues at coordinate 76,275,982 of CM026386.1, read as the reverse complement.
CATGAAGTCTGCCAGCTGTCTGATTAGTGCAGTGGTTAGCGCTCTCTTATAAGACATGAAGTCTGCCAGCTGTCTGATTAGCGCAGTGGTTAGCGCGCTCGCTTCTCAGCAATGCAACCCGGGTTCAATCCTCGGACCGGATGTATGCGAGATGGTACGGTGGTCGTCAGATTGGATAGGTGGTTTTTCTCCGTGTACTCCGATTTTCTCTCACACGAATGACCACATTTACGCTTTCATCCGCGCCAACGAGAGTGATTAATATAAGTTGTTAGAACTTGCTTCGCAATCGTTGTACAATAAATGAAGTTTAAACAAAGACAGGAGAGCCACGTTGAGGCCATAATCTGGTGGTAATTTTAGCCAAAACTGGCTTATAATCCCTTCCTTCAATTCATCTGATTTTTTTTTGGGATTTTTTTTTACAATACAATACATTTTATTGCATGAAAACATATACAATGTTTTATAGCAAAATACAAACTGAGATATAGTGAGAACAACATGTTATAATTTTCTGAAGAGATCTAAACTAGGGTATAAGATGTGTTGAGCATAAAAGTTGAACAGAGGTAAGTTGAAACAATATGGGTTTGTTCATATAAGCACTAGTTTGGTTTTAATTACGGCGTATGCAATATGTTGGCAAGATATATAAACTTTGATAGATTATATAAAACTTTTCTTGACCGAGATTCTAATAGATATTGAAATTTATGTTGTGTTGGCCAATGACAATAATAAGGTCTAAAATATCGTGTTCTCGATATATCGATATATACCTGTACATTTTGTATTGCAACCGAGGAAATTAAACGCAGTATTGGACATGATAAACAATGGAAGGATGGTAAACCAATAAAACATGGCTCACCTTAATCCATGAAGCCTATACAGAGGTGTTAATGGACTGAATAAATTGGACAATTCAATTGTAAAGCAATAAAACATGGCTCACCTTAATCCATGAAGCATATACAGAGGTGTTAATGGACTGAATAAATTGGACAATTCAATTGTAAAGCAATAAAACATGGCTCACCTTAATCCATGAAGCATATACAGAGGTGTTAATGGACTGAATAAATTGGACAATTCAATTGTAAAGCAATAAAACATGGCTCACCTTAATCCATGAAGCCTATACAGAGGTGTTAATGGACTGAATAAATTGGACAATTCAATTGTAAAGCAATAAAACATGGCTCACCTTAATCCATGAAGCCTATACAGAGGTGTTAATGGACTGAATAAATTGGACAATTCAATTGTAAAGCAATAAAACATGGCTCACCTTAATCCATGAAGCATATACAGAGGTGTTAATGGACTGAATAAATTGGACAATTCAATTGTAAAGCAATAAAACATGGCTCACCTTAATCCATGAAGCCTATACAGAGGTGTTAATGAACTGAATAAATTGGACAATTCAATTGTAAAGCAATAAAACATGGCTCACCTTAATCCATGAAGCATATACAGAGGTGTTAATGGACTGAATAAATTGGACAATTCAATTGTAAAGCAATAAAACATGGCTCACCTTAATCCATGAAGCCTATACAGAGGTGTTAATGGACTGAATAAATTGGACAATTCAATTGTAAAGCAATAAAACATGGCTCACCTTAATCCATGAAGCCTATACAGAGGTGTTAATGGACTGAATAAATTGGACAATTCAATTGTAAAGCAATAAAACATGGCTCACCTTAATCCATGAAGCCTATACAGAGGTGTTAATGGACTGAATAAATTGGACAATTCAATTGTAAAGCAATAAAACATGGCTCACCTTAATCCATGAAGCCTATACAGAGGTGTTAATGGACTGAATAAATTGGACAATTCAATTGTAAAGCAATAAAACATGGCTCACCTTAATCCATGAAGCCTATACAGAGGTGTTAATGGACTGAATAAATTGGACAATTCAATTGTAAAGCAATAAAACATGGCTCACCTTAATCCATGAAGCCTATACAGAGGTGTTAATGGACTGAATAAATTGGACAATTCAATTGTAAAGCAATAAAACATGGCTCACCTTAATCCATGAAGCCTATACAGAGGTGTTAATGGACTGAATAAATTGGACAATTCAATTGTAAAGCAATAAAACATGGCTTACCTTAATCCATGAAGCCTATACAGAGGTGTTAATGGACTGAATAAATTGGACAATTCAATTGTAAAGCAATAAAACATGGCTCACCTTAATCCATGAAGCCTATACAGAGGTGTTAATGGACTGAATAAATTGGACAATTCAATTGTAAAGCAATAAAACATGGCTCACCTTAATCCATGAAGCATATACAGAGGTGTTAATGGACTGAATAAATTGGACAATTCAATTGTAAAGCAATAAAACATGGCTCACCTTAATCCATGAAGCCTATACAGAGGTGTTAATGGACTGAATAAATTGGACAATTCAATTGTAAAGCAATAAAACATGGCTCACCTTAATCCATGAAGCTTATACAGAGGTGTTAATGGACTGACTAAATTGGACAATTTCTCCTGGTAAGATTTTTGCGCCAAAATAATCCTCATGTTTACCCGAGCCTGCTCCATTACTTTCTGAAAAATAAACATTGAAGTGTCAACTTTAATTGCTTTTGATCTTTGAACAATGACCATAATACAGCGGGTACTCATAGCTATCTAATGCTGGCTGGCTGTGTGTGGCTGGCCTGTGTGTGGCTGACTTGTGAGTGACTGGCTTGTGTGTGGCAGGCTGGCTTGTGTGTGGCTGACTTGTGTGTGGCTGGCTTGTGTATGACTGGCTTGTGTGTGACTGGCATGTGTATGACTGGCTTGTGTGTGACTGGCTTGTGTGTGGCAGGCTTGTGTGTGGTTGGCTTGTGTGGCTGGCTTGTGTGTGACTGGCATGTGTATGACTGGCTTGTGTGTGACTGGCTTGTGTGCAGCAGGTTTGTGTGTGAATGGCTTGTGTATGGCAGGCTTGTTAGTGACTGGTTGTGTGTGGCTGGCTTGTGTGTGGCTGGCTTGTGTGGCTGGCTTGTGTGACTGGCTTGTGTGTGGCTGGCTTGTGTGACTGGCTTGTGTTGGGCTGGCTGTGTGACTGGCTTGTGTGTGGCTGGCTTGTGTGTGACTGGCTTGTGTGTGGCTGGCTTGTGGTGATGGCTTGTGTGTGGCTGGCTTGTGTGTGACTGGCTTGTGTGTGGCTGGCTTGTGTGTGACTGGCTTTGTGTGGCTGGCTTGTGTGACTGGCTTGTGTGTGGCTGGCTTGTGTGACTGGCTTGTGTGTGGCAGGCTTGTGTGTGACTGGCTTGTGTATGGCTGGCTTGTGTGTGGTGGCTTGTGTGTGGCTGGCTTGTGTGTGACTGGCTTGTGTGTGGCTGGCTTGTGTGTGACTGGCTTTGTGTGGCTGGCTTGTGTGACTGGCTTGTGTGTGGCTGGCTTGTGTGACTGGCTTGTGTGTGTGGCAGCTTGTGTGTGACTGGCTTGTGTGTGGCTGGCTTGTGTGTGGCTGGCTTGTGTGACTGGCTTGTGTGTGGCTGGCTTGTGTGTGACTGGCTTGTGTGTGGCTGGCTTGTGTGTGACTGGCTTTGTGTGGCTGGCTTGTGTGACTGGCTTGTGTGTGGCTGGCTTGTGTGACTGGCTTGTGTGACTGGCTTGTGTGTGGCTGGCTTGTGTGGCAGGCTTGTGTGTGGCAGGCTTGTGTGTGACTGGCTTGTGTGTGGCTGGCTTGTGTGACTGGCTTGTGTGTAACTGGCTGGCTTTTGTGTGGATGGCTTGTGTGTGGCAGACTTGTGTGCAGCAGGTTTGTGTGTGAATGGCTTGTGAGTGGCAGGCTTGTTAGTGACTGACTTGTGTGTGGCAGGTTTGTGTGTGAATGGCTTGTGAGTGGCAGGCTTGTTAGTGACTGGCTTGTGAGTGGCAGGCTTGTTAGTGACTGGCTTGTGTGTGGCAGGTTTGTGTGTGACAGGTTTGTGTGTGTCTGGCTTGTGTGCGACAGGTTTGTGTGAGGCAGGCTTTTAGCAAACACCATTGTTTCTAACTGAAAATTTGACCATCCGAATATATACAGACTGACCACTAACATTATACACAGTAAACAATACATGAATAAAGCCGTAACTATTGAGTAGAAAATAGCACTCTTACATCTCCTATCTTTATGTAGCACTAACAGCCAGTAACACAAAAGGTCTGATTTTCGAAAAATATAAAGTGATGAGAGAAGATCATCAACAGTTCCTGTGGGTAATAACCAGAACTCCAATCCCCAAACTTCTGAAAGACAACCTCACATATCAACATTTACCACTTGTTCCCGATAGGGAATGAACTCATATGATAGCGGTGAAAGAAAGGCAAGATCTGCCGTAATAAGATCTCTTGGCCATGGAGACCTCAAATATATACACTGACCTCGTCTTTGGAGACATGTCTGCTTTCTGACTTGATGAGCTGGCTCAGAGCATTGAGTTTATTGAGAGCTTCGATCTGTTTATACAAAACTATCAGATGATCTGGGCTCGCCTTCAGATACGTCTCCAGCAACAAACCGAACCTCACAGTAACGATTGGATTGTGTAATTCCGACCTGAAACAAGACAAATTTCACTGTATCTATCAGGATGTGTAATTCTGACCTGAAACAGTGTATGATCGAATTATATTATCTAGCAACTAGCCCATCATAATAATAATAGCATATGTTAATGAGTAGAATATAATCAAATTAATTAAACAACCAAATTTTCTTTTTATTTTAGGCTGAAGAGTGGTTATATGATAGAAAAAAAATGCAACCATGCACAAAATGGAATAATAACATCGTTCATGTGTGTGGACATTGGTAAAGGTGGGTAATCTTGCTGAAATGTTGGCTATGGGTGTGTGTGGACATTGGTAAAGGCGGGTAATCTTGCTGAAATGTTGGCTATGGGTGTGTGTGGACATTGGTAAAGGCGGGTAATCTTGCTGAAATGTTGGCTATGGGTGTGTGTGGACATTGGTAAAG
>CM026386.1:76230833-76269980 GCA_014843695.1 Archivesica marissinica | reverse complement strand
CTTGTTAGTGACTGGCTTGTGTGTGTCTGGCTTGTGTGCGACAGGTTTGTGTGTGTCTGGCTTGTGTGCGACAGGTTTGTGTGAGGCAGGCTTTTAGCAAACACCATTGTTTCTAACTGAAAATTTGACCATCCGAATATATACAGACTGACCACTAACATTATACACAGTAAACAATACATGAATAAAGCTGTAACTATTGAGTAGAAAATAGCACATCTCCTATCTTTATGTAGCACTAACAGCCAGTAACACAAAAGGTCTGATTTTCGAAAAATATAAAGTGATGAGAGAAGATCATCAACAGTTCCTGTGGGTAATAACCAGAACTCCAATCCCCAAACTTCTGAAAGACAACCTCACATATCAACATTTACCACTTGTTCCCGATAGGGAATGAACTCATATGATAGCGGTGAAAGAAAGGCAAGATCTGCCGTAATAAGATCTCTTGGCCATGGAGACCTCAAATATATACACTGACCTCGTCTTTGGAGACATGTCTGCTTTCTGACTTGATGAGCTGGCTCAGAGCATTGAGTTTATTGAGAGCTTCGATCTGTTTATACAAAACTATCAGATGATCTGGGCTCGCCTTCAGATACGTCTCCAGCAACAAACCGAACCTCACAGTAACGATTGGATTGTGTAATTCCGACCTGAAACAAGACAAATTTCACTGTATCTATCAGGATGTGTAATTCTGACCTGAAACAGTGTATGATCGAATTATATTATCTAGCAACTAGCCCATCATAATAATAATAGCATATGTTAATGAGTAGAATATAATCAAATTAATTAAACAACCAAATTTTCTTTTTATTTTAGGCTGAAGAGTGGTTATATGATAGAAAAAAAATGCAACCATGCACAAAATGGAATAATAACATCGTTCATGTGTGTGGACATTGGTAAAGGTGGGTAATCTTGCTGAAATGTTGGCTATGGGTGTGTGTGGACATTGGTAAAGGCGGGTAATCTTGCTGAAATGTTGGCTATGGGTGTGTGTGGACATTGGTAAAGGTGGGTAATCTTGCTGAAATGTTGGCTATGGGTGTGTGTGGACATTGATAAAGGCGGGTAATCTTGTTGAAATGTTGGCTATGGGTGTGGGTTGATATTAATATAGGCGGGTCTTCCTGCTGAAACGTTGGCTATGGGTGTGTGTGGACATTGGTAAAGGTGGGTAATCTTGTTGAAATGTTGGCTATGGGTGTGGGTTGATATTAATATAGGCGGGTAATCTTGCTGAAACGTTGGCTATGGGTGTGTGTGGACATTGGTAAAGGCGGGTAATCTTGCTGAAATGTTGGCTATGGGTGTGTGTGGACATTGGTAAAGGCGGGTAATCTTGCTGAAATGTTGGCTATGGGTGTGTGTGGACATTGGTAAAGGTGGGTAATCTTGCTGAAATGTTGGCTATGGGTGTGTGTGGACATTGATAAAGGCGGGTAATCTTGTTGAAATGTTGGCTATGGGTGTGGGTTGATATTAATATAGGCGGGTCTTCCTGCTGAAACGTTGGCTATGGGTGTGTGTGGACATTGATAAAAGCGGGTCTTCCAGCTGAAACATTAGCTATGTGGGTGTGTGTGTGTGTGTGGACATTGATAAAAAACAAGTCTTACTTTAGGAGCCAGAACAACTGTTGTCCAATATGCTGATTTTTGAGCCCTCGTTCCAGCAAGAACTCTGCTAGAGGACAATACAAGTAGTTCTCATACTTGAGTGCTTGTACAAGTTGTAGTAAATAGAGAGAGACCTCGTCATCACTGCAATAAAACAATATAGGGACCTCGTCATTACTGCAATAAAACAATTTAGGGACCTCGTCATCACTGCAATAAAACAATATAGGGACCTCGTCATCACTGCAATAAAACAATATCGGGACCTCGTCATCACTCCAATAAAACAATATAGGGACCTCGTCATCACTGCAATAAAACAATATCGGACCTCGTCATCACTGCAATAAAACAATATAGGGACCTCGCATCACTCCAATAAAACCATATCGGGACCTCCGTCATCACTGCAATAAAACAATATAGGGACCTTCATCACTGCAATAAAACAATATAGGGACCTCGTCATCACTGCAATAAAACAATATAGGGACCTCGTCATCACTGCAATAAAACAATATAGGGACCTCGTCATCACTGCAATAAAACAATATAGGGACCTCGTCATCACTGCAATAAAACAATATAGGGACCTCGTCATTACTGCAATAAAACAATATAGAGGGATCTCGTCATCACTGCAATAAAACAAAACAAAATATTTCATTCTTAGCTCGCTAGCGGTGAAAATAACAATCAAATATGTGATGGAGGAATTTCATTACAATTGTGAAGTAACTAGGGATTGGCAACAAATGTTCGAATATTCGAATGCTAAAATCGTATTCGAATATAAAAACTGGAATTTTTATAATTTTCTACAAATAACATTTTGTTTAATCCTTACCGGTATTCAATTAACATTAAAGCACAAAAGAATGGTTCCCGCAGGTCTGGAGGTGCGAAAAGTCTCCAATTAACAAAGGCAGATGATGACATGTTGCTCATAATTACAGGGGCAACTAATACATTTAACCATTTCCCTCATAGAAGCACCTCTCGCCACCATTACCAATACGACATACATTGACAATGTAGTAGCCAAACCAATGTTCATAATAAAGGTCAGAATCTCTATGTAGTCCCAGTAATATCTATGGAGCTGGGATAGAGATGGCGACTACTTATCCACTGCATGATAGCTAAATGACTGTCGTTTGTATGGAGATATAATAGTATATTAACCTAAATCTCTATGAAGTCCCAGTAATATCTATGGAGCTGGGATAGATATGGCAACTACTTATCCACTGCATGATAGCTAAATGACTGTCGTTTGTATGGAGATATAATAGTATATTAACCTAAATCTCTATGAAGTTCCAGTAATATCTATGGCGCTGGGATAGAGATGGCGACTACTTATCCACTGCATGATAGCTAAATGATTGTCGTTTGTATGGAGATATAATAGTATATTAACCTAAATCTCTATGAAGTTCCAGTAATATCTATGGAGCTGGCATAGATATAGCGACTACTTATCCACTGCATGATAGGTAAATGGCTGTCGTTTGTATGGAGATATAATAGTATATTAACCTAAATCTCTATGAAGTCCCTGTAATATCAATGGAGGTGGATAGATATGGCCACTACTTATCCACTGCATGATGGCTAAATGGCTGTCGTTTGTATGGAGATAAAATAGTATATTAACCTAAATCTCTATGAAGGAAAGGGTTAACAATCAACACAGGCCGTATCTATTTGTTAAATGTGTTAACACGTGTTAATTGCATCCACAATTGCCGGAAATGCTGAAAGTTGTCTCTCACATAAAATACTAACAGCAGACGTCATGTTTATATAATCCTACCAAGTCACCATTTTCAATCGGTAATAGTGCTACGCCACTGCACCGAAAAAAGGGAAGTAGAAAATGTGAACTATTCTGAAGATCATCTAAATGCCAAAATCACCATTCATTTTCATCCCTTGTTGTAGCAACACAATTCTAATGAAATTCCATGACATATCTCCAGAGTCTTCAGTACACATTAGTGAATTGTTGTCTGCTACAATTATTTATAGACTTTAAATTACCAAGCAGGCAAAGAGTTAACATTTTTGTGTATAACATTAGATAAAGTTATCTTATTAAACATATGCGTAACACTTACAATCACCTATCTTATCAAACATATGCGTAACACTTACAATCACATATCTTATCAAACATATGCGTAACACTTACAATCATCTATATTATCAAACATATGCGTAACACTTACAATCACCTATCTTATCAAACATATGCGTAACACTTACAATCATCTATCTTATCAAACATATGCGTAACACTTACAATCACCTATGTTATCAAACATATGCGTATTACGTAACACTTACAATCACCTATCATCACAACGGTTGATATATTTATGTGTACCTAAGTTCATGTAGACAATCCACAGCGTATTTTCTCACAGTTCTGTCTGGAAAGTTGAAATCCAGCAACTCTAAGGCATGATCTACCGCTATCTTCTGTTTCCAGGAACTCAGTAATATCTGCATCTAAATATCAAACAAGTCGTGAGCTAAAGAAAAGATCAAAGTTGAATTGAATTGATGTATGTGCGCATAAGTGATGCATAGTTGCTGTGCATTAACATATGTTTGACACAAGTAATGTACATTTGCTATGCATTGGAATGTGTGGGTATAAATAATGTATATTTGTTGTGCATTAACATATGTTTAACACAAGTAATGTACATTTGCTATGCATTGGAATATGTGGGTATAAATAATGTATATTTGATGTGCATTAATATATATATTATAGGTAATATGCATTTGTTGTGCCCTAATATTTGTGAGTATAAGGAAGGTACATTCATATAATTTACACGTGTATAACGGTAAGTAATGAATATTTGTTGTTGTAATTATCATGTTGTTACTTGCTTGTACGAAATAAAAGAAATAAATTTAATAAAAAAAAAAGTTGAATTGAATCTATGGTGATTTTAGTTTGGACTGATTTATTTGAACTTGATTGCATTTAACTTGATTGCATTTAACTTGATTGCAAAACAAGTTCTTACAACTTTAGTCTAATCACTCTAAGGACCTGATGGAATCCATCATTATGGGGGGGAGAGGAGACAAATGGAGTCGTGCCTAAGGATCCCACAACCATGGTTGTGGCGGGATTCAAACTCACAACCCTCGGTTACAAGGCATACACCAATATACATTACACCACGGAGGCTCCTACCGGTATCTATTAAGATAAACAAAGCTCCGGAACGAACAGACCTTGAGGTTATACAACTTTTCTCCTATCTCAAACTCAGTATCTCTAAGCTTCTGATTGGTTCAGATGGCAGTAAAACTCAGTATCAAGCTTCTGATTGGTTCAGATGGCAGTAAAACTCAGAATCAACCAATCAAATCATTTGAGATCTGAGAAAAGTGTTATAACCTCGGGCACAGGTCTTTGTTTTAAATATTAAATATCAATTTGATAAACTATCCTCATTCAAGTGTTAACCTCAAATCAGGCCTCAAATCAAACTTAAATACCATACGTAAATAAAGGAGCTGCTAAAATGTGTATGAGCACCTGTACTGTGAAATAAGTACAGGTGCTCATACAAATATAACACATACAAGGAAATAAGTACAGGTGCTCATACAAATATAACACATACAAGGAAATAAGTACAGGTGCTCATACAAATATAACACATACAAGGAAATAAGTACAGGTGCTCATACAAATATAACACATACAAGGAAATAAGTACAGGTGCTCATACAAATATAACACATACAAGGAAATAAGTACAGGTGCTCATACAAATATAACACATACAAGGAAATAAGTACAGGTGCTCATACAAATATAACACATACAAGGAAATAAGTACAGGTGCTCATACAAATATAACACATACAAGGAAATAAGTACAGGTGCTCATACAAATATAACACATACAAGGAAATAAGTACAGGTGCTCATACAAATATAACACATACAAGGAAATAAGTACAGGTGCTCATACAAATATAACACATACAAGGAAATAAGTACAGGTGCTCATACAAATATAACACATACAAGGAAATAAGTACAGGTGCTCATACAAATATAACACATACAAGGAAATAAGTACAGGTGCTCATACAAATATAACACATACAAGGAAATAAGTACAGGTGCTCATACAAATATAACACATACAAGGAAATAAGTACAGGTGCTCATACAAATTTTAGCAGCTCTTCTATTATCCATCATATTGTACGTATGTGATGATTGAGCTTATTTACCCTCCAGTGAACCATGTGGGCGAGCGTTACCCTTGCCTCCAGTGAACCATGTGGGCGAGCGTTACCCTTGCCTCCAGTGAACCATGTGGGCGAGCGTTACCCTTGCCTCCAGTGAACCATGTGGTCGAGCGTTACCCTTGCCTCCAGTGAACCATGTGGGCGAGCGTTACCCTTGCCTCGTGTGTGGGGTTTGTGTGTGTGGGCGAGCGTTACCCTTGCCTCCAGTGAACCATGTGGGCGAGCGTTACCCTTGCCTCCAGTGAACCATGTGGGCGAGCGTTACCCTTGCCTCCAGTGAACCATGTGGGCGAACGTTACCCTTGCCTCCAGTGAACCATGTGGGCGAGCGTTACCCTTGCCTCCAGTGAACCATGTGGGCGAGCGTTACCCTTGCCTCCAGTGAACCATGTGGGCGAGCGTTACCCTTGCCTCCAGTGAACCATGTGGGCGAACGCATTGTACATATGTAACTTCGATAAAATAACAAGGCCACTGCCCAAAGGGTGTCTCGCCAAATGTGGTTCACAGTATAAGCCCCAAGGATGTCTCGCCACGTGTGATTCACAGTATAAGCCCCAAGGGTGTCTCGCCATGTGTGATTCACAGTATAAGCCCCAAGGATGTCTCGCCATGTGTGATTCACAGTATAAGCCCCAAGGGTGTCTCGCCATGTGTGATTCACAGTATAAGCCCCAAGGGTGTCTCGCCATGTGTGATTGACAGTATAAGCCCCAAGGGTGTCTCGCCACATGTGATTGACAGTATAAGCCCCAAGGGTGTCTCTCCACATGTGATTGACAGTATAAGCCCCAGGGTGTCTCGCCACGTGTGATTCACAGTATAAGCCCCAAGGGTGTCTCGCCACATGTGATTGACAGTATAAGCCCCAAGGGTGTCTCGCCACATGTGATTCACAGTATAAGCCCCAAGGGTGTCTCGCCACATGTGACTGACAGTATAAGCCCCAAGGGTGTCTCGCCATGTGTGATTCACAGTATAAGCCCCAAGGGTGTCTCTCCACATGTGATTGACAGTATAAGCCCCAAGGGTTACCCTTGCCTCCAGTGAACCATGTGGGCGAACGCATTGTACATATGTAACTTCGATAAAATAACAAGGCCACTGCCCAAAGGGTGTCTCGCCAAATGTGGTTCACAGTATAAGCCCCAAGGATGTCTCGCCACGTGTGATTCACAGTATAAGCCCCAAGGGTGTCTCGCCATGTGTGATTGACAGTATAAGCCCCAAGGATGTCTCGCCATGTGTGATTCACAGTATAAGCCCCAAGGGTGTCTCTCCACATGTGATTGACAGTATAAGCCCCAAGGGTGTCTCGCCATGTGTGATTCACAGTATAAGCCCCAAGGGTGTCTCTCCACATGTGATTGACAGTATAAGCCCCAAGGGTGTCTCGCCACGTGTGATTGACAGTATAAGCCCCAAGGGTGTCTCGCCACGTGTGATTCACAGTATAAGCCCCAAGGGTGTCTCGCCACATGTGATTGACAGTATAAGCCCCAAGGATGTCTCGCTATGTGTGATTCACAGTATAAGATGTTCAGCGAAATAAAAAATGTATTTCAAGGTCAATGGTAGGGTGGGGACTTACTGGTGTTGTTGATAATTAATTGTAATGGTTGGGTGGGGACTTACTGGTGTTGTTGATAATTAATTGTAATGGTTGGGTGGGGACTTACTGTTGGTGTTGATAATTAATTGTAATGGTTGGGTGGGGACTTACTGTTGGTGTTGAGAATTAACTGTAATGGTTGGGTGGGGACTTACTGTTGGTGTTGAGAATTAACTGTAATGGTTGGGTGGGGACTTACTGTTGGTGTTGAGAATTAATTGTAATGGTACGGTGGGGACTTACTGTTGGTGTTGAGAATTAATTGTAATGGTATGGTGGGGACTTACTGTTGGTGTTGAGAATTAATTGTAATGGTTGGGTGGGGACTTACTGGTGGTGTTGAAAATTAATTTATTTTCGGATATGTATGCAAAGCTTCAAAGCAATACCTTACACGGTTTTTGAGATATGATAATGTTTGCGTTTTTTTAAGCATAAAATAATTCAGAAAGTCTATTTTGGGCCAAATGTCAAGTTCAAGGTCCCGGGTGGGGTGGGGACTTCATGTGGGTGTAGAGAATTAGTCCACGGATGTGTATGCGTTAGTCCACGGATGTGTATGCGTTAGTCCACGGATGTGTATGCGTTAGTCCACGGATGTGTATGCGTTAGTCCACGGATGTGTATGCGTTAGTCCACGGATGTGTATGCGTTAGTCCACGGATGTGTATGTGTTAGTCCACGGATGTGTATGCATTAGTCCACGGATGTGTATGCGTTAGTCCACGGATGTGTATGCATTAGTCCACGGATGTGTATGTGTTAGTCCACGGATGTGTATGCATTAGTCCACGGATGTGTATGTGTTAGTCCACGGATGTGTATGCGTTAGTCCACGGATGTGTATGCGTTAGTCCACGGATGTGTATGCGTTAGTCCACGGATGTGTATGCATTAGTCCACGGATGTGTATGCGTTAGTCCACGGATGTGTATGCGTTAGTCCACGGATGTGTATGCGTTAGTCCACGGATGTGTATGCGTTAGTCCACGGTATGCGAAGATTAAAGATGATACCTTTGATGATCAAACTATTTTTGGCCAAAGTTCAAGGTCGGTCTTTGGGGTTGGAACTTACTGATAGTGTAAAGAATTTGTCCTCGAATGTGTATGCGAAGCTTCATAGCAATAACTTTAACGGAGAAATTATCGAGTTTTTTTTAAATCAGGCTATTTTTGGCCAAAGTTCAAGGTCACTCTTGGGATGGGACTTGTTAGGTGTGACGGGAACAACAGTATAGAAGTTATCACTGCATTCTTTGTGACAGGTTTATAGTTATATGCAAATGTGCAATTGTTGACCGGTGCTGTCACCGCCACAAACTGCTTAGTCTCACTGATGGCACCGGTGCTGTCACCGCCACAAACTGCTTAGTCTCACTGATGGCACCGGTGCTGTCACCGCCACAAACTGCTTAGTCTCACTGATGGCACCGGTGCTGTCACCGCCACAAACTGCTTAGTCTCACTTTCCACTAAAGTGGACGAGACAAGAAGTATCTGTTTGTCAAACATATGGAGAGGAGAATAACACATAGATGGGCGTTTACATTTGGTGGGTGAAAAACTAACATCACTTAGAGCAAGAGTCCTTACATTTACGTCTAATGGTTGAGTTACCTACCTTTGCTACATCTATATGGTTGAGGAACCTACCTTTGCTACATCTATATGGCTGAGTTACGTACCTTTGCTACATCTATATGGTTGAGTTACCTACCTTTGCTACGTCTATATGGTTATGCCATTTCACGGACTTGAGCACCAGCGGCAGGGCATGAGGATATTTTTCTCGTACTTCTACACGCATCACCCAGACTAGTTCCTTGTCTTGTTCATGCAGACAGTCCCACTGACGCGAGCCTAGTATATCATCCAGCAGTTCAACCATCTTCCTCGCAGGGTGCCATTCCTGCAGGGTAACCGAGACGTGCGCATCACAAAAAAAGTTTTAGTCTAAACTTTATTTATTCGCGAAACAAGCTTTAACAACTTAAGCTCCTGTGGTCATTCATTTAGGAGGAAACCGGAGTATCCGGAGAATCCAACCGGTCCGATCTGGCGACGACCGTACCATCTCACATACTTCCCGGTCCGAGGGTCGAACCTGTGTTGCATTGGTGAGAAGTGAGCGTACTAACCACTGCGCTAATTTGACAACCAACTTAACTTTTAGCTCAATTCTTTTATCAAAGCACATAAAGCCATCTATAAAGACATAATTTGTTAGTAATTTTTTTCGGCTACCATTATACCATCAAAGCACTGTTACATCTGCCTGGGATTAGTGTAAACAAATTTATTTTAGCTCGATTGTGATACATGCTTTTACAACATTATATTAATCGCATTCGAGACGTCATTCCTGATGGAATCCACCTCCATGTGGGAGAATGTGATCCATGTTTTTACAACATTATATTAATCGCATTCGAGACGTCATTCCTGATGGAATCCATCTCCTTGTGGTAGAATGTGATACATGTTTTTACAACATTATATTAATCGCATTCGAGACGTCATTCCTGATGGAATCCATCTCCTTGTGGTAGAATGTGATACATGTTTTTACAACATTATATTAATCGCATTCGAGACGTCATTCCTGATGGAATCCATCTCCTTGTGGTAGAATGTGATACATGTTTTTACAACATTATATTAATCGCATTCGAGACGTCATTCCTGATGGAATCCATCTCCTTGTGGTAGAATGTGATACATGTTTTTACAACATTATATTAATCACATTCGAGACGTCATTCCTGATGGAATCCATCTCCTTGTGGTAGAATGTGATACATGTTTTTACAACATTATATTAATCGCATTCGAGACGTCATTCCTGATGGAATCCATCTCCTTGTGGTAGAATGTGATACATGTTTTTACAACATTATATTAATCACATTCGAGACGTCATTCCTGATGGAATCTATCTCCTTGTGGGAGAATGTGATACATGTTTTTACAACATTATATTAATCACATTCGAGACGTCATTCCTGATGGAATCTATCTCCTTGTGGTAGAATGTGATACATGTTTTTACAACATTATATTAATCACATTCGAGACGTCATTCCTGATGGAATCCATCTCCTTGTGGTAGAATGTGATACATGTTTTTACAACATTATATTAATCACATTCGAGACGTCATTCCTGATGGAATCTATCTCCTTGTGGTAGAATGTGATACATGTTTTTACAACATTATATTAATCGCATTCGAGACGTCATTCCTGATGGAATCCATCTCCTTGTGGTAGAATGTGATACATGTTTTTACAACATTATATTAATCACATTCGAGACGTCATTCCTGATGGAATCCATCTCCTTGTGGTAGAATGTGATACATGTTTTTACAACATTATATTAATCACATTCGAGACGTCATTCCTGATGGAATCTATCTCCTTGTGGTAGAATGTGATACATGTTTTTACAACATTATATTAATCACATTCGAGACGTCATTCCTGATGGAATCCATCTCCTTGTGGTAGAATGTGATACATGTTTTTACAACATTATATTAATCGCATTCGAGACGTCATTCCTGATGGAATCCATCTCCTTGTGGTAGAATGTGATACATGTTTTTACAACATTATATTAATCGCATTCGAGACGTCATTCCTGATGGAATCCATCTCCTTGTGGGAGAATGTGATACATGTTTTTACAACATTATATTAATCGCATTCGAGACGTTATTCCTGATGGAATCCATCTCCTTGTGGTAGAATGTGATACATGTTTTTACAACATTATATTAATCACATTCGAGACGTCATTCCTGATGGAATCTATCTCCATGTGGGAGAATGTGATACATGTTTTTACAACATTATATTAATCACATTCGAGACGTCATTCCTGATGGAATCTATCTCCTTGTGGTAGAATGTGATACATGTTTTTACAACATTATATTAATCACATTCGAGACGTCATTCCTGATGGAATCCATCTCCTTGTGGTAGAATGTGATACATGTTTTTACAACATTATATTAATCACATTCGAGACGTCATTCCTGATGGAATCTATCTCCTTGTGGTAGAATGTGATACATGTTTTTACAACATTATATTAATCGCATTCGAGACGTCATTCCTGATGGAATCCATCTCCTTGTGGGAGAATGTGATACATGTTTTTACAACATTATATTAATCGCATTCGAGACGTCATTCCTGATGGAATCCATCTCCTTGTGGTAGAATGTGATACATGTTTTTACAACATTATATTAATCACATTCGAGACGTCATTCCTGATGGAATCTATCTCCATGTGGGAGAGTACTAGTACCATGCTTGTAGACAGTGTTGTTATCATAATATTTACTCACCGGATGTCCTGGTGTGTTTGGTGCCTCCATATTTTCAGCAGCACATTGGTTTATCTGAGAATTCAAAAGCAATATAATATCAGTTAACGTTTAGCAACCTTTAGCACTGTAGGCGAAATAAGCAGATAACAAATGTGTAATATATTTCTTATTTTTCCTAAAAAGTAGGACTTGTGACATTTCATTAAAATCATCCTAAAGGTTAGTCATATATTCGATTTATTCGGCAGGTTACGGGTTCAGCGAGCCTTTTCTATATATACAGAATTACGATAATTCTTGCTTTAGTGCAAAAATATTCTTGTGTTTATGTTTGTAAAATAGTTCCATGTGTATTTCTCGCAAATATAATTCTGTACTAGGAAGATGACTCTGCTCTTGTAGGATATGAAGTTGACTGCTAGTACAGGGTGTTAGAAATACAACATACCTTTTCATCGGACGGAAACACAATCGGTGGATTTCGGTTGCAACCAGAGAAGTTGACTGCTAGTACAGGGTGTTAGAAATACAACATACCTTTTCATCGGACGGAAACACAATCGGTGGATTTCGGTTGCAACCAGAGAAGTTGACTGCTAGTACAGGGTGTTAGAAATACAACATACCTTTTCATCGGACGGAAACACAATCGGTGGATTTCGGTTGCAACCAGAGAAGTTGACTGCTAGTACAGGGTGTTAGAAATACAACATACCTTTTCATCAGACGGAAACACAATCGGTGGATTTCGGTTACAACCAGAGAAGTTGACTGCTAGTACAGGGTGTTAGAAATACAACATACCTTTTCATCGGACGGAAACACAATCGGTGGATTTTGGTTGCAACCAGAGAAGTTGACTGCTAGTACAGGGTGTTAGAAATACAACGTACCATTTCATCGGACGGAAACACAATCGGTGGATTTTGGTTGCAACCAGAGAAGTTGACTGCTAGTACAGGGTGTTAGAAATACAACGTACCATTTCATCGGACGGAAACACAATCGGTGGATTTCGGTTGTAATCAGAGAAGTGCACAGTTAACATGATGGTGTTATGTGGGTTTAAAGACACACTCCCTGCAAAATACATGTTGGTCAATGTAACTATAGTGGTTTCAATTGTTGGGTAATCTACGGAATCCTGGTGGCTTCTTTACCATTTCATATTTCATGCACATTATTGTGAAATGTGAAGCATGAAATGTGAAGCATGAAATGTGAAGCATGAAATGTGAAGCGTGAAATGTGAAGCGTGAAATGTGAAGCGTGAAATGTGAAGCATGAAATGTGAAGCATGAAATGTGAAGAGTGAAGCGTGAAATGTGAAGCATGAAATGTGAAGCGTGAAATGTGAAGCGTGAAATGTGAAGCGTGAAATGTGAAGCATGAAATGTGAAGCATGAAATGTGAAGCATGAAATGTGAAGCATGAAATGTGAAGCGTGAAATGTGAATGAAGCATGAAATGTGAAGCATGAAATATGAAGAGTGAACTGTGAAATGGGAAGTGTGAAATGTGAATGAAGCATGAAATGTGAAGCATGAAATGTGAATGAAGCACGATATGTGAAGCATGAAATGTGAAGAGTGAACTGTGAAATGTGAAGCATGAAATGTGAATGAAGCATGACATGTGAAGCATGATATATGAAGAGTGAACTGTGAAATGGGAAGCATGAAATGTGAATGAAGCATGATATATGAAGCATGAAATGTGAAGAGTGAACTGTGAAATGTGAAGCATGAAATGTGAATGAAGCATGAAATGTGAAGCATGATATATGAAGAGTGAACTGTGAAATGGGAAGTGTGAAATGTGAATGAAGCATGAAATGTGAAGCGTGAAATGTGAAATGTGAAGCGTGAAATGTGAAGCTTGAAATATGAAGCGTGAACTGTGAAATGGGAAGTGTGAAATGTGAAGCATGAAATGGGAAGCGTGAAATGTGAATGAAGCATGAAATGTGAAGCATGAAATGTGAAGCATGAAATGTGAAGAGTGAACTGTGAAATGTGAAGCATGAAATGTGAAGCATGAAATGTGAAGCATGAAATGTGAAGCGTGAAACGTGAAATATGAAGCGTGAAATGTGAAGCATGAAATGTGAAGCGTGAAATGTGAAGCGTGAAATGTGAAGCGTGAAATGTGAAGCATGAAATGTGAAGCATGAAATGTGAAGCATGAAATGTGAAGCGTGAAATGTGAATGAAGCATGAAATGTGAAGCATGAAATATGAAGAGTGAACTGTGAAATGGGAAGTGTGAAATGTGAATGAAGCATGAAATGTGAAGAGTGAAATGTGAAGCATGAAATGTGAATGAAGCACGATATGTGAAGCATGAAATGTGAAGAGTGAACTGTGAAATGTGAAGCATGAAATGTGAATGAAGCATGACATGTGAAGCATGATATATGAAGAGTGAACTGTGAAATGGGAAGCATGAAATGTGAATGAAGCATGATATGTGAAGCATGAAATGTGAAGAGTGAACTGTGAAATGTGAAGCATGAAATGTGAATGAAGCATGAAATGTGAAGCATGATATATGAAGAGTGAACTGTGAAATGGGAAGTGTGAAATGTGAATGAAGCATGAAATGTGAAGCGTGAAATGTGAAGCGTGAAATGTGAAGCTTGAAATATGAAGCGTGAACTGTGAAATGGGAAGTGTGAAATGTGAAGCGTGAAATGTGAACTGTGAAATGGGAAGTGTGAAATGTGAATGAAGCATGAAATGCGAAGCATGAAATGTGAAGAGTGAACTGTGAAATGTGAAGCATGAAATGTGAAGCATAAAATGTGAAGCGTGAAATGTGAAGCATTACGATTGTGCCATTAGGCAAGACATTTAAATTCCACATTGCCTCTTCTCTTCGATGGATTCCATTAGGAATGAGGTCTCGAGAGTGATTAATAGAAGTTATAAGAATTTGTTTCGCAATCAAACTAAAATAAATTTCTATAAACTATTCCATATGATAATGGGTCGCTTTAACAATGACTACAAAAAACCACCATTGGAATTAACAAATATAAGCTAATCTACAATATTTTGGGTAGGATATATTGTGGGTAAGACACGTTAGTTATGGATGTATATATGGATTTAGATTGGAATTACCTAGTGGATAACAGCCTGTCTCTTCAAGTTGTAGTTCCGCCGTCACCGGCCACATCGCCATCTTGTGCTCTCCCACCAATAATCGAGAACGGAAATCAAATACTGGAATATTTACCCAGGCTATCGGGTTCAAACTCTGAAGATAAAGAAACAACTACCACGTTATATCCTCATGTAAGATGGAAATGAATGTAGCGTAGTACTAATAAAACATTATCATCCCACCCTGCCTCTCCCACCCTGTCTCTTCCACCCTGCCTCTCCCACCCTGCCTCTTCCACCCTGCCTCTTCCACCCTGCCTCTTCCACACTGCCTCTCCCACCCTGCCTCTCCCACCCTGTCTCTTCCACACTGCCTCTTCCACCCTGTCTCTTCCACCCTGCCTCTTCCACCCTGTCTCTTCCACCCTGTCTCTTCCACACTGCCTCTTCCACCTTGCCTCTTCCACCCTATCTCTTCCACACTGCCTCTTCCACCTTGCCTCTTCCACCCTGTCTCTTCCACACTGCCTCTTCCACCTTGCCTCTTCCACCCTGTCTCTCCCACCCTGTCTCTCCCACACTGCCTCTTCCACCTTGCCTCTTCCACACTGCTTCTCCCACCCTGCCTCTCCCACCCTGCCTTTCCACCCTTCCTCTCCCACCCTGCCTCTCCCATCATGCCTCTTCCACCTGGCCTCTTCCACCCTGCCTCTCCCACCCTGTCTCTTCCACACTGCCTCTCCCACCCTGTCTCTCCCACCCTGTCTCTCCCACCCTGCCCTGGAAAGATTTACACAAATATTTGTTTTTGTTCTTGGGGCCCCAAACAGGGGGAACCCCATATATTTGCTCTGTCCAGTGACTAGTAGGGGTTAGAGTACATCCCCTAGTAGCCTTAAATGCTTCAAATATATATTTATCAACATACGATAATTTACACAAATATTTCATTAAATATATTTAAACAAATAAAACGCTGCCCCCCCCCCCCCCCCCGAGGATCATTTGAGACAACATTTGGATGAGCCTCTATTATCGCTGAAGGTAGACACAGTGTGCCCCTACCAGCAGTATTTCAGGCACAGACAGGCAACTGAGTAGAACCACGGACCTTCTGCAAGCCAGCTCCCTAGATAGCTTCCTCACATGAACAAATTCATACCTACAGCTGTGAGGGTAAAGTGATTTGAAGTGCCTGACTGTAACAACTCTGTCACGGAGACCACAGATGAGATTCTAGCAATTAATTTTACAAGCAATAACATAAGGTCCATAGTGACGTTGCCGACCACGTAGTGGAGGAAGACAGCAGGTGCCTCTCTGAACATTGTTTCAAAGACTGGGCGGGATGGGTACCTAGGAATTGGTTCGAAGCTAGAGTCTTACTCAGGCGGGGCAGGATGGGCACCTAGGAATTGGTTCGAAGCTAGAGTCTTACTCAGGCGGGGTGGGATGAGCACCCAGGAAATGGTTCAAAGCTAGTCTTACTCAGGCGGGGTGGGATGGGCACCCAGGAAATGGTTCGAAGCTAGTCTTACTCAGGCGGGGCGGGATGGGCACCCAGGAAATGGTTCGAAGCTAGAGTCTTACTCAGGCGGGGTGGGATGGGCACCCAGGAAATGGTTCGAAGCTAGTCTTACTCAGGCGGGGTGGGATGGGCACCCAGGAAATGGTTCGAAGCTAGTCTTACTCAGGCGGGGCGGGATGGGCACCCAGGAAATGGTTCGAAGCTAGAGTCTTACTCAGGCGGGGCGGGCACCTAGGAATTGGTTAGATCCTAGAGTCTTACTCAGACAGGGCAGGATGGGCACCCAGGAAATGGTTCGAAGCTAGAATCTTACTCAGGCGGGGCGGGATGGGCACCTAGGAATTGGTTAGATCCTAGAGTCTTACTCAGGCGGGGCAGGATGGGCACCCAGGAAATGGTTCGAAGCTAGAGTCTTACTCAGGTGGGGTGGGATGGGCACCCAGGAAATGGTTCGAAGCTAGAGTCTTACTCAGGCGGGGTGGGATGGGCACCCAGGAAATGGTTCGAAGCTAGAATCTTACTCAGGCGGGGTGGGATGGGCACCCAGGAAATGGTTCGAAGTTAGTCTTACTCAGGCGGGGCGGGATGGGCACCTAGGAATTGATTCGAAGCTAGAGTCTTACTCAGGCGGGGCGGGATGGGCACCTAGGAATTGGTTAGAAGCTAGAGTCTTACTCAGGCGGAGTGGGATGGACACCCAAGAAATGGTTCGAAGCTAGAGTCTTACACTTCATCGTGGATATAAATTATGGTGTTTGCTTAAGACACATGAATCCACAACGGCGGTGTTTGTCGGATTTTCTACACGATTTATCGTAGTCCTAAGCAAGAATACCAGGCTATTTTATGGGACCGTGAATTGGGGCTGCTTTAATAATAGCTATTTCAGATCTATCATGACATGCAAATTTGATATTAAAATATGTCTTACTTATGCATTAATGCCAATTTCAATGTTTCTATGGTACTATCACTGTGCCATGGAACTATCCTATACAGCCAACCTGTGTTAGTGGTCACCTCTATTAAGCATCCAACCTGTATTAAGCATCCAACCTGTATTAAGCAGCCAACCTGTATTAAGCAGCCAACCTGTATTAAGCAGCCAACCTCTATTAAGCAGCCAACCTCTATTAAGCAGCCAACCTCTATTAATCAGCCAACTGTATTAAACAGCCAATTTCCAGATTCCCAATATGTATTTTTAGCATACACTTGAGCTCTATTAAGCAGCCAACATGTGCTAGGCAGCCACTTTCTGTGAGTTCCTTGGCTGGCTGATTAAGACAGGTTTGACTGTACATCTACTGTTGATGTGCAGTACACTCCAGCAATGGGACAGTCAGTTGTGATACGGCACAAGTATCGCTAAGCACAAGCGAAATGTGACATTGCGTAATTACCTTTGCTCCACGCATTCGCCCATGTAGTGTAAAGCAGAGCCTGCTCGCTGTTTGTACATCCTTCACCTGCAGGTCAAATGTCAATCCTGCATTAATGTCACAGTTGCCACCGGTAACCGGCATTTCTGCTGTTGTTTTCACATCTCCAAGGACATCGCTGCCATGGTATAACCCGACAAACATCTTCACCTGAATAGAATGATAAACAAGAAACATGTATTACAGTCAAACCTGTGTTAGTGGTCACCTCCATTAAGCAGCCAACATGTATTACAGTCAAACCTGTGTTAGTGGTCACCTCCATTAAGCAGCCAACATGTATTACAGTCAAACCTGTGTTAGTGGTCACCTCCATTAAGCAGCCAACCTGTATTACAGTCAACCTATGTTAGTGGTCACCTCCATTAAGCATCCAACATGTATTACAGTCAAACCTGTGTTAGTGGTCACCTCCATTAAGCAGCCAACCTGTATTAAGCAGCCAGTTTCAATATTCCAAATATGTTGTTTTACTAAACATGTTACCTCTATTAAGCAGCCACCTGTGATAAACAGCCACTTTCTCTGACTCCCTTGGCTGGCTGCTTAAGACAGGTTTAACTGTACACAGTAAGCTGTAAACACTTTCATATTAAATGTTTATTGTCCACTTTTATGTATTCTACCAAACAAGATTTTGTGTTGCATCAGTTGTGCAATCTTATAATTAAAATCATATTCATTTTCCATAAGACAAACTTAGAGTGTATGTGAGTGTCCTGTGCTTTATGCAAGTGTCCGGTGCTGTATGTGAGTGTCTGGTGCTGTATGTGAGTGTCCGGTGCTTTATGCAAGTGTCCTGTGCTGTATTTGAGTGTCTGGTGCTGTATGTGAGTGTCCCGTGCTGTATGAGAGTGTCCGGTGCTGTATTTGAGTGTCTGGTGCTGTATGTGAGTGTCCCGTGCTGTATGTAAGTGTCCGGTGTTGTATGTGAGTGTCCGGTGGGCTTCCATTAATCAGATCAGGTTCATTTAAACCAATGCAATCTTCAGGGATGAGAATGCAAAATTGCTAAAAAAATATCGTCGGAGGATTGTCTGCACCTAAAATGTGGGGGGAAAAAAATTCTGAAGAGCTTAGACTGCAAAATTACTACATACCTTGTCAATGTTGTCTTTCACCTGGTCGGATGTGATTTCAATGTTTTGTATACAATTGACCTGGATTTCGAAATTGTCCTCGATATCCCAGATAAGGACATCTTGATGCTTGTTCACCATGTGGTATTGAGGTAACTTTGGTACTGGTTTCTGCTTACAATTCGGATCTACAATAAATATGGCCGCCTATAAGACAGTTTTTAAAAACATTTTTTTATTTAATCCATTTCATTCTGGATACCATTCAAACAGTATTTGCAAAGAACATAGAGCCAGATCAACCGCCACAGAACGTGCCGTCTGATCAGGCTCTATGTTGTTTGCTATTCAGATGATCTTGCTGAGACACTTGACTATGTAGCAAACAACATAGATCCTGATCAGCATGCAGCATCACGCTGCAGCTGATCTGGATCTATGTTGTTTGCAAAAGCCTTTAAATATATCCAGAATGAAATGGGTTAAGCTTATTTAACCTTGACCAATGGGAAGTATATCTAACAACACCATTCCTGGGTAGGCTCCAGCGGTTATTTGGTGCACCAATCTCCATAAGAAAATGCCAACTGTTTCATATTAACAGACACGGTCTGAGTGGGGCTCGAACCTGTGACCATCCGTGATGATAGGTTACAGCGGTATACAGTAACTCGACCATGGAGACGGACACGATGTACGAAAAGAAATGCAATCCTGGAGCCTAGTTTCGTAGATGTTACTTGTCGAATTAAGTTGTAACTACGCAGGGTACTACTCTACCAAACACTATGCAGGGTACCACTGTACTGAACACTATGCAGGGTACCACTCTACCAAACACTACGCAGGGTACCACTCTACCGAACACTATGCAGGGTACCACTCTACCGAACACTATGCAGGGTACCACTCTACCGAACACTATGCAGGGTACCACTCTACCAAACACTAAGCAGGGTACCACTCTACCGAACACTATGCAGGGTACCACTCTACCGAACACTATGCAGGGTGCACTATGCAGGGTACCACTCTACGAAAACACTATGCAGGGTACCACTCTACCGAACACTATGCAGGGTACCACTCTACCGAACACTATGCAGGGTACCACTCTACCGAACACTACGCAGGGTACCACTCTACCAAACACTAAGCAGGGTACCACTCTACCGAACACTATGCAGGGTACCACTCTACCGAACACTATGCAGGGTACCACTCTACCGAACACTATGCAGGGTACCACTCTACCGAACACTATGCTAGTTATTGAGGTTACAGCACATGGTCCAAATGGCTGGGTTGTAGGACAGAGTTTGGGGTGTAAGGCAGAGTTTGGGGTGTAGGGCAGGGTTTGGGGTGTAAGGCAGTGTTTGGGGTGTAGTGCAGGGCTTGGGTGTAGGGCAAGGTTTGGGGTGTAAGGCAGGGTTTGGGGTGTAGGCCAGGGTTTGGGGTGTAGGGCAGGGTTTGGGTGTAGGCCAGGGTTTGGGGTGTAGGGCAGGGTTTGGGGTGTAGGCCAGGGTTTGGGTGTAGGGCAGGGTTTGGGGTGTAGGACACGGTTTGGGGTGTAGGACATGGTTTGGGGTGTAGGGCAGGGTTTGGGGTGTAGCACATGGTTTGGGGTGAGGGGGAATGGATAGGCATGAGACAGAGGTTTGGACTAGGAGGTAAATGTTGTGGAAAGGGAAGGTGGTGAGAGCAAGATTCAGGTCAATGGTTAGAGTGATGGTCAAGTATTTGGGTGAGTTGCAAGTGTTGGGGCAAGGGACAGTGGCTGGGTGAAGGCAAACAATGGGGTGAGATGCAGGGTTTGGGGTGAGGGCATGGGTTGGAGCGAGTCAAGGGTGTTGGGGAAATTGCAAGTTTTTGGACAACGGACAGGTGTTGCGGTGAGAAGCAAGTGAGAGACATTGGTGCATGGGTTAGGGGTTGGGTGAGGTGCAAGGGTTGAGGCAAGGCACTGGGGCTGGCTGAAGGCAAGGAGTGGTGCACAGGACAGTTGTTAGGGATTTGTTTTACCCATTATTTAGAATGTTTCCTTACCAATTGTGAGGATAGATTTCCTGTTCAGTAGTATAAACTTGGGCGCCATATTACGTTGGATACAGCTATACACATACTGTAACATATACAACAATAGTATAATACATCGAACAATATAATAATACATAGAACAATAGTATAATACATCGAACAATAGTATAATACATCAAACAATAGTATAATACATCGAACAATAGTATAATACATCAAACAATAGTATAATACATACAACAATAGCATAATACATCGAACAATAGTATAATACATCGAACAATAGTATAATACATCAAACAATAGTATAATACATACAACAATAGCATAATACATCGAACAATAGTATAATACATCGAACAATCGTATAATACATCAAACAATAGTATAATACATCGAACAATAGTATAATACATACAACAATAGCATAATACATCGAACAATAGTATAATACATCGAACAATAGTATAATACATACAACAATAGCATAATACATCGAACAATAGTATAATACATCAAACAATAGTATAATACATACAACAATAGCATAATACATCGAACAATAGTATAATACATACAACACTGGTATAATACATCGAACAATAGTATAATGCATACAATAATAGTATAATACATACAACAATAGTATAATACATCGAACAATAGTATAATGCATACAACAATAGTATAATACATCAAACAATAGTATAATGCATACAACAATAGTATAATACATCGAACAATAGTATAATGCATACAACAATAGTATAATACATACAACAATAGTATAATACATACAACAATGGTATAATACATCGAACAATAGTATAATGCATACAACAATAGTATAATACATACAACAATAGTATAATACATACAACAATAGCATAATACATACAACAATAGTATAATGCATACAACAATAGTATAATACATAGAACAATAGTATAATACATACAACAATAGTATAATACATACAACAATAGCATAATACATCGAACAATAGTATAATACATCGAACAATAGTATAATACATACAACAATAGTATAATACATCGAACAATAGTATAATGCATACAACAATAGTATAATACATACAACAATAGTATAATACATACAACAATAGTATAATACATCAAACAATAGTATAATACATACAATAATAGCATAATACATACAACAATAGTATAATGCATACAACAATAGTATAATGCATACAACAATAGTATAATGCATACCACAATAGTATAATACATTGAACAATAGTATAATACATACAACAATAGTATAATACATACAATAATAGCATAATACATACAACAATAGTATAATGCATACAACAATAGTATAATACATTGAACAATAGTATAATACATACAACAATAGCATAATACATACAACAATAGTATAATGCATACAACAATAGTATAATGCATACCACAATAGTATAATACATTGAACAATAGTATAATACATACAACAATAGTATAATACATACAACAATAGCATAATACATACAACAATAGTATAATGCATACAACAATAGTATAATGCATACCACAATAGTATAATGCATACAACAATAGTATAATACATCGAACAATAGTATAATACATACAACAATAGTATAATACATACAACAATAGCATAATACATACAACAATAGTATAATGCATACAACAATAGTATAATGCATACCACAATAGTATAATGCATACAACAATAGTATAATACATAGAACAATAGTATAATACATACAACAATAGCATAATACATACAACAATGGTATAACATATACAACAATAGTATAACATATACAACAATAGTATAATACATCGAACAATGGTATTATACATTAAACAATAGTAGAATACATCGAACAATAGTATAATACATCGTACAATGGTAGTATACAATAAACAATAGTATAATACATCGAACAATGGTAGTATACAATAAACAATAGTATAATACATCGAACAATAGTATAATACATCGTACAATGGTAGTATACAATAAACAATAGTATAATACACCAAACAATAGTATAATACATTGTACAATGGTAGTATGCAATAAACAATAGTATAATACATCGAACAATGGTAGTATACAATAAACAATAGTATAATACATCGTACAATGGTAGTATACAATAAACAATAGTATAATACACCAAACAATAGTATAATACATCGTACAATGGTAGTATACAATAAACAATAGTATAATACATCGAACAATGGTAGTATACAATAAACAATAGTATAATACATCGAACAATAGTATAATACATCGTAACAATGGTAGTATACAATAAACAATAGTATAATACACCAAACAATAGTATAATACATTGTACAATGGTAGTATACAATAAACAATAGTATAATACATCGAACAATGGTAGTATACAATAAACAATAGTATAATACACCAAACAATAGTATAATACATTGTACAATGGTAGTATACAATAAACAATAGTATAATACATCGAACAATGGTAGTATACAATAAACAATAGTATAATACACCAAACAATAGTATAATACATTGTACAATGGTAGTATACAATAAACAATAGTATAATACATCGAACAATGGTAGTATACAATAAACAATAGTATAATACACCAAACAATAGTATAATACATTGTACAATGGTAGTATACAATAAACAATAGTATAATACATCGAACAATGGTAGTATACAATAAACAATAGTATAATACACCAAACAATAGTATAATACATTGTACAATGGTAGTATACAATAAACAATAGTATAATACATCGAACAATGGTAGTATACAATAAACAATAGTATAATACACCAAACAATAGTATAATACATTGTACAATGGTAGTATACAATAAACAATAGTATAATACATCGAACAATGGTAGTATACAATAAACAATAGTATAATACATCGAACAATGGTAGTATACAATAAACAATAGTATAATACATCGTACAATGGTAGTATACAATAAACAATAGTATAATCAATGAAACAATAGTATTCTTTCAAAATAGCTGCCATAATGACCATCTTAAATTTCAGAATGGAATTAATCCCACACAATACGCAATAAAAAGATTCATCAAAATTCACTCTGTGATTATGGAAGAGTGGGAAATATATTTTCAAGATGGCAACTATGGCAACAATTTTGAGCTTCTGATTGGAATTGTTCAGCTACTTTTGCACTGATGTTAAATACCAAGTTTCATCAAAATTAACTAAGTGCTTAAAGCGACACTACATCAGTGAAACTGCAAATGTCGGCAGAATGTAATTTGCTGTTATGTGGTATAATTTTTCCCAAATATTTGCCTCAAAAACTGAGCATTTCAACAAATAAACAAACGTCGTATAAGCGGTTTGTTGACGTAACAAAATAATGTAAATAGGGTCGATATTCATGAGTAATACAATGCGTGGCATCAAGAGGTGCTTCTATGAGGGAAAGCATTGTCAATGTATGTCGTATTGGTAATGGCATCAAGAGGTGCGTCTATGAGGGAAAGGGTTTATGAACATTGGTTTGGCTACTACATTGTCAATGTATGTCGTATTGGTAATGGCATCAAGAGGTGCGTCTTTGAGGGAAAGGGTTTATGAACATTGGTTTGGCTACTACATTGTCAATGTATGTCGTATTGGTAATGGCATCAAGAGGTGCGTCTTTGAGGGAAAGGGTTTATGAACATTGGTTTGGCTACTACATTGTCAATGTATGTCGTATTGGTAATGGCATCAAGAGGTGCGTCTATGAGGGAAAGGGTTTATGAACATTGGTTTGGCTACTACATTGTCAATGTATGTTGTATTGGTAATGGCATCAAGAGGTGCGTCTTTGAGGGAAAGGGTTAATGAACATTGGTTTGGCTACTACATTGTCAATGTATGTTGTATTGGTAATGGCATCAAGAGGTGCGTCTATGAGGGAAAGGGTTAAAAGGCGAACAAAATCTTGAATCATTTTACAAGTACTTGTATGCTTATTTTACCTTAAATTGCTGCAGTGGTATTTTACCATAAAGGTAATCTTCCTGACCGACTACCTTCAGTATGTAGTCCTCCATGTATCTAACCGAACGATTCTGCCATTTACACACGGCATTGTCCACGATCATCTCCGGACTATCGTCAATATGACACTGAATCAGGTAGTTTGTCTGTGTACATAACACAAATACATATGTCAACAACAAAGTTTAAACTTTATTTATTTTACAACGATTGCGAAGCAAGTTCTAACCCACCTGTCTGATCTGGCGACCACCGTACCATCTCACATACTTCCCGGTCCGAGGATCGAACCCAGATTGCACTGGTGAGAAGCGGGCGCACTAACCGTTGTGCTAATCGGACAGCCAACAGACAAGAGCAGGTTCACTATCTCTCACCTGATTATAGTTTATACAGGTAATTACAACTTCACACTAATCGCATTCAATATTCTGGGTGGACTCGATCGCCATGACATGTGGAAGTTGTGATAGCGCAGTGGTAGCATGTTCGCTTCAAGTGCAAAAGGCCTTGAGTTCGAGCCCCGCTGTAGCCGATACGATTGTGCCCTTCCTTAGGCAAGGCATTTTAATTCCACATTGCCTCTTCTCTCTCCCTCATGGCGATGGATTCCATCAGGAAGGAGGTCTCAAGAGTGATCAATATAAGTTGTAAGAACTTGTTTCACATTCGAGCTAAAATATATTAGTATAAACTAATAACCATGACAGTTTAATTTTAGTTTAATCTTATTTTATTGCTCGATTCGTTTTACATATACATGTGAATACAAAATATGACATATTAAATAAAGGCAAACGGGTCAGGCCACAAGTTCTAGCAACATTAGTTATCATGACAGATAGAGAAATAGGCAATGTGGATGTAAGTGTCTAGCCAAAGTGGTTCTGCAGCTTCAACATAAATCCAACCTAAATTAAAGACAACCTCTAAGGACCTCTCACATCAAACACCTTTCAATGCATTTCAATGCTGGAGCCATTACGATTGTGCCCTTAGGCAAGGCATTTAAAGTCCACGTTGCCTCTTCTCTCTCCCTTGTGGCGATGGATTCCATCAGGAATGAGGTCTCGAGAGTGATTAATATAAGTTGTAAAAAAAAAAAAGAACTTGTTTCGCAATCGAGCTAAAATAATTTTGTATAAAAATAATGCATTTCATCATCTATATAAAGACACAAAGGTCGTTTATGGTTTGTTTGTTTTTGGGGTTTAAATTTGCACAAACAGCTTAGGTGATATCTCTCCAGCTATTACTGGTGGAGGAAGACCACTTGGTGCCACTCCGAGCAGTATTTCATGCACAGGCGTGAATCTGGGCAGAACAACCGACCCTCCGCAAAGCAGTTGTATAGTGGAATTCAAACCTGCAGCGGTTTGAGGCAAGTGATTGATTTTTACATTGCATGTAATTTGGACAAAGATACCACTTGCATCATTACAAATCGAAGGTCTTCCATTATGAAATCTGCGCACCATACAGAGAAACAAACTATGTAAGCAAACTACCTCCATGCACTTACTCAAAACTGGGTACCAGCCAGCAACTGTTCACTTGCTCACATCTGGGTACCGACCTACACCTGTTCACTTGCTCACATCTGGGTACCAACCTACACCTGTTCACTTGCTCACATCTGGGTACCGACCTACACCTGCTCATTTGCTCACATCTGGGTACCGACCTACACATGTTCACTTGCTCACATCTGGGTACCAACCTACACCTGTTCACTTGCTCACATCTGGGTACCAGCCAGCACCTGTTCACTTGCTCACATCTGGGTACCAACCTACACCTGTTCACTTGCTCACATCTGGGTACCAACCTACACCTGTTCACTTGCTCACATCTGGGTACCGACCTACACATGTTCACTTGCTCACATCTGGGTACCAACCTACACCTGTTCACTTGCTCACATCTGGGTACCAGCCAGCACCTGTTCACTTGCTCACATCTGGGTACCAACCTACACCTGTTCACTTGCTCACATCTGGGTACCAACCTACACCTGTTCACTTGCTCACATCTGGGTACCGACCTACACATGTTCACTTGCTCACATCTGGGTACCAACCTACACCTGTTCACTTGCTCACATCTGGGTACCAGCCAGCACCTGTTCACTTGCTCACATCTGGGTACCGACCAGCACCTGTTCACTTGCTCACATCTGGGTACCAGCCAGCACCTGTTCACTTGCTCACATCTGGGTACCGACCTACACCTGTTCACTTGCTCACATCTGGGTACCGACCAGCACCTGTTCACTTGCTCACATCTGGGTACCAGCCAGCACCTGTTCACTTGCTCACATCTGGGTACCGACCTACACCTGCTCATTTGCTCACATCTGGGTACCGACCTACACATGTTCACTTGCTCACATCTGGGTACCAACCTACACTGTTCACTTGCTCACATCTGGGTACCAGCCAGCACCTGTTCACTTGCTCACATCTGGGTACCAACCTACACCTGTTCACTTGCTCACATCTGGTACCAACCTACACCTGTTCACTTGCTCACATCTGGGTACCGACCTACACATGTCACTTGCTCCATCTGGGTACCACCTACACCTGTTCACTTGCTCACATCTGGGTACCAGCCAGCACCTGTTCACTTGCTCACATCTGGGTACACCTACACCTGTTCACTTGCTCACATCTGGGTACCAACCTACACCTGTTCACTTGCTCACATCTGGGTACCGACCTACACATGTTCACTTGCTCACATCTGGGTACCAACCTACACCTGTTCACTTGCTCACATCTGGGTACCAGCCAGCACCTGTTCACTTGCTCACATCTGGGTACCGACCTACACCTGTTCACTTGCTCACATCTGGGTACCGACCTGCACCTGTTCACTTGCTCACATCTGGGTACCGACCTACACTGTTCATTTGCTCACATCTGGGTACCAACCTACACCTGTTCACTTGCTCACATCTGGGTACCAGCCAGCACCTGTTCACTTGCTCACATCTGGGTACCGACCTACACCTGTTCACTTGCTCACATCTGGGTACCACCACACCTGTTCACTTGCTCACATCTGGGTACCGACCTACACATGTTCACTTGCTCACATCTGGGTACCAACCTACACCTGTTCACTTGCTCACATCTGGGTACCAGCCAGCACCTGTTCACTTGCTCACATCTGGGTACCGACCTACACCTGTTCATTTGCTCACATCTGGGTACCAACCTACACCTGTTCACTTGCTCACATCTGGGTACCAGCCAGCTCCTGTTCACTTGCTCACATCTGGGTACCGACCTACACCTGTTCACTTGCTCACATCTGGGTACCGACAAGCACCTGTTCACTTGCTCACATCTGGGTACCGACCAGCACCTGTTCACTTGCTCACATCTGGGTACCAGCCAGCACCTGTTCACTTGCTCACATCTGGGTACCGACCTACACATGTTCACTTGCTCACATCTGGGTACCAACCTACACCTGTTCACTTGCTCACATCTGGGTACCAGCCAGCACCTGTTCACATCTGGGTACCGACCTACACCTGTTCACTTGCTCACATCTGGGTACCGACCTACACCTGTTCACTTGCTCACATCTGGGTACCGACCTACACCTGCTCACTTGCTCACATCTGGGTACCGACCAGCACCTGTTCACTTGCTCACATCTGGGTACAGACCAGCACCTGTTCACTTGCTCACATCTAGGTACCGACACAGATCATAGTCTAGTTCCGACATGCATGGATAGTAACACTACTATACCTTGATATCTAGGACGCTGACGGAGACAATGAGGTATCCATTGTTTAGTTTGTTCATTAGCTCATTGGGAAGTTGATCCGAACTCCGTATTTGTAATGGGTGCCTGTTCTCAAACATAGCCTGGAAATCCTGGAAGAAACAACAGAAAACATGTTGTAAAATCAGTGGTTCTACCTGGGTGTTCGTCGTTGTATGAAACAATGCCTGGATGTAGAGTAGTGATGTGGTTACGAGGGTTTATGCTAGAGGTGAAAAGTGCAGAGTGGGGTCAAAAAGGAGCTACCTGAATCTGGAAGAGGTGAAGGGAGTTTTAGTTTACAAAATTTATTTTAGCTCGATTGCGAAACAAGTTATTTCAACTTATATTAATCACTCTCGAGACCTCATTCCTGATGGAATCCATCGCCAGGAGGGAGAGAGAAGAGGCAACATGGAATTTATATGCCTTGCCTAAGGGCACAGTCATAACGGCTACAGCGGGGCTCGAACTCCGGACCTTTCACACCTGAAGCGAATGCGCATCCACGGCGCTATCACGAGGTGAAAGCTTTGGGGTACAAGAAAATCTTGTAAAGGCGATTTTAAATTATGCATTACCGATTATGGCGTGTCTTCTAGCGGGTATTTGTATTAGCTTGATACAAGTATTAACAACCTTTAACATTGGTCTTTTTAATAAGAAAGATCATTCAAAATTGGGTTTACTTTTCGCAAAATGATCTCTAAAATTGCGACGCCATAACGCAAAAAAATGTACGGGTACCAGAATGGGAAGATATTTCACACTAAAATTTGGTTCCACTGGACGTCGAGAACTGTATGTAGATCTCCAATTTCAAGAACAAATCCATCGTACCCAACATCTGAACATTATTAACAGCACTATAAAATTCATATTAAAGTGATTTAGTTTCTAAGAAATTTAGCTGGTTATCGAATGGAGCAAAATTTCACTGAAATACGACTTGCAAACATCTACATCGTATTACATTAAAATCCTTTTACAAGTGGACATATTATGGTTTTACGAGGTAAGTACATGAGACAAACGTGAGGTAACAATGTGGACTAGCGTGTTTACGAGGTAAGTACATGAGACAAACATGAGGTAACAATGTGGACTAGCGTGTGTAACGTACGTTTCTCTTTGGTACCTTGCTTAGTGCAAAGTAGGACATTTTCTTTCTGAAGTCATCAACTTCAGTTCTAGGCATAGCATGCATCTCCATGGTAACTGAAAGATAAAGTAATACAACGACTGAATAACACAAAATGAAAAATGTAAATACATGTACTGTATAGATACAGAGTTCCCGATGGAGATTAGAATAACCTAATAGTTTTGGTTCATTATTAGAAATTCTTATCAGGCCGGATGTATGGTTTGCATTATATAAATGTCCTAATATCCTCGTTTCATATTTCGTTTCTTTGTAAGCTAGATGATGGGTTGTTTAAAAAAAAAAGACTGTTGATACTTCTTCTAAAATACTAGACTTCTAAAGGTATATTGTAATGATTTATAAAATAATTGTGTTAAACGAAGTTCATGACTTCATGGTAATAAAAATCAGTTCATCCTCTTTCACATGCATAATATAAATTGCAATGTTATTGAAATCTGTAATTACACATGCATATTATAAATTGCAATATTATTGAAATCTGTTTGAATATATTGAACTGTTTTGATATAGTGTGTACATACTGTATATATTGATATAAAATAAATGAAGCCGCTGAGCTTCACACAAAAAATGTTACTATAATACTTGCTTGTTTATTGTATTATCATATTTATTGCTAGATTCATTTTACATGTATATATACAATTCAAAGAAAAGTAAACGGGTCGGGCCACAAGTTCTTAGTATATACAATATTTTTAGCTCGATTGCGAAACGAGTTCTTACAACTTGTATTAGTCACTATCGAGACCTCATTCCTGATCGAATCCATCGCCACGAGAGAGAAGAGGCAACGTGCAATTTAAATGCCTTGCCTAAGGGCACAATTGTAATGGCTCCAGCAGGGTTCAAACTCCGAGCCTTTCAGACCTGAAGCGAACACGCTACCACTGCGCTATCACGACTTCCACAAGTTCTAGCAACATTAGTTACGTTCCATCCCGACCAATACTTTCATAATTCGAATGAAATATTTGGATAGAAAGAATCACTTTAATGTCATACATCGGTACAATTGTATACAATGTACAAAGCAGAATACATTATGCAGCACAGAATAACACACTGATGATGCATTGGTACATGTTATAATAACGCCTGATCAAGGGGTGACCAGCATTTCCAAAACTGACTACGACATTGGGCAGGTCAGTCAGACTATGTTTAAATAACGCCCGATCAAGGGGTGACCAGTGTTTCCAAAACTGACTACGACATTGGGCAGGTCAGTCAGACTATGTTATAATAACGCCTGATCAAGGGGTGACCAGCATTTCCAAAACTGACTACGACATTGGGCAGGTCAGTCAGACTATGTTTAAATAACGCCTGATCAAGTGGTGACCAGCGTTTCCAAAACTGACTACGACATTGGGCAGGTCAGTCAGACTATGTTTAAATAACGCCTGATCAAGTGGTGACCAGCGTTTCCAAAACTGACTACGACATTGGGCAGGTCAGTCAGACTATGTTTAAATAACGCCCGATCAAGTGGTGACCAGCGTTTCCAAAACTGACTACGACATTGGGCAGGTCAGTCAGACTATGTTTAAATAACGCCTGATCAAGGGGTGACCAGTGTTTCCAAAACTGACTACGACATTGGGCAGGTCAGTCAGACTATGTTTAAATAACGCCTGATCAAGTGGTGACCAGCGTTTCCAAAACTGACTACGACATTGGGCAGGTCAGTCAGACTATGTTTAAATAACGCCCGATCAAGGGGTGACCAGTGTTTCCAAAACTGACTACGACATTGGGCAGGTCAGTCAGACTATGTTTAAATAACGCCTGATCAAGTGGTGACCAGCGTTTCCAAAACTGACTACGACATTGGGCAGGTCAGTCAGACTATGTTTAAATAACGCCCGATCAAGGGGTGACCAGTGTTTCCAAAACTGACTACGACATTGGGCAGGTCAGTCAGACTATGTTTAAATAACGCCTGATCAAGTGGTGACCAGTGTTTCCAAAACTGACTACGACATTGGGCAGGTCAGTCAGACTATGTTTAAATAACGCCCGATCAAGGGGTGACCAGTGTTTCCAAAACTGACTACGACATTGGGCAGGTCAGTCAGACTATGTTTAAATAACGCCTGATCAAGGGGTGACCAGTGTTTCCAAAACTGACTACGACATTGGGCAGGTCAGTCAGACTATGTTTAAATAACGCCCGATCAAGTGGTGACCAGCGTTTCCAAAACTGACTACGACATTGGGCAGGTCAGTCAGACTATGTTTAAATAACGCCTGATCAAGTGGTGACCAGCGTTTCCAAAACTGACTACGACATTGGGCAGGTCAGTCAGACTATGTTTAAATAACGCCTGATCAAGTGGTGACCAGCGTTTCCAAAATTGACTACGACATTGGGCAGGGCAGTCTGACTTGTTTAAAACGCCTGATCAAGGGTGGACCGATTGGAGATCTGCCTATCTATTGTATATTTGACTAACGTATGCTGCCAAGGAGATTGAGGTCTGGCCTATCTATTGGACCATATTGGACAACCCGTTTGCTGCCAATGAGATTGGAGGTTGCCTATCATTGTAATATTTGACTAACGTATGATGCCAAGGAGATTGGAGATCTGCACTATAATTGTAATATTGACTAACGTATGCTGTCAAGGAGATTGGAGAATCTGCCTATCTATTGTATTAATTTACTAACTTTGCTGCCAAGGAGATTGGAGATTGCCTATATATGTATTAATTTACGAAGTTTGCTTGCCAAGGAGGTGGAGATCTGCCTATCTATTGTTATTATGACCATTGTCATCGTGTCGTGCCTGGACGCGGTTAGGAAACCTTGCCCCCCCCAGATTCGCGATACGAATCTCACTAAGTTAGACTTCGTCCAGACCACCACCTCTTCCTATAACGACAAATAATAATTATATATAAATTCCAAGTCCCCCCTGCCCCTCTTATCTCACCCCTCTGCCGGCCGATGGAATTCCATCAGGAATGAGGCTCTCGAGAGTGATTATATAAGTTGTAAGAACTTGTTTCGCATCAAGCTAAATAAATTTGTATAAAAATATTATACAGGATTCGAAACGTACTAGGTTCATACAGATTTCATTTAACTTGATTGCACAATGCACCTTGATTCCTCATTCCTGTGGTGTTTTGTATTGATCATCGTTACGGTTGCACATATGAGCGACACCTCCTGAAGATATTAGTCATTTTAGATTTTGGAGGATAGTGCAATGATACAGACAGAGACCCATTCCAGAGTCTCCTCTGATTCTTTTATGTGCACGGTATAAAGCACCGACAACGTCAGACGGGGGGATCGAAATTTGATCCAGGGTACCAGTCCAGGTGTTCCCACTGGATACAGATTCGTTATTCCTGTGCAGAGAGAAGTGTAGATTCCACTTATTTGCATTGAAAAGCTTGAATATTACCATTTTCCAACAGTAATTTAACATGTATGGGCAACAAAGCTTGCCTAGTCAATGTTAATGCATCAAATGTGCATAGTGATGACAAATTACACATACAATGAAACATAAACCTCTCAAATATCTCATCTGGAAAAGACAATACATAAAAATATGCCAGCTTGGCAGCCCTCGGATTTATGCAAATTATGCAATTTTCATAATGGGTTAGTTTATACAAATTATTTTTAGCTCGATTGCAAAAAGAGGTTATTTCAACTTATACTTAATCACTCTCGATACCTCATTTGATGGAATCCATGCCACGTGGGAGAGAGAAGAGGCAATGTGGAATTTAAATGGCCTTGCCTAATGGCACAATCATAACGGCTCCAGCGGGGCATAATGGGTTGAGGGGGGGGGGGGGTTTAGTTAGTGTTCTGGAGACTTCATAGAAATGCACACTCTTTATTTCCCAAGTTTACCTTATATATGAGCTAGATTGCTTTAACTAAGGAGGAAGTATGGATTGAAGTGTTTACATAACGACCCAACCATTCACCAACTCCTTGGTTACGAAATGGACACCGGTATACATTACATCGCGGAGGCTCCACTATATAGGACGGATGCCAGTTGTACCTACAGGCCTTGTTTCAGGCAGAACAAACATCCATGTAGAACCACCTACCTTTCACAAGCTAGTTAATAGCTTTCTGACAATGGAGATTTGACAAGAAATATCACAGTAAGTGATGAATGCCCAAGCCATAGCCGAAGAAGTTACAGACCGGATATATTGACTAGGACGGACTTACTCACGAGAGGGTACTGAAGGGGCTACCCCATTGTTCTCTCTTTACAGACGGATCTGTAGTCCAGTGGTAACACGCTGGACTGGTAATCCAGGGATCGCAGGTTCGATCCCCCGTCTGACCCTAATAAAATTGACAGTCTTTCAGATGGGACATTAAACCGAGGTCTTGTGTCAGTGCTTTAAACCGTGCACGTAAAAGAACCAGAGGAGATTCTGGAATAGGTCTCTGTCTGTATCATTGCACTATCCTCCAAAAATCTAAAATGACTAATCTCTTCAGGAGGCATCGCTCATATGGGCAACCGGTAGCGACGATAAATAAACGTAAAACACACATTCTCTCTTTTGTTCTATTAGCCACGCAAGAGCATTCATAGCTACATAAGAGCTAACACTAGACAATAGATCTATTGTTCTCCTAGCCACGTATGTAACCTCCCATGTGCATGGACGGCCTCACGAATGGCTACCCCAGTGTTCTCTCCTTTGTTCCATTAGCCAGTAAACTAATTTATAGCCGCATAGCAGCTAACCCTATACCACTAGATCTATTGTTCTCCTAGCCACATAGCAGCTAACCCTATACCACTAGATCTATTGTTCTCCTAGCCACATAGCAGCTAACCCTATACCACTAGACAATAGATATATTGTTCTCCTAGCCACATAGCAGCTAACTCTAGACCACTAGACAATATATCTATTGTTCTCCTAGCCACATAGCAGCTAACCCTAGACCACTAGACAATATATATATTGTTCTCCTAGCCACATAGCAGCTAACCCCAGGCCACTAGACAATATATCTATTGTTCTCCTAGCCACATAGCAGCTAACCCTATACCACTAGACAATAGATATATTGTTCTCCTAGCCACATAGCAGCTAACCCCAGACCACTAGACAATATATCTATTGTTCTCCTAGCCACATAGCAGCTAACCCTAGACCACTAGACATATATTATTGTTCTCCTAGTCACATAGCAGCTAACCCTATACCACTAGACAATAGATATATTGTTCTCCTAGCCACATAGCAGCTAACCCTATAACCACTAGACAATATATCTATTGTTCTCCTAGCCACATAGCAGCTAACCTAGACCACTAGACAATATATATATTGTTCTCCTAGTCACATAGCAGCTAACCCTAGACCACTAGACAATATATCTATTGTTCTCCTAGCCACATAGCAGCTAACCCTAGACCACTAGACAATATATCTATTGTTCTCCTAGCCACATAGCAGCTAACCCTATACCACTATAGATATATTGTTCTCCTAGCCACATAGCAGCTAACCCTAGACCACTAGACATATATATATTGTTCTCCTAGCCACATAGCAGCTAACCCTAGACCACTAGACAATATATTATTGTTCTCCTAGCCACATAGCAGCTAACCCCAGACCACTAGACAATATATCTATTGTTCTCCTAGCCACATAGCAGCTAACCGTAGACCACTAGACAATATATCTATTGTTCTCCTAGCCACATAGCAGCTAACCCTAGACCACTAGACAATATATCTATTGTTCTCCTAGCCACATAGCAGCTAACCATAGACCACTAGACAATATATCTATTGTTCTCCTAGCCACATAGCAGCTAACCGTAGACCACTAGACAATATATCTATTGTTCTCCTAGACACATAGCAGCTAACCCTAGACCACTAGACAATATATCTATTGTTCTCCTAGCCACATAGCAGCTAACCCTAGACCACTAGATCTATTGTTCTCCTAGACACATAGCAGCTAACCCCAGACCACTAGACAATATATCTATTGTTCTCCTAGCCACATAGCAGCTAACCCTAGACCACTAGATCTATTGTTCTCCTAGACACATAGCAGCTAACCCCAGACCACTAGACAATATATATATTGTTCTCCTAGCCACATAGCAGCTAACCCTATACCACTAGACAATATATCTATTGTTCTCCTAGCCACATAGCAGCTAACCCTAGACCACTAGACAATAGATCTATTGTTCTCCTAGCCACATAGCAGCTAACCATAGACCACTAGATATATTGTTCTCCTAGCCACATAGCAGCTAACCCTAGACCACTAGACAATATATCTATTGTTCTCCTAGCCACATAGCAGCTAACCCTAGACCACTGACAATAGATCTATTGTTCTCCTAGCCACATAGCAGCTAACCCTAGACCACTAGACAATAGATCTATTGTTCTCCTAGCCACATAGCAGCTAACCCAGACCACTAGACAATATATATATTGTTCTCCTAGCCACATAGCAGCTAACCCAGACCACTAGACAATATATCTATTGTTCTCCTAGCCACATAGCAGCTAACCCTAGACCACTAGACAATAGATATATTGTTCTCCTAGCCACATAGCAGCTAACCCTAGACCACTAGACAATAGATCTATTGTTCTCCTAGCCACATAGCAGCTAACCCTAGACCACTAGACAATATATCTATTGTTCTCCTAGCCACATAGCAGCTAACCCTAGACCACTAGACAATATATCTATTGTTCTCCTAGCCACATAGCAGCTAACCCTATACCACTAGACAATAGATATATTGTTCTCCTAGCCACATAGCAGCTAACCCTATACCACTAGACAATAGGTATATTGTTCTCCTAGCCACATAGCAGCTAACCCTAGACCACTAGACAATAGATCTATTGTTCTCCTAGCCACATAGCAGCTAACCCTAGACCACTAGACAATATATCTATTGTTCTCCTAGCCACATAGCAGCTAACCCTAGACCACTAGATCTATTGTTCTCCTAGCCACATAGCAGCTAACCCTATACCACTAGACAATAGATATATTGTTCTCCTAGCCACATAGCAGCTAACCCTAGACCACTAGACAATAGATCTATTGTTCTCCTAGCCACATAGCAGCTAACCCTAGACCACTAGACAATATATCTATTGTTCTCCTAGCCACATAGCAGCTAACCCTAGACCACTAGACAATATATCTATTGTTCTCCTAGCCACATAGCAGCTAACCCTAGACCACTAGACAATAGATATATTGTTCTCCTAGCCACATAGCAGCTAACCCCAGACCACTAGACAATATATCTATTGTTCTCCTAGCCACATAGCAGCTAACCCTATACCACTAGACAATATATATATTGTTCTCCTAGCCACATAGCAGCTAACCCTAGACCACTAGACAATAGATCTATTGTTCTCCTAGCCACATAGCAGCTAACCCTAGACCACTAGACAATAGATCTATTGTTCTCCTAGCCACATAGCAGCTAACCCTAGACCACTAGACAATATATATATTGTTTTCCTAGCCACATAGCAGCTAACCCTAGACCACTAGACAATATATCTATTGTTCTCCTAGCCAAATAGCAGCTAACCCCAGACCACTAGACAATATATCTATTGTTCTCCTAGCCACATAGCAGCTAACCCTATACCACTAGACAATATGTATATTGTTCTCCTAGCCACATAGCAGCTAACCCTATACCACTAGACAATATATATATTGTTCTCCTAGCCACATAGCAGCTAACCCTAGACCACTAGACAATATATCTATTGTTCTCCTAGCCACATAGCAGCTAACCCTAGACCACTAGACAATATATCTATTGTTCTCCTAGCCACATAGCAGCTAACCCAGACCACTAGACATATATCTATTGTTCTCCTAGCCACATAGCAGCTAACCCTATACCACTAGACAATAGATATATTGTTCTCCTAGCCACATAGCAGCTAACCCTAGACCACTAGACAATAGATCTATTGTTCTCCTAGCCACATAGCAGCTAACCCTAGACCACTAGACAATATATCTATTGTTCTCCTAGCCACATAGCAGCTTACCCTAGACCACTAGAAAATAGATATATTGTTCTCCTAGCCAAATAGCAGCTAACCCTAGACCACTAGACAATAGATCTATTGTTCTCCTAGCCACATAGCAGCTAACCCTAGACCACTAGACAATATATATATTGTTCTCCTAGCCACATAGCAGTTAACCTTAGACCACTAGACAATTGTTTCTATTGTTTTCCTAGCCACAGAGCAGCTAACCTTAGACCAATAGACAATTGTTTCTATTGTTTTCCACGTAAGTACCCGTCAGTGTGTGCGGACGGACACACGGACAGTGCGAAAACTATATATGCCTCCCATTGAGAGCATAAAAAATTCATGAAAATAATTATCAAGTTACACACACACAAATTGGCTTCAAACCGACTTGTCCGGGACAAGTGACATTGGCAAAATTGACGTGTTCCAATATCTGTTTGACTTGTCCCAGTAATTATGCTAAATATTGGATGATCCTTGTTGTACCTGCATATCACAGGCATCCGGCGCATCCCCTGGACCCCCCTCCCAGGTTACTACACCCCAGGACAATGTTGCAACTCAAAATACATTGTAGCATCACTCGAATGTCATTTCTAGTCCAAAACACGCATGTCTACCCTACCCCCTACCCCATAGCGCCTTACACATTGCATGTAAATAAGAGCCTATGCCTGTCACTAGCAGACTGGACTCAAACTCTCTATCTAAACCCTGTACTGTCTGCTTTTAACAATAGCTTTGTAGATCCTTATATCTTTTTAACCTGCACATAACGTTTTAAATGGTAATAACTTGTAGCCCATACAGATGGATCTGTAGTCCAGTGGTAACACGCTGGACTGGTAATCCAGGGATCGCAGGTTCGATCCCCCGTCTGACCCTAATAAAATTAACAGTCTTTCAGATGGGACGTTAAACCGAGGTCTGGTGTAGGTGCTTTACACCGTGCACGTAAAAGAAACAGAGGAGACTCTGGAATGGGTCTCTGTCT
>CM026386.1:76191640-76229833 GCA_014843695.1 Archivesica marissinica | reverse complement strand
TCACATCTGGGTACCGACCTACACCTGTTCACTTGCTCACATCTGGGTACCGACAAGCACCTGTTCACTTGCTCACATCTGGGTACCGACCAGCACCTGTTCACTTGCTCACATCTGGGTACCAGCCAGCACCTGTTCACTTGCTCACATCTGGGTACCGACCTACACATGTTCACTTGCTCACATCTGGGTACCAACCTACACCTGTTCACTTGCTCACATCTGGGTACCAGCCAGCACCTGTTCACATCTGGGTACCGACCTACACCTGTTCACTTGCTCACATCTGGGTACCGACCTACACCTGTTCACTTGCTCACATCTGGGTACCGACCTACACCTGCTCACTTGCTCACATCTGGGTACCGACCAGCACCTGTTCACTTGCTCACATCTGGGTACAGACCAGCACCTGTTCACTTGCTCACATCTAGGTACCGACACAGATCATAGTCTAGTTCCGACATGCATGGATAGTAACACTACTATACCTTGATATCTAGGACGCTGACGGAGACAATGAGGTATCCATTGTTTAGTTTGTTCATTAGCTCATTGGGAAGTTGATCCGAACTCCGTATTTGTAATGGGTGCCTGTTCTCAAACATAGCCT
The DNA here is from genome assembly GCA_014843695.1 of Archivesica marissinica. NCBI lineage: Eukaryota > Metazoa > Mollusca > Bivalvia > Venerida > Vesicomyidae > Archivesica > Archivesica marissinica. Next base: position 76,229,220 of record CM026386.1, on the reverse strand, counting down.
GGAAATCCTGGAAGAAACAACAGAAAACATGTTGTAAAATCAGTGGTTCTACCTGGGTGTTCGTCGTTGTATGAAACAATGCCTGGATGTAGAGTAGTGATGTGGTTACGAGGGTTTATGCTAGAGGTGAAAAGTGCAGAGTGGGGTCAAAAAGGAGCTACCTGAATCTGGAAGAGGTGAAGGGAGTTTTAGTTTACAAAATTTATTTTAGCTCGATTGCGAAACAAGTTATTTCAACTTATATTAATCACTCTCGAGACCTCATTCCTGATGGAATCCATCGCCAGGAGGGAGAGAGAAGAGGCAACATGGAATTTATATGCCTTGCCTAAGGGCACAGTCATAACGGCTACAGCGGGGCTCGAACTCCGGACCTTTCACACCTGAAGCGAATGCGCATCCACGGCGCTATCACGAGGTGAAAGCTTTGGGGTACAAGAAAATCTTGTAAAGGCGATTTTAAATTATGCATTACCGATTATGGCGTGTCTTCTAGCGGGTATTTGTATTAGCTTGATACAAGTATTAACAACCTTTAACATTGGTCTTTTTAATAAGAAAGATCATTCAAAATTGGGTTTACTTTTCGCAAAATGATCTCTAAAATTGCGACGCCATAACGCAAAAAAATGTACGGGTACCAGAATGGGAAGATATTTCACACTAAAATTTGGTTCCACTGGACGTCGAGAACTGTATGTAGATCTCCAATTTCAAGAACAAATCCATCGTACCCAACATCTGAACATTATTAACAGCACTATAAAATTCATATTAAAGTGATTTAGTTTCTAAGAAATTTAGCTGGTTATCGAATGGAGCAAAATTTCACTGAAATACGACTTGCAAACATCTACATCGTATTACATTAAAATCCTTTTACAAGTGGACATATTATGGTTTTACGAGGTAAGTACATGAGACAAACGTGAGGTAACAATGTGGACTAGCGTGTTTACGAGGTAAGTACATGAGACAAACATGAGGTAACAATGTGGACTAGCGTGTGTAACGTACGTTTCTCTTTGGTACCTTGCTTAGTGCAAAGTAGGACATTTTCTTTCTGAAGTCATCAACTTCAGTTCTAGGCATAGCATGCATCTCCATGGTAACTGAAAGATAAAGTAATACAACGACTGAATAACACAAAATGAAAAATGTAAATACATGTACTGTATAGATACAGAGTTCCCGATGGAGATTAGAATAACCTAATAGTTTTGGTTCATTATTAGAAATTCTTATCAGGCCGGATGTATGGTTTGCATTATATAAATGTCCTAATATCCTCGTTTCATATTTCGTTTCTTTGTAAGCTAGATGATGGGTTGTTTAAAAAAAAAAGACTGTTGATACTTCTTCTAAAATACTAGACTTCTAAAGGTATATTGTAATGATTTATAAAATAATTGTGTTAAACGAAGTTCATGACTTCATGGTAATAAAAATCAGTTCATCCTCTTTCACATGCATAATATAAATTGCAATGTTATTGAAATCTGTAATTACACATGCATATTATAAATTGCAATATTATTGAAATCTGTTTGAATATATTGAACTGTTTTGATATAGTGTGTACATACTGTATATATTGATATAAAATAAATGAAGCCGCTGAGCTTCACACAAAAAATGTTACTATAATACTTGCTTGTTTATTGTTTTATCATATTTATTGCTAGATTCATTTTACATGTATATATACAATTCAAAGAAAAGTAAACGGGTCGGGCCACAAGTTCTTAGTATATACAATATTTTTAGCTCGATTGCGAAACGAGTTCTTACAACTTGTATTAGTCACTATCGAGACCTCATTCCTGATCGAATCCATCGCCACGAGAGAGAAGAGGCAACGTGCAATTTAAATGCCTTGCCTAAGGGCACAATTGTAATGGCTCCAGCAGGGTTCAAACTCCGAGCCTTTCAGACCTGAAGCGAACACGCTACCACTGCGCTATCACGACTTCCACAAGTTCTAGCAACATTAGTTACGTTCCATCCCGACCAATACTTTCATAATTCGAATGAAATATTTGGATAGAAAGAATCACTTTAATGTCATACATCGGTACAATTGTATACAATGTACAAAGCAGAATACATTATGCAGCACAGAATAACACACTGATGATGCATTGGTACATGTTATAATAACGCCTGATCAAGGGGTGACCAGCATTTCCAAAACTGACTACGACATTGGGCAGGTCAGTCAGACTATGTTTAAATAACGCCCGATCAAGGGGTGACCAGTGTTTCCAAAACTGACTACGACATTGGGCAGGTCAGTCAGACTATGTTATAATAACGCCTGATCAAGGGGTGACCAGCATTTCCAAAACTGACTACGACATTGGGCAGGTCAGTCAGACTATGTTTAAATAACGCCTGATCAAGTGGTGACCAGCGTTTCCAAAACTGACTACGACATTGGGCAGGTCAGTCAGACTATGTTTAAATAACGCCTGATCAAGTGGTGACCAGCGTTTCCAAAACTGACTACGACATTGGGCAGGTCAGTCAGACTATGTTTAAATAACGCCCGATCAAGTGGTGACCAGCGTTTCCAAAACTGACTACGACATTGGGCAGGTCAGTCAGACTATGTTTAAATAACGCCTGATCAAGGGGTGACCAGTGTTTCCAAAACTGACTACGACATTGGGCAGGTCAGTCAGACTATGTTTAAATAACGCCTGATCAAGTGGTGACCAGCGTTTCCAAAACTGACTACGACATTGGGCAGGTCAGTCAGACTATGTTTAAATAACGCCCGATCAAGGGGTGACCAGTGTTTCCAAAACTGACTACGACATTGGGCAGGTCAGTCAGACTATGTTTAAATAACGCCTGATCAAGTGGTGACCAGCGTTTCCAAAACTGACTACGATTGGGCAGGTCAGTCAGACTATGTTTAAATAACGCCCGATCAAGGGGTGACCAGTGTTTCCAAAACTGACTACGACATTGGGCAGGTCAGTCAGACTATGTTTAAATAACGCCTGATCAAGGGGTGACCAGTGTTTCCAAAACTGACTACGACATTGGGCAGGTCAGTCAGACTATGTTTAAATAACGCCCGATCAAGGGGTGACCAGTGTTTCCAAAACTGACTACGACATTGGGCAGGTCAGTCAGACTATGTTTAAATAACGCCTGATCAAGGGGTGACCAGTGTTTCCAAAACTGACTACGACATTGGGCAGGTCAGTCAGACTATGTTTAAATAACGCCCGATCAAGTGGTGACCAACGTTTCCAAAACTGACTACGACATTGGGCAGGTCAGTCAGACTATGTTTAAATAACGCCTGATCAAGTGGTGACCAGCGTTTCCAAAACTGACTACGACATTGGGCAGGTCAGTCAGACTATGTTTAAATAACGCCTGATCAAGTGGTGACCAGCGTTTCCAAAATTGACTACGACATTGGGCAGGTCAGTCAGACTATGTTTAAATAACGCCTGATCAAGGGGTGACCGATTGGAGATCTGCCTATCTATTGTATTATTTGACTAACGTATGCTGCCAAGGAGATTGGAGGTCTGCCTATCTATTGTAATATTTGACAACGTTTGCTGCCAATGAGATTGGAGGTCTGCCTATCTATTGTAATATTTGACTAACGTATGCTGCCAAGGAGATTGGAGATCTGCCTATCTATTGTAATATTTGACTAACGTATGCTGTCAAGGAGATTGGAGATCTGCCTATCTATTGTATTAATTTACTAACGTTTGCTGCCAAGGAGATTGGAGATCTGCCTATCTATTGTATTAATTTACTAACGTTTGCTGCCAAGGAGATTGGAGATCTGCCTATCTATTGTATTATGACCATTGTCATCGTGTCGTGCCTGGAGGCGTAGGAACTTTCCGATTGGTCGAATCTCACTAAGTCGTAGACTCTCGTCCAGAACCTCTTCCTATAACGACAAATAATAATTATATAAATTCCACGTTGCCTCTTCTCTCTCCCTCGTGGCGATGGATTCCATCAGGAATGAGGTCTCGAGAGTGATTAATATAAGTTGTAAGAACTTGTTTCGCATCAAGCTAAAATAAATTTGTATAAACTATATTATACAGGTATTCTAACGTACTATGGTTCATACAGATTTCATTTAACTTGATTGCACAATTGCCCTTGATTCCTCATTCCTGTGTGTGTTTTACGTTTATTGATCATCGTTACCGGTTGCACATATGAGCGACACCTCCTGAAGATATTAGTCATTTTAGATTTTTGGAGGATAGTGCAATGATACAGACAGAGACCCATTCCAGAGTCTCCTCTGATTCTTTTACGTGCACGGTATAAAGCACCGACACGTCAGACGGGGGATCGAACATGTGATCCCTGGATTACCAGTCCAGCGTGTTACCACTGGGATACAGATTCGTTATTCCTGTGCAGAGAGAAGTGTAGCTCATCACTTATTTGCATTGAAAAGCTCTGAAATATACCATTTTCCAACAGTAATTTAACATGTATGGCAACAAAGCTTTCCTAGTCAATGTTAATGCATCACATGTGCATAGTGATGACAAATTACACATACAATGAAACATAAACCTCTCAAATATCTCATCTGAGAAAGACAATACATAAAAATATGCCAGCTTGGCAGCCATCTTGGATTTATGCAAATTATGCAAATTTTCATAATGGGTTTAGTTTATACAAATTTATTTTAGCTCGATTGCAAAAGAGGTTATTTCAACTTATATTAATCACTCTCGATACCTCATTCCTGATGGAATCCATCGCCACGAGGGAGAGAGAAGAGGCAATGTGGAATTTAAATGCCTTGCCTAATGGCACAATCATAACGGCTCCAGCGGGGCATAATGGGTTGAGGGGGGGGGGGGGGGTTTAGTTAGTGTTCTGGAGACTTCATAGAAATGCACACTCTTTATTTCCCAAGTTTACCTTATATATGAGCTAGATTGCTTTAACTAAGGAGGAAGTATGGATTGAAGTGTTTACATAACGACCCAACCATTCACCAACTCCTTGGTTACGAAATGGACACCGGTATACATTACATCGCGGAGGCTCCACTATATAGGACGGATGCCAGTTGTACCTACAGGCCTTGTTTCAGGCAGAACAAACATCCATGTAGAACCACCTACCTTTCACAAGCTAGTTAATAGCTTTCTGACAATGGAGATTTGACAAGAAATATCACAGTAAGTGATGAATGCCCAAGCCATAGCCGAAGAAGTTACAGACCGGATATATTGACTAGGACGGACTTACTCACGAGAGGGTACTGAAGGGGCTACCCCATTGTTCTCTCTTTACAGACGGATCTGTAGTCCAGTGGTAACACGCTGGACTGGTAATCCAGGGATCGCAGGTTCGATCCCCCGTCTGACCCTAATAAAATTGACAGTCTTTCAGATGGGACATTAAACCGAGGTCTTGTGTCAGTGCTTTAAACCGTGCACGTAAAAGAACCAGAGGAGATTCTGGAATAGGTCTCTGTCTGTATCATTGCACTATCCTCCAAAAATCTAAAATGACTAATCTCTTCAGGAGGCATCGCTCATATGGGCAACCGGTAGCGACGATAAATAAACGTAAAACACACATTCTCTCTTTTGTTCTATTAGCCACGCAAGAGCATTCATAGCTACATAAGAGCTAACACTAGACAATAGATCTATTGTTCTCCTAGCCACGTATGTAACCTCCCATGTGCATGGACGGCCTCACGAATGGCTACCCCAGTGTTCTCTCCTTTGTTCCATTAGCCAGTAAACTAATTTATAGCCGCATAGCAGCTAACCCTATACCACTAGATCTATTGTTCTCCTAGCCACATAGCAGCTAACCCTATACCACTAGATCTATTGTTCTCCTAGCCACATAGCAGCTAACCCTATACCACTAGACAATAGATATATTGTTCTCCTAGCCACATAGCAGCTAACCCTAGACCACTAGACAATATATCTATTGTTCTCCTAGCCACATAGCAGCTAACCCTAGACCACTAGACAATATATCTATTGTTCTCCTAGCCACATAGCAGCTAACCCTAGGCCACTAGACAATATATCTATTGTTCTCCTAGCCACATAGCAGCTAACCCTAGACCACTAGACAATAGATATATTGTTCTCCTAGCCACATAGCAGCTAACCCTAGACCACTAGACAATATATCTATTGTTCTCCTAGCCACATAGCAGCTAACCCTAGACCACTAGACAATATATCTATTGTTCTCCTAGCCACATAGCAGCTAACCCTATACCACTAGACAATAGATATATTGTTCTCCTAGCCACATAGCAGCTAACCCTATACCACTAGACAATAGATCTATTGTTCTCCTAGCCACATAGCAGCTAACCCTATACCACTAGACAATATATCTATTGTTCTCCTAGCCACATAGCAGCTAACCCTAGACCACTAGACAATAGATCTATTGTTCTCCTAGCCACATAGCAGCTAACCCTAGACCACTAGACAATATATCTATTGTTCTCCTAGCCACATAGCAGCTAACCCTAGACCACTAGACAATAGATCTATTGTTCTCCTAGCCACATAGCAGCTAACCCTAGACCACTAGACAATAGATCTATTGTTCTCCTAGCCACATAGCAGCTAACCCTAGACCACTAGACAATATATCTATTGTTCTCCTAGCCACATAGCAGCTAACCCATAACCACTAGACAATAGATCTATTGTTCTCCTAGCCACATAGCAGCTAACCCTAGACCACTAGACAATAGATATATTGTTCTCCTAGCCACATAGCAGCTAACCCTAGACCACTAGACAATATATCTATTGTTCTCCTAGCCACATAGCAGCTAACCCTAGACCACTAGACAATATATCTATTGTTCTCCTAGCCACATAGCAGCTAACCCTAGACCACTAGACAATATATCTATTGTTCTCCTAGCCACATAGCAGCTAACCCTATACCACTAGACAATAGATATATGTTCTCCTAGCCACATAGCAGCTAACCCTATACCACTAGACAATAGGTATATTGTTCTCCTAGCCACATAGCAGCTAACCCTAGACCACTAGACAATAGATCTATTGTTCTCCTAGCCACATAGCAGCTAACCCTAGACCACTAGACAATATATCTATTGTTCTCCTAGCCACATAGCAGCTAACCCTAGACCACTAGACAATATATCTATTGTTCTCCTAGCCACATAGCAGCTAACCCTATACCACTAGACAATAGATATATTGTTCTCCTAGCCACATAGCAGCTAACCCTAGACCACTAGACAATATATCTATTGTTCTCCTAGCCACATAGCAGCTAACCCTAGACCACTAGACAATATATCTATTGTTCTCCTAGCCACATAGCAGCTAACCCTAGACCACTAGACAATATATCTATTGTTCTCCTAGCCACATAGCAGCTAACCCTATACCACTAGATATATTGTTCTCCTAGCCACATAGCAGCTAACCCCAGACCACTAGACAATATATCTATTGTTCTCCTAGCCACATAGCAGCTAACCCCAGACCACTAGATCTATTGTTCTCCTAGCCACATAGCAGCTAACCCTATACCACTAGACAATATATATATTGTTCTCCTAGCCACATAGCAGCTAACCCTATACCACTAGACAATAGATATATTGTTCTCCTAGCCACATAGCAGCTAACCCTATACCACTAGACAATATATATATTGTTCTCCTAGCCACATAGCAGCTAACCCTAGACCACTAGATCTATTGTTCTCCTAGCCACATAGCAGCTAACCCCAGACCACTAGACAATATATCTATTGTTCTCCTAGCCACATAGCAGCTAACCCTATACCACTATATCTATTGTTCTCCTAGCCACATAGCAGCTAACCCTAGACCACTAGACAATATATCTATTGTTCTCCTAGCCACATAGCAGCTAACCCTAGACCACTAGACAATATATCTATTGTTCTCCTAGCCACATAGCAGCTAACCCAGACCACTAGACAATATATAATTGTTCTCCTAGCCACATAGCAGCTAACCCTAGACCACTAGACAATAGATATATTGTTCTCCTAGCCACATAGCAGCTAACCCTAGACCACTAGACAATAGATCTATTGTTCGCCTAGCCACATAGCAGCTAACCCTAGACCACTAGACAATAGATCTATTGTTCTCCTAGCCACATAGCAGCTAACCCCAGACCACTAGACAATATATCTATTGTTCTCCTAGCCACATAGCAGCTAACCCTATACCACTAGACAATAGATATATTGTTCTCCTAGCCACATAGCAGCTAACCCTATACCACTAGACAATAGGTATATTGTTCTCCTAGCCACATAGCAGCTAACCCTAGACCACTAGACAATAGATCTATTGTTCTCCTAGCCACATAGCAGCTAACCCTAGACCACTAGACAATATATCTATTGTTCTCCTAGCCACATAGCAGCTAACCCTATACCACTAGATCTATTGTTCTCCTAGCCACATAGCAGCTAACCCTATACCACTAGACAATAGATATATTGTTCTCCTAGCCACATAGCAGCTAACCCTAGACCACTAGACAATAGATCTATTGTTCTCCTAGCCACATAGCAGCTAACCCTAGACCACTAGACAATATATCTATTGTTCTCCTAGCCACATAGCAGCTAACCCTAGACCACTAGACAATATATCTATTGTTCTCCTAGCCACATAGCAGCTAACCCTAGACCACTAGACAATAGATATATTGTTCTCCTAGCCACATAGCAGCTAACCCCAGACCACTAGACAATATATCTATTGTTCTCCTAGCCACATAGCAGCTAACCCTATACCACTAGACAATAGATATATTGTTCTCCTAGCCACATAGCAGCTAACCCTAGACCACTAGACAATAGATCTATTGTTCTCCTAGCCACATAGCAGCTAACCCTAGACCACTAGACAATAGATCTATTGTTCTCCTAGCCACATAGCAGCTAACCCTAGACCACTAGACAATAGATCTATTGTTTGCCTAGCCACATAGCAGCTAACCCTAGACCACTAGACAATATATCTATTGTTCTCCTAGCCAAATAGCAGCTAACCCCAGACCACTAGACAATATATCTATTGTTCTCCTAGCCACATAGCAGCTAACCCTATACCACTAGACAATAGGTATATTGTTCTCCTAGCCACATAGCAGCTAACCCTATACCACTAGACAATAGATATATTGTTCTCCTAGCCACATAGCAGCTAACCCTAGACCACTAGACAATATATCTATTGTTCTCCTAGCCACATAGCAGCTAACCCCAGACCACTAGACAATATATCTATTGTTCTCCTAGCCACATAGCAGCTAACCCTAGACCACTAGACAATATATATATTGTTCTCCTAGCCACATAGCAGCTAACCCTATACCACTAGACAATAGATATATTGTTCTCCTAGCCACATAGCAGCTAACCCTAGACCACTAGACAATAGATCTATTGTTCTCCTAGCCACATAGCAGCTAACCCTAGACCACTAGACAATAGATCTATTGTTCTCCTAGCCACACAGCAGCTTACCCTAGACCACTAAAAAATAGATATATTGTTCTCCTAGCCAAATAGCAGCTAACCCTAGACCACTAGACAATAGATCTATTGTTCTCCTAGACACATAGCAGCTAACCCTAGACCACTAGACAATATATATATTGTTCTCCTAGCCACATAGCAGCTAACCCTAGACCACTAGACAATTGTTTCTATTGTTTTCCTAGCCACAGAGCAGCTAACCTTAGACCAATAGACAATTGTTTCTATTGTTTTCCACGTAAGTACCCGTCAGTGTGTGCGGACGGACACACGGACAGTGCGAAAACTATATATGCCTCCCATTGAGAGCATAAAAAATTCATGAAAATAATTATCAAGTTACACACACACAAATTGGCTTCAAACCGACTTGTCCGGGACAAGTGACATTGGCAAAATTGACGTGTTCCAATATCTGTTTGACTTGTCCCAGTAATTATGCTAAATATTGGATGATCCTTGTTGTACCTGCATATCACAGGCATCCGGCGCATCCCCTGGACCCCCCTCCCAGGTTACTACACCCCAGGACAATGTTGCAACTCAAAATACATTGTAGCATCACTCGAATGTCATTTCTAGTCCAAAACACGCATGTCTACCCTACCCCCTACCCCATAGCGCCTTACACATTGCATGTAAATAAGAGCCTATGCCTGTCACTAGCAGACTGGACTCAAACTCTCTATCTAAACCCTGTACTGTCTGCTTTTAACAATAGCTTTGTAGATCCTTATATCTTTTTAACCTGCACATAACGTTTTAAATGGTAATAACTTGTAGCCCATACAGATGGATCTGTAGTCCAGTGGTAACACGCTGGACTGGTAATCCAGGGATCGCAGGTTCGATCCCCCGTCTGACCCTAATAAAATTAACAGTCTTTCAGATGGGACGTTAAACCGAGGTCTCGTGTCGGTGCTTTACACCGTGCACGTAAAAGAACTAGAGGAGATTCTGGAATGGGTCTCTGTCTGTATCATGCACTATCCTCGAAAATCTAAAATAACTAATCTCTTCAGGAGGCGTCGCTCATATGGGCAACCGGTAGCGACGATAAATAAACGTAAAAACACACACCCAACCCATTTGCTTTTTTCCCCCAGATTAAATAGTATACAGCAATAATAATAAATCCTAATATAATTTCATATTGTTTTCTACGTATTTCATTGTGTGCATAATTGTAATGTAATGTATGGGAAAAAAACCATTTTAGATTAACTAACTGTTCTAGACTATGCCTGACAATCATAATAATTACTGATTGTTCGGCAGTATGAAGTTGAAGAGATAGACATGTGAACTGCAGGTAGAATATTCTTACCCGTTCTCCATTTCTATTCAGGTATTCAAAGAAGTAGTTGTCTTTCCCTGCCAGTTTTTCAAACAATGGCAACTTCTTAGCCGACTCCCATAATGCCTACAAGAACAAGATAATAATGCTTACTAAATTCATGGATTGACAAATTAGATTAGCGCAGTGGTTAGAACGCTCGCTTCTCACCAATGCAACCCGGGTTTGATCCTCAGACCGGGAAGCATGTGAGATGTTACGTACGGTGGTCGCCAGATCGGACAGGTGGGTTTTCTTCGGGTACTCCGGTTTCCTCCCACACGAATGACCACATACACGCTTTCATCGGCACCAACGAGAGTGATTAATATAAGTTGTTAGAACTTGTTTCGCAGTCGTTGTAAAATAAATAAAGTTTAAAAAATTAGATCAAAATCGTGGTAGGACATTAAGCTGTACTGTTACAATGTTTCTGTACTGTCCTGTTACAATGTGTTTGTCCTGTTACATTGTGATTGTCCTGTTACATTGTGTTTGTCATGTTACAATGTGTTTGTCATGTTACATTGTGTTTGTCATGTTACATTGTGTCCTGTCATGTTACAATGTGTCATGTCATGTTACAATGTGTCCTGTCATGTTACATTGTGTCCTGTCATGTTACAATGTGTTTGTCCAGTTACAATGTGTGTGTCATGTTGCATTGTGTTTGTCCTGTTACAATGTGTTTGTCCTGTTACATTGTGTTTGTCCAGTTACAATGTGTTTGTCCAGTTACAATGTGTCATGTCATGTTACAATGTGTCCTGTCATGTTACATTGTGTCCTGTCATGTTACACTGTGTTTGTCATGTTACACTGTGTTTGTCATGTTACATTGTGTTTATCATGTTACATTGTGTTTGTCATGTTACATTGTGTTTATCATGTTACAATGTGTTTGTCATGTTACATTGTGTTTGTCATGTTACATTGTGTTTATCATGTTACAATGTGTTTGTCATGTTACACTATGCCTGGTTGTTTCAATCAACATACAATGTTTCTATCCTGTTACAATGTTTCTATCCTGTTACAATGTGAGTCACCTGTTTGAGAAGATCGAGAGGTTTGTTGAAGTCGACATTTAGCTGTATAAAGACACCATTTGGAAGAAGGAAATCTATATGCACTCTTCCATCTCCAGAAACCTGTAACATTACAATAAAACATTACAATAAAACATTACAATAAAACATTACAAATTACAATAAAACATTACAATAAAACATTACAATAAAACATTATTACAATAAAACATTACAATAAAACATTACAATCAAACATTACAATAAAACATTACAATAAAACATTACAATAAAACATTATTACAATAAAACATTACAATAAAACATTATTACAATAAAACATTACAATAAAACATTACAATAAAACATTATTACAATAAAACATTATTACAATAAAACATTACAATAAAACATTACAATAAAACATTATTACAATAAAACATTACAATAAACATTACAATCAAACATTACAATAAAACATTATTAATAAAAACAATAAAACATTACAATAAACATTATTCAATCAAACATTACAATAAAACATTACAATAAACTATTACAAAAAACATTACAATCAAACATTACAATCAACATTACAATAAAACATTACAATAAAACATTACAATAAAACATTACAATAAACATTACAATAAAACTTACATAAAACATTATAATAAACATTACAATAAATTTTTATACAATAAAACATTACAATAAAACTTTACAAAAACATTACAATCAAACATTACAATCAAACATTACAATAAAACATTACAATCAAACATTACAATAAACATTACAATAAAACATTCATAAAACATTACAATAAAACATTACAATCAAACATTACAATAAAACATTACAATAAAACATTACAATAAAACATTACAATCAAACAATTACAATCAAACATTACAATCAAACATTACAATCAAACATTACAATCAAACAATTGGTTTAAACATATTTATTCGATAATAATGTACATTACATATACATTGTATACAAAACAAAAATGGATTAAATCGGAAGATTTTCTCCAATAAAACAATTACAATCAAACATTACAATAAAACATTACAATCAAACATTACAATCAAACATTACAATAAAACATTACAATAAAACATATATTGAGAGGAAAAAAACCAGACTTCACACACAATGTCAGAAAATAATTTTTTTTAAATTTTAAGTTTATTTAACGTTGCTACCGGTTGCCTATTTGAGCGACGGGCAGTTTACCTAACAACACCTTTCCTGTGCAGGGTTCATCGGTTAACCAGTACTTGGTGCACCAACCTCAACTTTTTCATTTGTTTGGAAAAACATATTTTAACCGCCTTAACTTTAATATTTTCACCCTACAACACATTTGGAATGGTCAAAGGGAAATTCTGCAACAACACAGTGTAAGAGAGATTATGTGATGATCACACTATGGATGGAGTGGTGGAGATGGAGTGGTGGAGATGGAGTGGTGGAGATGGAGGGGTGGAGATGGCGGGGTGGAGATGGAGGGGTAGAGATGGAGGGGTGGGGATGGTGGGTGGAGATGGAGGGGTAGAGATGGAGGGGTGGGGATGGTGGGGTGGAGATGGAGGGGTGGAGATGGAGGGGTAGAGATGAGGGGTAGAGATGGAGGGGTGGAGATGACGATGGGGAGATGGAGGGGTGGGATGGCGGGGTGGAGATGGAGGGGTAGAAATGGAGGGGTAGAGATGGAGGGGTAGAGATGGAGGGTGGAGATGACGAGATGGAGGGGTGGAGATGAAGGGGTGGTGATGGAGTGGTGGAGATGGAGGGGTGGAGATGGAAGGGTGAAGATGGAGGGATGGAGTGGTGGAGATGGTGGAGTGGAGATGGAGGGTAGAGATGGAATGGTGGGTAGAGATGGAATGGTGGAGAGGTGGAGATGGAGGGGTGGAGTTAGAAGGTTGGAGATAGAAGGTTGGAGATGGAGGGGTGGGAGATAGAAGGCTGGAGATGGAGGGATGGTGATAGAAGGGTGGAGATGGAAGGGTGGAGATGTAAGGTGGAGATGGAGGGGTGGTGATAGAAGGTTGAGATGGAGGGGTGGTGATAGAAGGTTGGAGATGGAAGGGTGGAGATGGAGGGGTGGAGATAGAAGGCTGGAGATGAGGGGTGGTGATAGATGGCTGGATAGGAGATGGAGGGTGGAGATGGAGGGGTGGAGATGGAGGGTGGAGATGGAGATGGAGATGGAGGGGTGGAGATGGAGGGTGGAGATGGAGGGGTGGAGATGGAGGGTGGTGGTGGAGAAGGAGTGGTGGAGATGGAGGGTGGAGACAGAGTGATGGAGGGTGGAGATGGAGGGATGGAGATGGAGGGGTGGAGAAGGAGTGGTGGAGATGGCGAGGTGGAGATGGAATGGTGGATATGGAGGGGTGGAGATGGAGGGGTGGAGATGGAGGGGTAGAGATGGAGGGGTGGGGATGGATGGGTAGAGATGGAGGGGTAGAGATGGAGGGGTAGAGATGGAGGGGTAGAGATGGAGTGGTGGAGAAGGAGTGGTGGAGATGGAGGGTGGAGATGGAGGGTGGAGATGGAGGGGTGGAGATGGAGGGGTAGAGATGGAGGATAGAGATGGAGTGGTGAGAGAAGGAGTAGTGGAGATGGAGGGTGGAGATGGAGGAGGGTGGAGATGGAGGGTGGAGATGGAGGGGTAGAGATGGAGGGGTGGAGAAGGAGTGGTATAGATGGCGAGGGGAGATGGAAATGGTGGAGAGGAGGGTGGAGATGGAGGGTGGAGATGGAGGGGGGGAGGGTGGAGATGGAGGGGTGGAGGGGTGGAGATGGAGTGGTGGAGATGGAATGGTGGAGATGGAGGGTGGTGATGGAGGGTAGAGATGGAGGGGTAGAGATGGAGGGTGGAGAAGGAGTGGTGGAGATGGAGGGGTGGAGATGGCGAGGTGGAGAAGGAGTGTGGGGGATGGCGAGGTGGAGATGGAAGGGTGGAGATGGAGTGGTGGAGATGGAGGGTGTAGATGGAGGCTGGAGATGGAGGGGTGGAGATGGAAGGGTGGAGATGGAGTGTGGAGATGGAATGGTGGAGATGGAGGGTGGAGATGGAGGGTGGAGATGGAGGGTGGAGATGTAGGGGTGGAGATGGAGGGTGGAGATGGAGGGTGGAGATGGAATGGTGGAGTTGGAGGGTGGAGATGGAGGGTGGAGATGGAGGGTGGCGATGGAATGGTGGGATGGAATGGTGAAGATGGAGGGTGGAGATGGAGGGTGGAGATGGAATGGTGGAGATGGAGGGTGGTGATGGAGGGGTAGAGATGGAGGGGTAGAGATGGAGGGTGGAGAAGGAGTGGTGGAGATGGAGGGTTGGAGATGGCGAGGTGGAGAAGGAGTGGTGGAGATGGCGAGGTGGAGATGGAAGGGTGGAGATGGAGTGGTGGAGATGGAGGGTGTAGATGGAGGGCTGGAGATGGAGGGGTGGAGATGGAAGGGTGGAGATGGAGTGGTGGAGATGGAATGGTGGAGATGGAGGGTGGAGATGGAGGGTGGAGATGGAGGGTGGAGATGTAGGGGTGGAGATGGAGGTGGAGATGGAGGGTGGAGATGGAATGGTGGAGTTGGAGGGTGGAGATGGAGGGTGAGATGGAGGGTGGCGATGGAATGGTGGAGATGGAATGGTGAAGATGGAGGGTGGAGATGGAGGGTGGAGATGGAATGGTGGAGATGGGAGGGTGGAGATGGAAGGGTGGAGATGGAGGGGTAGAGATGGAGAGTGGAGATGGAGTGGTGGTGGAGAGGAATGGTGGAGATGGAGTGGAGATGGCGAGGTGGAGATGGAGGGGTGGAGATGGAGGGGTGGAGATGGAGGGGTGGAGATGGAATGGTGGAGATGGAGGGTGGAGATGGCAAGGTGGAGATGGAAGGGTGGAGATGGGGGGTGGAGATGGAATGGTGGAGATGGAGGGTGAGATGGAAGGGTGGAGATGGAGGGGTAGAGATGGAGTGGTGGAGATGGAGTTGGTGGAGATGGAGGGTTGGGATGAATGGTGGTGGAGATGGAGGGGTGAGATGAATGGTGGAGATGGAGGGGTGGAGATGGAAGAGGGGTGGAGATGGAATGGTGGAGAAGGAGGGGTAGAGATGGAGGGTGGAGATGGAAGGGTGGAGATGGAGGGGTAGAGATGGAGGGGTAGAGATGGAGGGGTGGAGATGGAGGGGTGGAGATGGACTGGGTTATACAATTGACATACCTCCTCAGAGATATCAGGAAGACACACGATACTGGTGGGAGGCATGTCTTCACTTCATCTGTTTCTCAGTGAAATCCATCATATCGTGTTTTATGAAGTGCTGAAAATAAACATCAAAACATATGCCACACCCAGATTATCCAAAAAGATTTTATTATAAAAATAATATTTGATTGATACTGCAATGTATGTTGGGTTGTAACTTGGTCCTGAGATGTAGTAACCGGGATGGGAGGTCCAGGGTATGCACCGAATGCCTGTGAAAAAATAACATCAAAATCGCTAAACATTTACCTCAATAAACTTCGTCATCTGATCAGGCTCTATGCTGTTTGCTATTCAGATGATCTTGCTAAGACACATGGCTATGTAGCAAACAACATAGATCCTGATCAGACGACGAAATTTATTGAGGTATGCTTGAATATGGCTCCGAGATCTGGTCGCCCCATACCCAAACATTGATAGACCAAATTGAAGGTGTCCAGCGAAGAGCAGCCCAGCCCGTTGGATAAAGGCTGACTTCTATCGTACCTATAGTGTTACAGACATGCTACATTCCCTAAATCTACGCAGACTAGATTAAAGGCGTATTGACAATAGGTTATCCCTTATGTATAAAATTCATAATGATCTTGTTGCTATTCCTGTTGAAAATTACCTAGTTCCCCTCTCCCGTCCTACTCGCCATTGCCATTCCTTAAGCTATAGGTTAATTACAGCAACTACAGACTACTACAAGTTTTCCTTTTTTCCAAGAACAATCTACCACTGGAACCACCTCCCTCCTGACATTGTCCATCTCCCTACCATAGAGCAATTCAATACGGCAGTTTGCCATATTGAACATGCCAGTCCCTAGTTGTTCTGCGCAGCTGCTTTTAAACTTTTACCACAACTTACTTTCATTACCTTCTTAAATTATACTTTTAACTACTCATACTTTTAATTTCTTTGCGGTTTTTGACGCACAACATGTCTCCATCCCCGCGAGGGGTTCGACATTAGCGGAAGATAGATGGATAGATCAGCACACAGCATCACGCTGCAGCTGATCTGGATCTATGTTGTTTGCAAAAGTCTTTAAATGTATCCAGAATGAAATGGGTTAACCACATGTTGTCTCTCATTTCGCATTTACCTCAACATTTGTGTTTCCTTGATATAAAAACTGATTGTTTTGAACAGTTGTGTAAATGAGGTAACCATAAACTTCAGGAAATGAGGTACAATGTAACACCAAACAAATACTCTCCATAACAGCCATTACCACAAGTTGTGATTCAAAACCTCCCGCAGGGCTCAAGCTAGACACAAATGTTTGTGAGAAGTGAGAAAGTGGTATTATTCAATAATTTCAACATAAAATGGTTACAATACACAATATGACCATTAACCCATTCAACCCCAAGCAACTGACATGGACTGGTGTGTGATATTTTCAGACCAATAAATTAATAAGAAAATTACCTTTGGACCAGTTCATTTATCAAAATGGGTAATTTTATCTAAAAATAGTAATAATTATTACTGGCAAAAAAGTGCAGATCCTGATGAGACGGCTCGTCACGAGCCGGCTCATCTGGATCTACACTTTTCATAAGCCTATTTAGAGGCCTGTGGGGTTGAAAGGGTTAAATACAATATTTGAATAGAATTAGTGCTTTACAATATGTATCTTACTGGACAATATTTTGTCTGAAAATTGTAAACAAAAACAGTTTTTTTAAAGGGAGAAGTGGTGCTCCCTGGGGGTGAGGTCAACGTCCCAAGGGGTGCAGTCAACGTCCCAAGGGGTGAAGTCAACATCCCAAGGGGTGAAGTCAATGTCCCAAGGGGTGAAGTCAATGTCCCAAGGGGTGAAGTCAACATCCCAAGGGGTGAAGTCAATGTCCCAAGGGGTGAAGTCAACGTCCCAAGGGGTGAAGTCAATGTCCCAAGGGGTGAAGTCAATGTCCCAAGGGGTGAAGTCAACGTCCCAAGGGGTGAAGTCAATGTCCCAAGGGGTGAAGTAACGTCCCAAGGGGTGGTCAATGTCCCCAAGGGTGTGAAGTCAATGTCCCAAGGGGTGAAGTCAACGTCCCAAGGGGTAAAGTCAACGTCCCAAGGGGTAAAGTCAAGTCCCAAGGGGTGAAGTCAATGTCCCAAGGGGGGAAGTCAACATCCCAAGGGTGTGAAGTCAATGTCCCAAGGGGTGAAGTCAACGTCCCAAGGGGTGAAGTCAACATCCCAAGGGGTGAAGTCAATGTCCCAAGGGGTGAAGTCAACGTCCCAAGGGTGAAGTCAATGTCCCAAGGGGTGAAGTCAACGTCCCAAGGGTGAAGTCAATGTCCCAAGGGGTGAAGTCATGTCCCAAGGGGTGAAGTCAATGTCCCCAAGGGGTGAAGTCAATGTCCCAAGGGGTGAAGTCAACGTCCCAAGGGGTGAAGTCAACGTCCCAAGGGGTGAAGTCAATGTCCCAAGGGGTGAAGTCAATGTCCCAAGGGGTGAAGTCAACGTCCCAAGGGGTGAAGTCAACGTCCCAAGGGGTGAAGTCAACGTCCCAAGGGTGAGTACTTCACCCATGTCGCCATCTAGAATGGACCTAGCTCCCCACTGTTATATAATAACACACTGCAATAGGCTCAACCAGTACACATACATCTATTTTGACGTATGACATAATCTTTACAGTTTTTCAATAGAAAAGTACTCCATTATATAACACAAACAAACAAATTGTATTATGACAAACTTACTTATTGTGTATTCAAAATGTAAAATGTCCAGTTAAATCAAGAAACACTTTGTAGCAATCTACTCATTGTGCTAAGCAGATAAGCTTCATTTAAACTTATATCTCTCGCAACAAAGTACAATGCAGAGTATTAATCTGTATATATCAGGATAGCGAACAGGAAGCAGGATGAAGTATGTCGAACATCTATAGTGCTCTCAATATATACAGCAAATACTCAAACAGCATTCTTTAACCCATTTCATTCTGGATACATTTAAAGGCTTTTGCAAACAACATAGATCCAGATCAGCTGCAGCGCGATGCTGCATGCTGATCAGGATCTATGTTGTTTGCTAGATAGCCAAGTGTCTTAGCAAGATCATCTGAATAGCAAACAGCATAGAGCCTGATCAGACGGCACGTTCTGTGGCGACTGATATGGCTCAATGTTCTTCGCAAATACTGTTTGAACGGTATCCAGAATGAAATGGGTTAAGTATAGGATATAAGCTGAAAACGATCCAATATGTAAAATATTGGACTGTGTGAGGCAAGTAGCACCGAAAACAGTACCAATATTTTACATATTGGATCCATTTGAGGGTTATATCTTACTTAAAGCACACACATATATAACATGATCCTACTAATTAAAATTGTTAATTTACATGTATGTGTAGGATTTAATCTAATACTCTGGCCTTTTGACAGCAGTCCAATATTAGTAATAAAGGATTTCAAGTACAAAGGTATGACGTCACGGCAGTGTTTTAACAGCAGTTATATCTACGATGGTTGTACTAATCAATAGGAAATCTGTAAATGTAAATCATACATACACAAATAGCTGTATGGCTTGAGGCTTTGAAAATACAGTTAAACTTGTCATAAGCAGCCAGCCAAGGGAATCAAAGAAAGTGGCTGCTTAGCACAGATGGCTGCTTAATAGAGGTATAATAACACAACATATTGGGAATCTGCAAACTGGCTGCTTAATACAGGTTGGCTGCTTAATAGAAGTGACCACTAACACAGGTTTCACTGGTACATCCAGTGTTTAATGTTTACGAATAAAATTAACAGTCTTTCATATGGGATTTTAAACCGAGGTCTCGTATTGGTGCTGTACACCGTGCACGTAAAAGAACCAGAGGAGACTCTGGAATGGGTCTCTGTCTGTATCATTGCACTATCCTCCAAAAATCTAAAATGACTAATCTCTTCAGGAGGAGTCGCTCATATGGGCAACCGGTAGTGACGATAAATAAACGTAAAACACACACACACATTAGTCATTCCAGAGAGTAGCCCTTTCGCTGAAATTTCTTTTTCTTAAACATTATTTATTTTACAACGACGAAGCAAGTCTCATTGACGCGGATGAAAGCGTAACTGTGGTCATTCGTGTGGGAGGAAACCGGAGCATCCGGAGAAAACCCACCTGTCCGATCTGGCGACCACCGTACCATCTCAAATGCTTCCCGGTCCGAGGATCGAACCTGGGCTGCATTAGTGAAAAGCGAGTGCGCTAACCACTGCACTAATTTGACAGCCATTTAAGGAATACTTTTGTATAACTGTCAAATGTATGGTATTAATTGTTTCAATTAGTGAGGGGCTAATGTCTGCACCAATTAGTGAGGGGCTAAGGTCTGCACCAATTAGTGGCTAATGTCTGCATCAATTAGTGAGGGGCTAAGGTCTGCACCAATTAGTGAGGGGCTAATGTCTGCATCAATTAGTGAGGGGCTAAGGTATGCACCAATTAGTGGCTAATGTCTGCATCAATTAGTGAGGGGCTAAGGTCTGCACCAATTAGTGAGGGGCTAAGGTCTGCACCAATTAGTGGCTAATGTCTGCATCAATTAGTGAGGGGCTAATGTCTGCATCAATTAGTGAGGGGCTAAGGTCTGCACCAATTAGTGAGGGGCTAAGGTCTGCATCAATTAGTGAGGGGCTAATGTCTGCACCAATTAGTGAGGGGCTAAGGTCTGCACCAATTAGTGAGGGGCTAAGGTCTGCACCAATTAGTGAGAGGCTAAGGTCTGCATCAATTAGTGAGGGGCTAAGGTCTGCATCAATTAGTGAGGGGCTAAGGTCTGCACCAATTAGTGAGGGGCTAATGTCTGCATTAATTAGTGAGGGGCTAAGGTATGCACCAATTAGTGGCTAATGTCTGCATCAATTAGTGAGGGGCTAAGGTCTGCACCAATTAGTGAGGGGCTAAGGTCTGCACCAATTAGTGGCTAATGTCTGCATCAATTAGTGAGGGGCTAATGTCTGCATCAATTAGTGAGGGGCTAAGGTCTGCACCAATTAGTGAGGGGCTAAGGTCTGCATCAATAGTGAGGGGCTAATGTCTGCACCAATTAGTGAGGGGCTAGGTCTGCACCAATTAGTGAGGGGCTAAGGTCTGCACCAATTAGTGAGGGGCTAATGTCTGCATCAATTAGTGAGGGGCTAAGGTCTGCACCAATTAGTGGCTAATGTCTGCACCAATTAGTGAGGGGCTATGGTCTGCACCAATTAGTGAGGGGCTAATGTCTGCATCAATTAGTGAGGGGCTAATGTCTGCACCAATTAGTGAGGGGCTAATGTCTGCACCAATTAGTGAGGGGCTAATGTCTGCACCAATTAGTGAGGGGCTAATGTCTGCACTTGCAAATCAGAGAAAGGACTAATGTCTACCTATGCAAACTTCTGTAAAGGGGTTAATTAATGTCCTACAACTCTAACCCATTTGTGTGATATGGTATGTAGCAACCAAGTTAACTTGGCTGTCCGATTAGCGCAGTGGTTAGCGTGCTCGCTTCTCACCAATGCGACCCGGGTTCGATCCTCGGACAGGGAAGTATGTGAGATGGTACGATGGTCGCCAGATCGGACAGGTGGGTTTTCTCCGGGTACTCCGGTTTCCTCCCACATGAATGACCACATATACGCTTTCATCTGCACCAACGAGAGTGATTAATATAAGTTGTTAAAACTTGCTTCGCAATCGTTATAAATAAAGTATAAAAAAAAAAACCAAGTTAACGTAGTCGGTAGAGCAGTCGCCCTGTAAGTGAGAGAGTTCAATGCCTAGACTGGAGGCACATTTTCGCATTTGGATTACACATACATAGAACTACTTCTCAAAACAGTTCTTTAGTGAGGAAAGAAATCATATCAGCCATAGCATACGGGACACAAGAGTTTAATTAATTGTGGAGGCAAAGTGATAAAACAGTGTTTCATAGTAAACAATAATGCATGAAAGCGGCTGTCGACATTTCAAAATGTGAAATGTAGGCCAATTGCTCACCAGAGAATATCTCACCTGACAATTGCTCACCAGAGAATATCTCACCTGACAATTGCTCACCAGAGAATATCTCACCTGACAATTGCTCACCAGAGAATATCTCACCTGACAATTGTTCAAATAATTGCTTACCTTTAGGATTTTTTATTAATAAAACCTAATTTAGAACTTTTCAAAGGCATGGAAGTTAAGTATACGTAATCATTAACATTAAGCATAGAATTTCTACAACTTCAAAGTTTTGCCAATTACAAAAATTCACTTAACCCTTTCCCTCATAGAAGCACCTCTTGACGCCATTACCAATACCACATACATTAACCGTTTCCCTCATAGAAGCACCTCTTGACGCCATTACCAATACCACATACATTAACCCTTTCCCTCATAGAAGCACCTCTTGACGCCATTACCAATACCACATACATTAACCCTTTCCCTCATAGAAGCACCTCTTGACGCCATTACCAATACCACATACATTAACCCTTTCCCTCATAGAAGCACCTCTTGATGCCATTACCAATACCACATACATTAACCCTTTCCCTCAAAGAAGCACCTCTTGACGCCATTACCAATACAACATACATTAACCCTTTCCCTCATAGAAGCACCTCTTGACGCCATTACCAATACAACATACATTAACCCTTTCCCTCATAGAAGCACCTCTTGACGCCATTACCAATACGACATACATTAACCCTTTCCCTCATAGAAGCACCTCTTGACGCCATTACCAATACCACATACATTAACCCTTTCCCTCATAGAAGCACCTCTTGACGCCATTACCAATACCACATACATTAACCCTTTCCCTCATAGAAGCACCTCTTGACGCCATTACCAATACCACATACATTAACCGTTTCCCTCATAGAAGCACCTCTTGACGCCATTACCAATACCACATACATTAACCCTTTCCCTCATAGAAGCACCTCTTGACGCCATTACCAATACCACATACATTAACCCTTTCCCTCATAGAAGCACCTCTTGACGCCATTACCAATACCACATACATTAACCCTTTCCCTCATAGAAGCACCTCTTGACGCCATTACCAATACCACATACATTAACCCTTTCCCTCATAGAAGCACCTCTTGACGCCATTACCAATACCACATACATTACCCTTTCCCTCATAGAAGCACCTCTTGACGCCATTACCAATACCACATACATTAACCCTTTCCCTCATAGAAGCACCTCTTGACGCCATTACCAATACCACATACATTAACCCTTTTCCTCATAGAAGCACCTCTTGACGCCATTACCAATACCACATACATTAACCCTTTCCCTCATAGAAGCACCTCTTGACGCCATTACCAATACCACATACATTAACCCTTTCCCTCATAGAAGCACCTCTTGACGCCATTACCAATACTACATACATTAACCCTTTCCCTCATAGAAGCACCTCTTGACGCCATTACCAATACCACATACATTAACCCTTTCCCTCAAAGAAGCACCTCTTGACGCCATTACCAATACGACATACATTAACCCTTTCCCTCATAGAAGCACCTCTTGACGCCATTACCAATACGACATACATTAACCGTTTCCCTCATAGAAGCACCTCTTGACGCCATTACCAATACCACATACATTAACCCTTTCCCTCATAGAAGCACCTCTTGACGCCATTACCAATACTACATACATTAACCCTTTCCCTCAAAGAAGCACCTCTTGACGCCATTACCAATACCACATACATTAACCTTTCCCTCAAAGAAGCACCTCTTGACGCCATTACCAATACGACATACATTAACCCTTTCCCTCATAGAAGCACCTCTTGACGCCATTACCAATACGACATACATTAACCTTTCCCTCATAGAAGCACCTCTTGACGCCATTACCAATACGACATACATTAACCCTTTCCCTCATAGAAGCACCTCTTGACGCCATTACCAATACGACATACATTAACCTTTCCCTCATAGAAGCACCTCTTGACGCCATTACCAATACCACATACATTAACCCTTTCCCTCATAGAAGCACCTCTTGATGCCATTACCAATACTACATACATTAACCCTTTCCCTCATAGAAGCACCTCTTGACGCCATTACCAATACCACATACATTAACCCTTTCCCTCATAGAAGTACCTCTTGACGCCATTACCAATACCACATACATTAACCCTTTCCCTCATAGAAGCACCTCTTGACGCCATTACCAATACGACATACATTAACCCTTTCCCTCATAGAAGCACCTCTTGACGCCATTATCAATACGACATACATTAACCGTTTCCCTCATAGAAGCACCTCTTGACGCCATTACCAATACCACATACATTAACCCTTTCCCTCAAAGAAGCACCTCTTGACGCCATTACCAATACGACATACATTAACCCTTTCCCTCATAGAAGCACCTCTTGACGCCATTACCAATACGACATACATTAACCGTTTCCCTCATAGAAGCACCTCTTGACGCCATTACCAATACCACATACATTAACCCTTTCCCTCATAGAAGCACCTCTTGACGCCATTACCAATACCACATACATTAACCCTTTCCCTCATAGAAGCACCTCTTGATGCCATTACCAATACTACATACATTAACCCTTTCCCTCAAAGAAGCACCTCTTGACGCCATTACCAATACCACATACATTAACCCTTTCCCTCATAGAAGTACCTCTTGACGCAATTACCAATACCACATACATTAACCCTTTCCCTCATAGAAGCACCTCTTGACGCCATTACCAATACCACATACATTAACCCTTCCCTCAAAGAAGCACCTCTTGACGCCATTACCAATACCACATACATTAACCCTTTCCCTCAAAGAAGCACCTCTTGATGCCATTACCAATACGACATACATTAACCCTTTCCCTCATAGAAGCACCTCTTGATGCCATTACCAATACCACATACATTAACCCTTTCCCTCAAAGAAGCACCTCTTGACGCCATTACCAATACGACATACATTAACCCTTTCCCTCATAGAAGCACCTCTTGACGCCATTACCAATACGACATACATTAACCGTTTCCCTCATAGAAGCACCTCTTGACGCCATTACCAATACCACATACATTAACCCTTTCCCTCATAGAAGCACCTCTTGATGCCATTACCAATACTACATACATTAACCCTTTCCCTCAAAGAAGCACCTCTTGACGCCATTACCAATACCACATACATTAACCCTTTCCCTCATAGAAGTACCTCTTGACGCCATTACCAATACCACATACATTAACCCTTTCCCTCATAGAAGCACCTCTTGACGCCATTACCAATACCACATACATTAACCCTTTCCCTCAAAGAAGCACCTCTTGACGCCATTACCAATACGACATACATTAACCCTTTCCCTCATAGAAGCACCTCTTGACGCCATTACCAATACCACATACATTAACCGTTTCCCTCATAGAAGCACCTCTTGACGCCATTACCAATACCACATACATTAACCCTTTCCCTCATAGAAGCACCTCTTGACGCCATTACCAATACGACATACATTAACCCTTTCCCTCATAGAAGCACCTCTTGACGCCATTACCAATACCACATATATTAACCCTTTCCCTCATAGAAGCACCTCTTGACGCCATTACCAATACCACATACATTAACCCTTTCCCTCATAGAAGCACCTCTTGACGCCATTACCAATACCACATACATTAACCCTTTCCCTCATAGAAGCACCTCTTGACGCCATTACCAATACCACATAAATTAACCCTTTCCCTCATAGAAGCACCTCTTGACGCCATTACCAATACCACATACATTGACAATGTAGTAGCCAAACCAATGTTCATAATTAAGGCCAGAATCTCATGTAGCCCCAGTAAATATCTATGAAGGTGGGATATATATGGCCACTACTGCATGACAGCTAAATGACTGTCGTTTGTATAGAGATATAATAGTATATTAATCTAAATCTCTATGAAGGAAAGGGTTAAATAAAGTGTTTGAAGTTCCTATTTATAATTGTTTGTTTTTCTTGTTCGAAAACAATAAGATGGGAATTGCTTGAATAAAATTTACTTTCATTGTTGAGACGTGATTGTCACACACACCTGATGGCTGTCCGATTAGCGCAGTGGTTAGTGTGCTCGCTTCTCACCAATGCAACTCGGGTTCGATCCTCGCACCAGGAAGTATGTGAGAAGGTACAGTGGTCATTAGATCGGACAGGTGGGTTTTCTCCGGGTACTCCGGTTTCCTCCCACACGAATGACCACATTTCCGCTTTCATCCGCGCCAACGAGAGTGATTAACTCTTTGCATGCTAGCGGCAGATAAAATCACCTTTGCAAACAGCATAGAGCCAGATCAGACGGCACAGAACGTGCCGTCTGATCAGGCTCTATGCTGTTTGCTATTTGGATAGTGGAGCTAAAACACTTGGCTGAATAGCAAACAACATGGATCCTGATCAGACGTGGCGTTACGCCGCGGCTGATCTGGATCTATGTTGTTTGCAAATGTGATTTTATTTACTCAGCAGGCAAAGGGTTAATATAAGTTGTTAAAACTTGCTTCGCAATCGTTGTAAAATAAATAAAGTCTAAAAAAACTGTGGTATGTTTTACTGTTGTTCAATAACCACAATTTGTGGTATGTTAAATGTGGATTTTTTCAAAACCATGTTAATTAATTGATAACAATTTTTTTAGCAAAGTAATCTACTGTAGGATATATGTCGAGATTTAGTAATTTAATAATTATAAGATGAGAAAGTGGATAACAATTGATAGCATGTTGTGAAAAGGAAATAACGATAAACACTGATTGGGAGTATTCAGGGGAAGTAACTGACCAATGTCTCTCATTGTCCAGGACAACCGAATGCCAGATGGTTCCATGCATGCAACCTCGTCTCACACCCTCAGTGTACGAAAACATTGGAGATGCTCCTTCCAGGCAACGAGGGACTACCTACAAGCAATTGGGTGGGCTGGAGCGACATACACAACACCAATGTCATTGCTACGAGCATCCATAGTGGCGAGAAATCATACTTCATAACTGTCGCAGAAACTGGTACTAACAAGACGACTGCCGACTACTGCACCACCATAGTACGGAACACAACAGGCCAGGCCAGTGCGACATACACTGTTATATGAGCCACTACAGACAACGAGAAGATGAAGGCCATGAGGAGCAAATTGAAAGAAACAGACAGTACCCTGTCACATATAATCGAGTAGACAGTACCCTGTCACATATAACCGAGTAGACAGTACCCTGTCACATATAATCGAGTAGACAGTACCCTGTCACATATAACCGAGTAGACAGTACCCTGTCACATCTAATCAAGTAGACAGTACCCTGTCACATATAACCGAGTAGACAGTACCCTGTCGCATCTAATCAAGTAGACAGTACCCTGTCACATATAATCGAGTAGACAGTACCCTGTCACATATAACCGAGTAGACAGTACCCTGTCACATATAATCCAGTAGACAGTACCCTGTCACATCTAATCCAGTAGACAGTACCCTGTCACATCTAATCTAGTAGACAGTACCCTGTCACATCTAATCCAGTAGACAGTACCCCGTCACATCTAATCTAGTAGACAGTACCCTGTCACATCTAATCTAGTAGACAGTACCCTGTCACATCTATTCCAGTAGACAGTACCCTGTCACATCTAATCCAGTAGACAGTACCCTGTCACATCTAATCCAGTAGACAGTACCCTGTCACATCTAATCCAGTAGACAGTACCCTGTCACATCTAATCCAGTAGACAGTACCCTGTCACATCTAATCCAGTAGACAGTACCCTGTCACATCTATTCCAGTAGACAGTACCCTGTCACATATAACCGAGTAGACAGTACCCTGTCACATCTAATCCAGTAGACAGTACCCTGTCACATCTATTCCAGTAGACAGTACCCTGTCACATATAACCGAGTAGACAGTAACCTGTCACATATAATCCAGTAGACAGTACCCTGTCACATCTAAACGAGTAGACATTACCCTGTCATATCTAATCTAGTAGACAGTACCCTGTCATATCTAACCGAGTAGACAGTACCCTGTCACATCTAACCGAGTAGACAGTACCCTGTCACATATAATCAAGGAGGCTGTCCGATTAGCGCAGTGGTTAGCACGCTTGCTTCTCACCAATGCGACCCGGGTTCGATCCTCGGACAGGGAAGTATGTGAGATGGTACGATGATCGTCAGATCGGACAGGTGGGTTTTCTCCGGGTACTCCGGTTTCCTCCCACATGAATGACCACATATACGCTTTCATCCGAGCCAACGAGAGTGATTCATATAAGTTGTTAAAACTTGCTTCGCAATCGTTTAATAATATATTATAATTAAATAAATAAAGTATAAAAAGGAGGTAAATAAATACTTCTTATATAAGCATGTACTCAGTGCACTCGTCTCGATGGATATCCAAGCTGAGAAAGCTTAGATGCCAATTTTTATAATACGGTGCAACAGCATTTCAACGTGTCGAGATGTTCATTTCATTAGAAACAGCCTCAACAAATAAAAGTTATTACAAGCTACTACCAATTGTTGGCCACAATCAGAACCCTGAATGAGCTAGTGTTGATTAAAGTCTTAGTACCTCGATAACTATCGCCACCATCCAACAGTGTCCAACTCCGAATCAATGATATATCCGAAAACGTATCAGTTAGTAAATCTTATGAGCATTCATTAATTCTGTCAGTAAATATATTTTGAAAGCAATTGATCAATTAATATTTTTCTCACACAATAAAACAACTGCCAATCCGCTAAATGTATGTTACACTGTTTTGTTCTCTCCGTTTACTTCCTACTTCCTTGTCTCCTCTGGTCTGGTCTAATCCACCTTCAGTTCCGTATTGTCATCGTTTCATGGGGTATAATTTTTAGAGTAATTAAGTATGGCTATGTTTGTTATAATGAAAACGTAGGAAGTCGACGTCACGGCTTCCTTGCACTGTTTTGTCATTTAAACCAGAATGAAGGCACATATTACAGGGACATTATCTTATTTATCCTAAATATTAACTAGGTACAACCATCTCCTGTACACCTTAAAATATATACATACAAATGTATATATAAATTTTATTTATTTTACAATGACTTATATTAATCACTCTCGTTGGCGTGGATGAAAGCGTAAATGTGGTCATTCATGTGGGAGTAAACCGGAGAAAACCCACATGTCCTATCTGGCGACCACAGTACCATCTCACATACTTCCTGGTCCGAGGATCAAACCTGGTTGCTTTGGTGAGAAGCGAGCATGCCAACCACTGCGCTTATTGGACATGTTAGATATTGTGCATAGAACAATGTCTAGAGGGTGTTAAATCTTGTAGGAATCGGAGTAAAATTGTGGAGGTGGTGGAAAACCTACAGCAACGTAGGCAAGTCGATGGTTCTAGTATGGTATTTGTCTACATACATCTACACAATACTCCCAACACTCAGACGCGAGTATGACAGGGAGGCGGTTTTCAGGGACAGTGGTTAAAAATCTCAATTAGTGAGATAGAGTGTTAAAAAGAACTACATACTAAGGTTAAAAAACATGTTACATGAGTGGTACCGTGGCCAACCACTCAGCATAACTGGTTAAGCTGGAGCTGGACTGTACATAGTAGGGGAGGCCATTCCAAAGACTTATTGTTCGAGGGAAAAAAAGTTTATATGGTACTGGGTTCGGGACTGAGGAATTAAGTAGTTCAGGTTCGTTGTATGTGTTAGGTGGTTGTAATAATACAGACATATAACCACATATATATCCCCATCCAAGCCCACAGGTCAACAAGGTCGACACCATCCTATCCATGTTGGGGATCTATCTTATACTGATGCATTGAAGCAATCCTTCTTTCCAAGGACACACCTTTATGGAATTCTCTTCCAAAGTTGGAAACGGTACTGTATCCTTGGAAACAAGTCTAAATTTTAGACTTGACTGGGGTATGCCGTGCATGCACTCGCTGTATCTTGTATGAAGGTTTATTGTATGCGTTGAATTTGCATATATTGCACATTGTTGATTTTCAACATTTATATATATGCAAGTTGCTACTACCACTCAACCGACGGATCTGTAGTCCAGTGGTAACACGCTGGACTGGTAATCCAGGGATCGCATGTTCGATCCCCCGTCTGACCATAATAAATTAAATCTTTCAGATGGAACGTTAAACCGAGGTCTCGTGTCGGTGCTTTACACCGTGCACGTAAAAGAACCAGAGGAGATTCTGGAATGGGTCTCTGTCTGTATCATGCACTATCCTCCAAAATCTAAAATAACTAATCTCTTCAGGAGGCATCGCTCATATGGGCAACCGGTAGCGACGATAAATAAACGTAAAAAACAAAAACCACTCAATGTAAGGATCATAAACGGTTCTAGATAACAAGGCCACAGCCCCGAGGGTGTCTCGCCACATGCGATAGACTGCATAAGTGCTGGTTCAGAGAATATAAAATTGTCTTTTATATAATTATACAGCCTCTGAGGCGGAGTGGTCTAAAGCGCCGTTGTAGAACATGCCTTTCACCACTATCAGTGCTGCAGGTTGGCTCCCTATTAAGGACAAGTGATCAATGGTGATATGTGAGAAAGTTGTCGCTAACGGAGGTTTAGTACTGGTTCTTACCCACATGCGACAGACTGCATAAGTGCTGGTTCTGGGAATTTAAAATTGTTTTTTTTATATAATTATAGAGCCTCTGAGGCCGAGTGGTCTAAAGCACTGTCGTTAGAACCCGCCTTTCACCACTATAGTTTATACAAATTTATTTTAGCTCAATTGTGAAACAAGTTCTTATAACTTATATTAATCACTCTCGAGACCTCATTCCTGATGGAATCCATCGCCACGAGGGAGAGAAGAAGCAAAGTGGAAATTAAATGCCTTGCCTAAGGGCACAATCGTAACGGCTCCAGCGGGGTTCGAATGTGCATCCACTGCACTATCACGACTTCCACTATCAGTGCTGCAGACTTGCTCCCTATCAAGGACAAGTGATCAATGGTGATATGTGAGAAAGTTGTCAGTCGCTTACGGAGGTTTAGTACTGGTACTTACCCAGGAATGTGGGTTGTCTACTCTCCGCCACAACAGACTGACCTCTCAATAATTATCAGAAAATGATTGATGGGCAATAGAAGAAATATATATAATATCACTTGTGGTATGAGCTGGTCTAGTTGCTGTCCGCTCTCCTAGTTATCCCAGATCCTTTGCCGTTACCCGACTAACCAATTATTAGTTTAAACTTTATTTATTTTAACAACTTATATTAATCACTCTCGTTAGCGCGGATGAAAGTGTATATGTGGTCATTCGTGTGGGAGGAAACCGGACTACCCGGAAAAACCCACCTAATAAATAAAGTTTAAACTTTTTATCTTTAACCTTTCAATGACCTGTCAATCTAGCCTGCATTTTCTAAGTTCTTTGCGCATTTATCTTAGATAGATCTCGAAATATTTGTGTGTGTGTGCACTAGATTATTCAATTTTGGTATCGGGGTGGGTCGGTAGAAGGGGTGTCGTTTTTCCATTGTTTTCGTCCAGAATAAAGACAACTCATCTGAAAGCTTTACATTGTTGTATAATTAAACATAAAATGGCAAACAAAATAAAATATGTAAATAATACTTAACTAAATGAGGTTTCTTAAAAAAAGCATGGTGACAATAAATTAATAAATAAAGACTTATATCTGAGCTCTATACAATACTTTCAGGCGCGTAGCTAGGCTTAAATATGGAATAAGCACCATTTTAGGGGGAGAATTTGTCCCCGCTATATGGTCTCAGGTGACTATTGCATACTATGAACACCAGTTACATTCAATATCTGTTGGCATTTCGATCCTGTCTGCCTTCTTGTGAATGACCAAAGGCAGTGCACCCCCTTACGGCAAGTTTTTATTGCATTTTTCGCATTTATATAATTTTCATTTTCAGGAACTGTCAAAATACATTTTACGCACGTGCGTACATGAGTAAGCCTAGCTACGCGCCGGTACTTTGTAAGTGCATGTGTACATCGTGTGCATACTTAATACATACACAAACAGATTTACAGGCATTTGGTGTAATATTCAGAAATGGCGCTTACAGACAGATTTATGAGGGGTTTAAACTCGCACTATTTATGAGGGGCTTAAAGTTGCACTAACAGCTTAGGTCCTATGGCGATTCTTCAGCTATTATTGGCGGAGGAAGACGATAAGATAAATTCTCCAGAGCTTCGTAAAGTAGGTCGCCAGATATTTGTTACTATATATATATAATTTAAAATTTGATTGCATTTCAGTAAAGTTGTTGTTGCACTAATTATTTTGATTGTAATATTTTAACCCATTCAACACTAAGTAACTGACATGGACTGGTCCATGATCTTTTTAGACCAATAAATTAATAAGAAAATTACAATTTGGACCAGGTCATTTATCTAAATGGGTAATTTTGTTTCAAAATAGTAATATTACTGGCAAAAAGTGCAGATCCTGATGAGACGACTCGTAACGATCTAAACTTTTTGTAGGCCTATTTAGGTCTGTGGTGTTGAAAGGGTTAAGACAAGAAATACACATACACACAAAAATACACAATATATTAAGAATTGGCTATAGATATAAACAATCTCAAGGAGTCTGTTGATTTCTGAAGTAGTCAAACCTGTCTTAAGCAGCCAGCCAAGGGAGTCAGTGAAAGTGGCTGCTTAGCACAGGTGGCTGCTTAATAGAGGTCAAATATATAAATAAAACAACTGATTTGGAAACTGGCTGCTTAATACAGGTTGGCTGCTTAATGGAGGTGACCATTAACACAGGTTTGACTGTAGTTAATATGGTACGATATGTTTAAACACTTTCCCACATAGAATTTCATCTCTATGCCATTACCATGACAAATTCGTAGTCAAACAAATAGAAACAGTTACAATGGATACAACATGGAGGTCGTGATAGCGCAGTGAGGTCGCTTCAGGTGCAAAAGGCCTGGAGTTCGCACCCCGCTGGAACGGTTACGATTGTGCCCTTAGGCAAGGCATTTAAATTTCACATGCCTCTTCTCGCTCCCTCATGGAGATGGATTCCATCAGGAATGAGGTCTCAATCAAGCAAAAATAAATTTGCCTAAACTAATATGTATATGCAATTCCAGTACTATCTATGCAGGTTAGATAGACACGACGACTGACTGATGATGACTGACTGATGATGATGATGATAAGTAATTGGCTACCATATTTAAGGAGATACAGTTGAATGTAAGCATGTGTCTCTATGTGTCTAAAGTGTTCAATGAGGGAATTTCATTAGAATGGTGTCGCTCGGAATGGAATTTCATTAGAATGGTTTCGCTCAGAATGTCATGGAATTTCAATACAATGGTGTCACTCAGAATGTCATGGAATTTCATTACAATGGTGTCGCTCAGAATATCATGGAATTCATTACAATGGTGTCGCTCAGAATATCATGGAATTTCAATACAATGGTGTCGCTCAGAATATCATGGAATTCATTACAATGGTGTCGCTCAGAATATCATGGAATTTCATTACAATGGTGTCGCTCGGAATGGAATTTCATTAGAATGGTGTCGCTCGGAATGGAATTTCATTAGAATGGTGTCGCTAGGAATGGATTGGTGTCGCTCGGAATGGAATTTCATTAGAATGGTGTCGCTCGGAATGGAATTTCATTAGAATGGTGTCGCTAGGAATGGATTGGTGTCGCTCGGAATGGAATTTCATTAGAATGGTGTCGCTCGGAATGGAATTTCATTAGAATGGTGTCGCTAGGAATGGATTGGTGTCGCTCGGAATGGAATTTCATTAGAATGGTGTCGCTCGGAATGGAATTTCATTAGAATGGTGTCGCTAGGAATGGATTGGTGTCGCTCGGAATGGAATTTCATTAGAATGCTGTCGCTCAGAATGTCATGGAATTTCATTAGAATGCTGTCGCTCAGAATGTCATGGAATTTCATTAGAATGGTTTCGCTCAGAATGTCATGGAATTTCATTAGAATGCTGTCGCTCAGAATGTCATGGAATTTCATTAGAATGCTGTCGCTCAGAATGTCATGGAATTTCATTAGAATGGTTTCGCTCAGAATGTCATGGAATTTCATTAGAATGCTGTCGCTCAGAATGTCATGGAATTTCATTAGAATGCTGTCGCTCAGAATGTCATGGAATTTCATTAGAATGGTTTCGCTCAGAATGTCATGGAATTTCATTAGAATGCTGTCGCTCAGAATGTCATGGAATTTCATTAGAATGGTTTCGCTCAGAATGTCATGGAATTTCATTAGAATGCTGTCGCTCGGAATGGAATTTTATTAGAATGGTTTCGCTCGGAATGTCATGGAATTTCATTAGAATGCTGTCGCTACGATACAATTCAAATGAATTTCCATGACATATTCACCATCAGCATTCAATGAGTTAATTGGACCTTATACTAGATTCAGGACGGCATATCATTAAAATAGTGTACTTTAATTGGATCAAGTGTTCTAGTTACTTGGTGGAGTGACTAAGTTCAATTAATCCGATAGAGGTGGTCAGGATAGAGGTCGTGACAATTCAAGGTCAAATTGTAACTGTTAGTTTCAGACAAGCTGGTGTCGGTCAGGATAGGGTTTGTGACAATTCAAGGTCAAATTGTAACTGTTTGTTTCAGACAAGCTGGTGTCTGATACAGAATACTGAGAGACAACTGTGTGTTTTACGTTTATTTACCGTCGCTACCGGTTGCCCATGAGCGACGCCTCCTGAAGAGATTAGTTATTTTAGATTGTTGGAGGATAGTGCAATGATACAGACAGAGACCCATTCCAGAGTTTCCTCTGGTTCTTTTACGTGCACGGTGTAAAGCACCGACACGAGACCTCGGTTTAACGTCCCATCTGAAAGACTGTTAATTTTATTAGGGTCAGACGGGGGATCGAACCTGCGATCCCTGGATTACCAGTCCAGCGTGTTACCACTGGACTACAGATCCGCCTGTAAAGAGAGAACAATGGGGTAGCCACTTAAGTACCCTCTCGTGAGTAAGTCCGTCCTAGTCAATATTTCCGGTCTGTAACTTCTTCGCCTATGGCTTGGGCATTCATCACTTACTGTGATATTTCTTGTCAAATCTCCACGGATCCGTCTGTTTGTATATTTTAACCCTATTATGTTGAAATTATTGAATAATACCACTTTCTCACTTCTCACAAATATTTGTGTCTAGCTTGAGCCCTGCGGGAGGTTTTGAATCACAACTTGTGGTAATGGCTGTTATGGAGAGTATTTGTTTGGTGTTACATTGTACCTCATTTCCTGAAGTTTATGGTTAACTCATCTACACAACTGTTCAAAATAATCAGTTTTTATATCACGGAAACACAAATGTTGAGGTAAATGCGAAATGAGAGACAACATTTGTGTCCTTAACCCATTTCATTCTGGATACATTTAAAGGCTTTTGCAAACAACATAGATCCAGATCAGCCGCAGCGTGACGCTGCATGCTGATCAGGATCTATGTTGTTTGTTACATAGCCAAGTGTCTTAGCAAGATCATCTGAATAGCAAACAGCATAGAGCTTGATCAGACGACACGTTCCATGGCAGCTGATCTGGCTCTATGTTCTTTGCAAATACGATTTGAACGGTATCCAGAATGAAATGGGTTAATTATTGACTAGTATACACTACAGAAGCTGGACAACCAACATGTTAGTCCCAATAACTCAACTAGAGGTTCTCTCAACCATGCTAAACACCTTGAGACGTTAATTCACGAAACATATCTATACCATATAGCACTAATAAGCCCCGCCCCGCCTCCTAAACTAGACATAAAGCGACTCAAAATGGACAAAACTGCCAATATACACAGGGACATTTATAATAATAAACTATTTATAAAGAATGTTTGTTGTAGATTGGAACAAATTTACAAGGTAGTTTACGGTACATGTTTTCGAAAGAGAAGCTTAGGGTATTCGAGGGAGAAGCTTAAGGTATTCGAGGGAGAAGTTTGTTGACTTAACAATGTGTACTCTATATATTCTATAAGAAGAAAATGTTTCTCCCTCAAGAGTTCAAAATAGGGAGAATTTTAAAGTATTCAAGGGGGACGTTTGTTTTTCATAATTATATAGAGTATAATTGGTTTAGTTAACAAACTTCTCAAAAGAAGGGAGAAATTAGGTAACTCAGGAAGCCGATTTCTCCAAGCCACGTGAAATCAATACTGATGGTGTGTCTATTTAACGACCTGCATTTCCATAATAAAGTGAAATTGCAGATATATGACTTGTGAATATATTACCAAACTTTAGTATTTAATATTGAATATCTGCCCAGAACAGTGTTGTTGTGTGAACTTATTATTGGTCTATTACCTCCCTTTATGGGAATTTATTGACAAATGCATTCAAATCTTTAAGGTAAATGTGGCGACTAGCATGCGTTTGCATCTTAATAATGCTTATCCGACCTGAAGAAAAAAACCTATGGGGGCTTTAATGGATTGTAAACGGTGAACGATCGATGAAAGGCAGCCCTAAATCAGCTCTCCGTAAGTAAATTAATTTTACGATGTGTTCTACCAATCCTTCAATCCCTTTCCATAACCGAGACAAAGTTACAGAGGTTAATGGGTAGAGATAAATATCTACAACCCTAACCGAGACAAAGTTACAGAGGTTAATGGGTAGAGATAGATATCTACAACCCTAACCGAGACAAAGTTACAGAGGTTAATGGGTAGAGATAGATATCTACAACCCTAACCGAGACAAAGTTACAGAGGTTAATGGGTAGAGATAGATATCTACAACCCTAACCGAGACAAAGTTACAGAGGTTAATGGGTAGAGATAGATATCTACAACCCTAACCGAGACAAAGTTACAGAGGTTAATGGGTAGAGATAGATATCTACAACCCTAACCGAGACAAAGTTACAGAGGTTAATGGGTAGAGATAGATATCTACAACCCTAACCGAGACAAAGTTACAGAGGTTAATGGGTAGAGATAGATATCTACAACCCTAACCGAGACAAAGTTACAGAGGTTAATGGGTAGAGATAGATATCTACAACCCTAACCGAGACAAAGTTACAGAGGTTAATGGGTAGAGATAGATATCTACAACCCTAACCGAGACAAAGTTACAGAGGTTAATGGGTAGAGATAGATATCTACAACCCTTTCCATAACCGAGACAAAGTTACAGAGGTTAATGGGTAGAGATAGATATCTACAACCCTTTCCATAACCGAGACAAAGTTACAGAGGTTA